>JAOTAX010000196.1:9323177-9342085 GCA_025629825.1 Erythroxylum guanchezii | reverse complement strand
TAAATATAATAAATAATAGAAATTCATTTAATAAATAAATTTAATAATCATATCCAATATAATAATAATAATAATAAATTAATGATAATAATAATAATAATTATACATATAATAAATAAAATAATAATAAGAATAATAATAATAATATAATAAAAAATGAAATAATAACATACATATAATAACAATAATAATATAATAAAAATTATTCTCATTACAATATTATAACAATAATAATAATAATAATAATATTATTATTATTATTATTATTATTTATTACAGAATATAATTATAAATAAAATATATATAATAAATACTTTGCAAATAGGATATAATAATAATAAGAAGTAAGTATAGATCAGTTGAAGTTCACAAAAACGTGAAGCTGTAGACGTTTGGCTCAAAAGTGGCTAAAAAGGGCACCTATGAATCTGTCAGAAAAGCTATGTAAATTTTTGTTAAAAAACGCCGTCGTATGTGTCTTGAACAGAGTAAGACACAATAAACTTAGACAGGTGATCTGCTCTCCTTAATCCCAGCCATCCAATGCAATAAATTGGATGGTTGAGATCAAAAAAAGACAGAGGGTACAGAATTAGGGTTACAGAAGATCTGTACCCTATAACTTGTGCATTGAAATGAGTCAATGACCAATATTATTACAATAAAATAAATTTGTCTTTTCAAACTTGCAACACTATTTTATAGTTTCATGGGAAAAAATATTCTTAAAAAGGCAATTAAATCCCCTTTTTTGGTTATTATTCTCAACAATACAAATGTATCAAGTTACCAAACCCACTCCTAAGTGAACTTACTATCGGTATATCCTGCACATCTAATTGATGTCAATTTTATTAATTGATCACAAAAAAGACTCTCTTCACTAATATCATGAATAACACATTGGATTTAGTAATAGATTTAGTTTTAGTATGATACGATTATCAGTTAATTCAATATTAGTTTAAATAATTTTTAAAGTTATAAATAATCTTTCAATATATTGCATTATATATATTTTTAATTTTATATTGACCTTTGTCTGAAAAAATCATAATAATAAAACTTTGAAATAATAACTATTTCTTTATTTTTATTAATATTATTTTTCAAATATTTCACATAAAATAATAATTACAGTTAATATAAGACAAAGTTCATTTAATTATCATATAAATATAAAATTAAGAATAATAAAAAGTACTAAAAATATTGTAATTTGCATCATATAGTAAAAATATTATATCAAAATATCATATATTAATAATAATATAAGTGTATGACTCCATAAGCATTACAATAAAAATTCGTGAATAATAATATTCAATCTAAATCCTTTCAATTGTAAATCTTATTTATCCTTATCTTGAACATTATTCATCCTTATCTTATAACACTACAAAGTTGTATTTAAGGGCTATACTATTGGTTTATGCCCTACAACTAATCAGTTGGTTAAAGTTTAGTAACAAAATAATTTAAAAGCATTATTTATCTTGTATATATTTAGATGTATATGATAAAATTCATGGGATAATTATATATTGCAAATGAAATTATGATAAGATTATAGTTATGAGATTCATATTGCATTTATGTACTATTCCTAAATTTTTTCTAGTTATTGTTTTATAAAGATTAGACACTGATAAAACGCAAAAAGATTAACATACGTTATGTTTTTCTTCATAAACGAAGTAACTGATCTTATAGGCTAAACTATGGAGATACTTAAGCAAATGTGTGGGTGCTTTTTAGAGAACAAGTTCACTGAACTGACCCATATGAAAATTTCATTTGAAACATTACTTATTTGTCTATAGAAATTCTCATTGTAATGATCTTTTGACTTGAGATCTCCAAAGTTATTCTGTACAAGGATTGTTATTTTTTGATACTACTTATGACCTATTCTGATTATTGATAGTTCAGTCAGCAGTCATTTGATGTAGCATGAATTATATAGAGGTAGTTGAGTGATTAATATAAGATTTGTCACCATAAAATAATTAGAGAGAATGTTCTGTTATTCTCGATTAATAATGATTCAAAAAATCCTTGGTCAAGGTAGAATGATGTTTTATAAATAGTTTACAAAAGTCATTAATTGAATCAATAACTTATAGTGGAGAACTAATATGATTAGACTCAAAATAGAGTAGACATTAATTTCATGGTCTATGTCTAACCATAACATTATATGATGAAAAGATTGAATTATACCCAAAAAAATGCACGAAAAGGTTATTCAAAACTATTTTGACATTCTTAAATATTTGGGTGATCATGATGTGTTGCTAAACATCAATTTTGATCTATGAATATAAATTGTTTAATTAGAGAATTAAAGATAAATTAAATGAATCTAATTTATTTAATCCCAAATATGATTTAGAATTATAATTTGTATCCATTGCTAATATATTTGAGAATCTAATTGGTGACATATAACGAACGCGTTGAAAAGAGAAAATATATTTTAATTAAATTGGACTTGAATGGAAAGTTTAAAAAACTTTATGATTAAATATGATATATTTAATAAATAATGATCGGTATGAGACATAGGATCCTGTTTAAACATAAATAGTATTTAATTAGAATTATTTGTAATTCTAATTAAAATTTAATTGTAATTAAAATACTATAATGTCTAAACCTGGAGCTAGCACTCTTTACTTAACTCTTTCTATAATAATTACAGAGTTCTTTCAATTTGTTCCGTGGATATTGTTAAAAGTGGGACACTTGTGTAGCTATGGTGGTTGAGATAAGCCAATTTTGGAAATGATGTGAAGAATACTACAAGAAAAAGATCAAATTTCAGAATAAGGAAGGAATTAAGATTCTTACTTTATTATGATTTATATATTGATCATTTTATAGAATTTTAGTGATATTGACTTTTGAGAATTAAACAAAATAAATTTCATAATTATGTCAGTACGTACTAAATCGGATCCCAGCTTGATTTCTTAGCAGTTGTATTAGAGCCAACTTTAATTCTATGATTTGATTAAATTGTTTAATTATTATTAATCTTATATTATGGAATTAAAATAATAAATCCTAAATAATTAAATCTAAAAAGTTCGTGTCAGAGACCTAAAAAACTTAAATTATTGAACTTAAAAGGTTTATATTAGAAACCCATAAAACTTAAACTAAGTCCGCGACACTACATTGAGGTAATGAATGTCAGTGGTTAAGAATCATAAAATCAAATTGTCTTATGCTGAAGAATGGCCGACAAATAAGCATCCAGTTCTGGTGTGATTTTTCATCGAAAAAGAGCTAAAATTGCCGATGGATATTGGTCGGCCCGGCTATATCAGGCCCAACTTCAAGCCCAAGCATTAGCAGCCCAGTAATAAGAGGTCGTCTCCCATGCAAACACTAAGACTTACGTGAAGACCTAAACCTAACGGCAACCTGCAGCATATATAAGGTACTGTTCTGCCATGATGAAGGTATGCGACAAAAATCCTAATTTCTTCTCTACTCCAGCCACAAAACTATTCTCAAAATATTGACTTGAGCGTCGGAGAGACCTTCCAGGAATCAACCCCCGGAGTGTCTTTATCTGTTTTGCAGGTACTCATCATCCAAAACTACTCAGAATAATGGATCAAAACAACGACGTTCCCGTTCAGCAAAATCCGACTGAACTAGATATAATTTTGAGGTTTGTGTATGCTTGCAATTGGTGCGGTTGAGTTGCTGGCGGTTGAAATAAGAATGAATATGTTGCTCCACAATAGAGAAAAAGGTTGTTTTTGGTTGTTTTGTGGCAGCCACGGACGGTGACAGAGGCGATTATTTATGACTATTAGAGAAGTTGTAAACATGGCGACGAGGAGATGTTTCCTGGTGCATGTGAGTTAATGGGGACGTTGTAAATATGAAGCTTGGCGATTGGCTAGTGAGGAAGCCACTGGAGATGTTACGGTCGCACAAACGTCATCGCACAAGCAGGGAGGAGACGTCACTAGAGGGTAGCTTTATGCAGCGGCGACAGAAAACATGACGACAGTGGCTGTTGGCTGCAGAAACGTGAGGCTCTCAGACAACTTCATGCAGCGGCGAGGATGACAGCTGGCAAATGGTGGAGCAAGCAGCAGTAGCTTCTTTGTGTGGTAGCTAGGTTTTTTTCTTTATGGAATTAAGGTTTCTAAGAAAGATGACAGGGATGTTTAGACAAGGAGTTAAATTCATTCTAGTATTGGAATAAGTAGTATTTGGAAACATAGAAAAAGCTATTCCAAAGTTAAAATAAGCAGTGTTTTAGTACAACGATAAGACTATCCTTAGAGATCATTAGTTTGTTAACCATTGCAATAAACCAATAGTTCAAATCTTAATTCATTTATTGTTCAAGAAAAACATAATGTTTCACACGAGTACCTATGTGATAATAGCATTACCCTAACATCAACCTTGTAGACAAGGTCAAAGGAGGAGGTAATGTTATAAAAGATGGGTGAGAATGGGTTAAAATAGCTACCAAGAAAAGGAAATCATTATTGTTGAATTAAGAATATACTAAACAGATTTAACATGTGTCTTATTTATATTTTTTTTGGTAAATATGTGTCTTATTTATATTGTAATTAGCTAATAGTTAGAATAGTTATTGCATATATGGATTGTAATAAATTTTCAATTAGTTAACAACAAACTAATTCAGGATCATCTCTTCACTTTCTTCTTCTGACATCTTATTCTTTACTAAGTTTTTGAATATACTCTTTTCTTCTAATTTCTTATTATTTATTAATTTCTTAATAGTTTCTAATCATAGTTGGAATTCATAATTAGAGTTTAACAAATAGGTTTTTTGAAAAATTAAGAAAGTTATTGAATAAATAAGAGTTAAAGCATAGAATTTTGGAGAGATGAAACCTTTTTACAATAAACACAATAAAATGACAACATGCGAGTGCTGCATCTATCCAACCTACAAAATAAAACGACTATGTTGTAGTTAACAAGAGATAACCAAAACATGGAGGCATTTTGTAATTGAGGTAATGACCCACACCAGACGAGAGAAGATTGTCCAGAAGTTTTCCAATTAGGGCTAAACATTGAGGGTGATGGGCGATCTTCTTCTCTGCGTAGTTTGCGTTACCAAGGTAAGAAGATCTTTGACTTGAATCAATCGATTATTTCTTCTATTAACCATCTAATCATAGTTCTACTTTGCTAGGCTTGAAGTTTAGCTTGGAGTCGTTGCAGTAGCTATACATGGTGAAGGGTTGATCTTAGCCCAGGTAACACTAAGTTTCTTGATTCTTCTTGTTGAAGCTAAGTTTCTTTTTGTTTAGTCCTAACTTTAACTACATATCATAAGATTTGGACTCCGATCCCTAGCCTTCAGTTGCCTCATAAGGTAAATCCTCTATTTTTGTAGTTTTGTACTTAATTGCCTTAAGATTGATTGTTAATCTTCATCTACTTAGGTTGCATGCATTCATCTTCTGTGTAACATCTGTTTGTTTGTTGATTGTCTAATTGAGTAGGTTAGCTTATTTGCTTCCGTTCTCCCTTTTGTTTTGAATTCCCATTACAGTAGCTCTCTCATGTTTAAAGAGAGGCTAAGGAATCCCAAAATATTTCTCAATTTCTGCAAATCATGTTAACACTCCCCATCAACAAATAAGACACGATTAAAGTCTCCAAGAAGCCACCAACCTTCTGCTACATGTCTTTTCCATCTAGATAATTAGTTACTCTCTTATGCTTGCAATTGTGAACTCAGTAAGAGAAGATAGACATCTAGCTTTCCCTACAAATCTTCTGTTATTTCTCTCTTTCCATATCTTTTGGATACAAGATGCAATTGCCACCATATAGTATTCCTTATCATGCTTAGAGGTGGGCATCTACAATATCTCTTGTAAGATGACAATTAGCCTGCTTTAGGTGCGTCTAAGTGTACATAAAGATGAAATATACTGCCACACTTCTTTAAAGTATCCACAATTGAAAAACAAATGATTCCTATCCTCTTCCTCCAAATTACATAATACACATTATTTAGAAGAGGATAAAAACTTCAATCTAATCAGGGTGCTGAGTCTATTCAACATGACTAACTAAAGCAAAAAGCTGGCATTTGACTTGAAAGCATTCCAAATTAGCTTGCCTCACTCTATTCTTGTGTCTTCCCCATCCATTGGTTCTTTTTCTTTCCTATTGGTTAATTCTAAAATAGAAAAACCATTCCATAAATAAGCGTCTTCTCCATCAATGTGCCTATATTGTGGAATTGACAAAGTTCTCATCTCATCTGAGGACAGAGACCAGTTTCCATTTACAATTAGCTCATTTAACTAAGTTTTCTTTGAGAACCTAACTGAAATATCTCTTACCATCTAGTTATATATTAGTGCCCCTTGACTAACCTAGTTGTCATACTATAGTGAAATCCTATCCCCTGCCCCTATTCTATATGTAACTCATTATTGAATCTCTTCCCTGAACTTAAGAATTTGGTTGAGAAACCAAAAGCAAGTTTCTTTTGGATTAGTTTCCCACAAACAACCTCTGTTTAATATATAGTCGTGTGACTATTTGATCCACAAGGACTCTTTTTCACTTAAAATTCTCTAGATTCTTAGCATTAGACATCTATTGCTTCTCCTAATTGTCTCCAATCTCAAGCTGCCAGCTTTTTTTAATAGACATATTTGCTTCCAACTCGCTTTAGCAATTCCTTTCTCACCTTTTCCTCTTTTCCATAGGAATTGCTTCTTCATTCTTTCCATAGTTTTAACCAGTCCCTTAGGTAAGAATTTGAGGGAGCATCAGTAAGTTTGCAATGAAATTATAACAAACTTCAAGAGTTAAAACTTGCCTCTATAGGAGAGAGCTCTATTTGTTTAAAACCCAATCATTTTTTAATCGTTTCAATCAGTGGTAGAAATTATTTATATCTTAATCTTCTTGAAGAGATATAAATTCCCAAGTATAGAAGAGGAGGACCTTGTTTATTCATTCCAGTGACTCGTGACAAAATATCTAAGAGATGTATTGGGCTTTTTGACAAAATTAAGAAGCTTTTATGGAAGTTAATACTCAATCCAGATGTCTCCTTAAAACTTTGTAGAGTACTCATCAGTAAAGAAGCTGAATGAAAATCAGCCTTGCTCAGTAGGATAAGATATTCTGCAAAACATAAACTTGTTAAAGAAAGCAGCTCACACTTGGAGTGGTACTGGAAATGAGGGACTGCAGATATTTTATGTTTTAGCAACAAGGTGAAAAAATCCATACAAATTAGAAAGAGGTAAGGGGAAAGAGAATACCCTTTCCTTAGTTCTTTTATGCCTTTAAACATCTTTGTTGGACTTCCATTAATTAGAATCCCAAAAGAAACAATGGTGATGCATTCCTAAATCCATTTGATAAACATTTGGGGAAATTTCATAACGTCCATAGTCTGTAACATAAATCTATAGCTGATACCATCGAAAGCTTTTTGAAAATTCACTTTAATAGCACAGTTATGTGGAGTATTTCCTCTTGTATACCCTTGCAAAAGCTCTTGAAAAATTAGAATATTATCACCAATATTCCTATTACTCAAGAGTGCGCCCTGGTTCTCACAGATGATGAAATTCAGTACAAATTTCTACCTATTTGCTAGGACCTTCGCAATGATCTTATAGATAACATTAGTGTAAGAAATAGGTTTAAAATCACCCCAAATTATAGGGCTATGAATCTTAGGAATTAAACATAAGAAGGATCTATTTAACTCCTTGAGTAACACTCCCTTTTTGAAGACCTCATACATAACTTCTTTAATGAATTTCCCTATTTTTTCCCATGTTTTTTGGTGGAAAATCTCATTTAAACCATTTAGACCTGGAACCTTTGTTTCATTCATTTTAAAAACTTTTTCCTTTATTTATTGATCAATGATAGGTCTTTTTAAAATTTTGGCTTCATCTTCAGGAATCTTAACAGAGACAAATTGCATAATCCTCTTTATTAGCTCTGGATTTCCCTTCTGTTCCTAGGAGATTCTGAAAAAATCCCATAGCACCCTTAGAAATCTTAGCTTGCCCATATATTATCTCCCCTGATTCAGTTTTTATAGAGGTGATTTTGTTAATATTTCTTCTTGTTGACACTGTATTGAAAAAAAAAACTTTGTGCATCTATCTTCATCCTTGATCCAGTTGGTCCTGACTCGCTATTACAATAAGGAGCAATGATTGTCCACTACTTGCAAATAGTTTTTAATAGCTTCCTTCTCCTCCTTTACTAGATTCTCATCACGTGGATTATTTGTTAGTGAATTATGAATAAATGAGAGCCTTATTATTACATCATCTATCTCATTTTTGACATTCTATCCCTTTCTTGCATTCAACTTCTTCAATTCCTGCTATATAGCCTTAAGCTTTTGCAGATAAATAAATTGATTTGTACTAAAGACCTCAAACTCTACTCCTTTGGAAATCGCTTCTGGAAAGCCCTCCACATTAGCAAGAAATTATTAAATCTGAAGGGGTGTTCAACACTAACCTTTCTGAAAAGATTATCTCATGATAGGGGTATGATTAGAAATTCTTGGATCCCAAAATGACTATACTTTATAAGAAAATTGTTAATCAATCTATATTCACTAAGGTCCTATATAGTTTTTATGAATGAACCATCCTATCTAGTTTTTGTGAATGAACCATTTATAGCTTTGTTTATTACTCCATGTGAACCTATGACCTTCATATTTTAGATTAGAAAGTTCCACATCTTTAATGCAATCAAGGAGATCCACGTTGTAGTTTAGCAAATTACAATTCCCCTCAGCCTCTGATCTATACAGAGTGGTATTGAAATCACCACTAATAATCCACGGTCCTCTAACTGATGCTTTTAATCTTCTCAGTTAGCTCCATAAACCAGATCTTTGGAAAGCTGTATCAAAACTGTAAACAAATTTAGCCAAAACTTTAGAATTCTCCTTTTTAAAAGATAGTTTTGTGTGGATAAACTGCTCACTAACTTCCAATGATTCTGCCTTCATTAGTTCCCCATCATAAACAATAATGATTCTTCCATACCCATGGCATTAGTGGTTTGTCAGTATCCTCCATTTACTACCAAAGCAACTAAGGTTATTCAAATTCCCTAATCTGATTTAGGTTTTCTATAAACAAAATAACATAGGCTTCTTATGTTGCTATCATCCATACCGTTTATGTGAAGAATAACTAAGCAAATTGATGCCAATTATTAATGAAAGATGCCTCAAACATTTAAAGCAGCGAAATATAAGGTCTATCTAATCTAGTGGCTTATGTATCTTGGATACCATTCATCTACGAAATTAAAATATAAAAAAAAGTATTCGCACTCAATAAAATGTTAAGCTATAGTCCTAAGACCAAAAATTCCATTTCAGTTTTCCACTATATCAAGTACATGGAACTACTATTTCATCTTGTAAACCAGTTTGAAATTAATAACAAGTATGCTTTACAACGTTAAGCCAATAAATTTAATGTCATGATCTTTCTTTTAAAGCCTTTCCTATCATAGGATAAACATCAATCACATCTGTAGTTATCAAATAACTTTCAGTAAGTGAGTTATAGAGAGAGAGAGAGAGAGAGAGAGAGAGAGAGAGAACAAATGGAAGTGAAACTAATATGCCTTAAAGATAATAGAAATTCAAAAATATAGAAAATTGTAATTTCTAAGGAATATAATTCTAAAGAGTTAAGTTTGATACAAAAGGTTTGATTGAGTTGCGTATTAGTTGTTGGAAAAAAGGGATTTTGAAGTGTTGGAGAAGTTATAGATATAGAAGTAGAAGATTGAGAGGAAGAAGAAGAAAAAGACGCAGGTGTAGCTAGAGAATTAGCTATGATTAATAGCTTCGATACTAGCATAGGAAATAACAGTGTAGCCAGAGATCATAACTAGTATCAAAGCTATGATCTTTATTAAATTAAGGTGTAGCCAGAGAATTAGCTTTGTTATTTCCTAAGGTAGTATCAAAGCTATTAATCATAGCTAATTCTCTGGCTACACTTGCGTCTTTTTCTTCTTCTTCCTCTCAATCTTCTACTTCGATATCTATAACTTCTCCAACACTTCAAAATCCCTTTTTTTCCAACAACTAATACACAACTCAATCAAACCTTTTGTATCAAACTTAACTCTTAAGAATTATATTCCTTCGAAATTACAATTTTCTATATTATTGAATTTCTATTATCTTCAGGGAATACTTAATACGATCGAAGCTATACCACCAAAAGAGCATGTTAGCCCTTTAACTAATCAACCTGAAATTAATCCATCATATATTTCTTAGTTTAACAAAGATCAACTATTTTTTCATTTAATTGAAGAGATATATCCTCATTTAATTAATTGTTGGGAAACATTAGTATCTGCCTACTTCTTAAAGCACAACAAATATAATTGTTCAACAATAACCTGAAGTAGTGTCCTTTAATGATCTATACAGTCAGTTGGTTGCTTATGAAATACTTCTTAAAGCACATTAAATATAATTGTTCATTATCAATATAGCACAAAAGGCAAATTTAGCAATTCCAACTGATCATCCTATATCTCACAACAAAAATGGAAATTATGGACGAGGTCATGGTAAATTAGTAATAAAGGACGATGTGGATAAGGAATTTATTCCTATCAAAGTCACAATAATCCTCTGTTACGTGACAGATCTTTGGCTATACAAATCATTCTATTCTTAATTGTTGACACAGGTTTAATGTTTTTTTTTCCGCAACAAAGTCATTTCAATGGAAAAAGCTATGATAATCCATGACCTCGGGGAAATCTTGCTCTCCTTCCAACACCATTTGATAAGAAGAACTTCAATTCCACGATAGGTCAACCTTGGCATCCTGCAATTCATCATATTACAACAATATGGCATCTTTAAATATTGCCAATGAGTATAAGGTTAAGGAAAAATTAACTGTTGGTAATGGAACAAGGTTACATATTTCTCATGTTAGTTTCACTTCCATTTTTTCTCCTTCAAAAGAATTTTCCTTGAACAATATTTTCCATGTTCTTAATGTTACTAAGTCATTATTATTTGGGCAAAAATTTTATTGTGATAATAATTGCTTCTTTAAATTTCATGCTAACCATTTTCTTGAGAAATATCATATTACCGAGGATATAACGCTACAAGGAACAAATGAGTTGTGGCTTTACAACAAACTAAGTGTTAGTTTATAACAACAAACTAATTTGAATGCTGCAAATTTTGTAGTTAAATTAGATGATTGGCATGATCATCTTGGACATCCAACTTATCTATTCCTTAGATTCTTTGCGTGTGCCATTTATCTTTTACTTCGCCATTATAATAAAAATAAGTTTTCTTTTCATTTAAAGCAATGTATTTTCATGGGTTACTCTACTATTAATCATGGTTATCATTGTCTTAATAAGGAGAGAAGAAAATTGTATTATACTAGACATGTATAATTTAATAAGAAGGTTTTTCCTTTTTAATAAATTATGAGATCTCAACCAAATTAATCAAATGATAAGACTTCTTTTTTACTTCAAATTACTTCTCCACTACACAACTAATTGTTCCTACAATATCTTCAGGTAATTTTAATTTTTTTCAAATCCTATCTCACCAATCCTGAACAATCTTATAACAACCTCATATCCTCCTTATTATCCTACTCCAATGCTCAACCACATCCCACATGTAACCACTCTATGCAACTTCATCCCCCCATATTATATAGATGTGCTACCTTACATCTTTTACGAAAATCTAATCCATTTGCTTTCATTACTATTTAACCTTCCTCCTTTACCAATATAAATAAGATATAAAACTTGCATGAAGCTATGGAACTTGAAATCTATGTATTGTAGAGAAATAATATATGGGACCTTATCCCACGTCCATCTAGAAATATTGTTGGCAATCATTGGGTTTGTAAAATTAAAAGAAAAGCATATGCTACCATTAAAAGATTAAAATCTAGGTTAGTGGCCAATGGGTATATAAAAGAACATGGTCTAGGCTTTAATGAGACATTTAGTCCTATTGTTATAATGTTAGTTTTATCTATTTCTATTTCTAGAGGATGGTCATTATGTCAACTTAATGTTATTAATGCATTTCTTTTTGCATGGCCATTTAAAAAAATAACATATATGGGCCAACCTCAAGGATTTGTTGATAGTATTCATCTGGATTATGTCTGCAAATTGAACAGATCTTTATATAGACTCAAGCAAGTATCAAGTCCATGAATCCAATAATTAAGAAATTACTTGATTAGTATTGGTTTTGTTGGTTCTCATGCATATTTCTCTTTATTCATACATAATTGCACTTATTTTTTTGTTGGTCTATGTTGATCATAGAGTAGTTATCGGAAGTAACACAACTGTGGTTAACTTAATTATTGCTTTGCTCTTTAAAGAATTCTCTTTATGTGATTTAGGGCAATTGCACTATTTTCTTATAATAGAAGTGATACCACACTCTACTGGCAAAAATCCTATGTCTCAAACATTTTAATAAAGGTTGTGATGACCAATTGTAAGTGGTGTTTCATTTTCATGGCAAGTAGATCTGTACTTACAAAGGAAAAAAGAACTCCATTGTTGAATAAGGAAGCTACTTGATTTAGGCAATTTTGTAGCAGTCTTTAATATGTAACTTTAACAAGGCTAAGTATATCCTTTATAGTGAATAAATTTTGCAAATTCATGCATAAACTTAAAGGGGTTTGCACTATTTAAAAGGTAACATTTTTCATAATCTCTTTATCACTAACTATTATATGGCTAAGTTAGTTGCCTTTAGTGATGTTGAATGGGCTGATTGTCCTAATGATCGCAAATTAATGGGTGGCTATATCATTTTTCTTAGCAAAAATGTACTTTCTTAGAATTCAAGAAAACAATAAACAGTTGTAAAATTTTCTTTAGAGTTTGAGTTCAATGAACAAACATTTATATTTAACTTAAATAATTGACACAGTTGTTATATGATTTAGGAGTTCACTTTTATTATCTGCCTTATATTTGGTATGACAATGTTAAAGTCGTTTTGTTATTAATAAATATTTTGTTTCATGTAAAGAATGGCTTTATCAAAATTGACTTTCATTTTGTTTTCAATCTTATTGTCAATAGGGACCTTACAGTTGGTATCATTTCTTCTTTAGAATAGCTAGTTAATACACTAAGTTGTTGCCTTAACTTTAGTTTCATCATTTTGCCAGCAAGCTTTGGCTACAGTCCTTTAGACCAACATCTTGTGGGGTTGTGTTAGAGGAAAAATATTAATCACATCTTTAGTTATCAATAACTTTTAGTTAGTTAGTTATTTTGTGATTATCAGTTGGTTAGGATTCTTCTTTTTTGATAAAAAAAACAACTAAATTTTGATTAAAAATGCTATATTAAAGCAAAAAGTACTACTAAACCTATGGCACCCTTAGCCTATTGAAGAGAAATAACGTTGTTTCAAGGTGTATTGGAAAATATAAGCTTTAAATTTCATTGATGGAAGAGTTATTCAAAAAATGGCATGTCACCAACTACTTTCCAAAATTAGATGTTTGAGCTACATACCATCAGATTTGAGTGTATAACGATGACATTCACAAGATAATGTTTAAAATATACAAAGCGTTTAAAACATCTGAGGGACATTAAGAATTCCTAGTAACACCCTTTGGTTATACGAATGATTCAATAACATAGCAAAGCCTTATGAATTTTATCTTTAAACCTCATTTAGGATTTTTAGGTCTATTTTATATATTGGTGTATAGTAAAACATTCAATTAACATATGAAGCATATATTGGCGTATAGTAAAACCTTCGTATATATGAGTAATGTATTATCAATTTAATATCTCCATCAGTTGGTTATGAGGAGCTCCTTAGGTTGGTGATGCATAGTAAGCATTGATAACACTATTGACAATCCATTGTTTTCTTGTTCAAACCAACCATTAAAGTTTATTATATTTGTTAGACTAGAAAATTATGCTGCTATTTTAACAAATTTAGTTATCTAAATTGATTGGCTTTGATTATGATATCAAATATAAAATAAGGCACTTACAGCTCAGTTGTTGATTCTCTATCGAGAATGACAATTATTAAGTTCTTCATCTTAACACTTTCTCGTGTGCATAGAAATTTATTATAAGAGCTAAGATAGTGATGATAACAATAACAACAATTCAATAAAAGTTCCACTGAATAGGGGTCTAGGGAGGTTCAAATTATGCAGTCTTACACTAACTAGTAGAGAGCTTATTTTCGATAGACTCATAATATATATAATAATAATAATAATAATAATAATAATATTTTAATAAAAGATACATATTAGGATAATAAAGTAATAAAAAGTAAAAAAAACGTAAGATTAGACATTACAAAAACTACGTGAAAATAAAATATAAACAATAAGTAATACAATAAATACATAATAAGGTAAAGAATAAAAAGGATAAAAATAAGAAAACAAATACATAAACGAAAAAGAAGAAAAGTAAATAAATAAAACAAACATGTCATTACAACAAAATATTTAGGGTTAGTACAAAATTGCTTAGACTAAATACTGAGGGGGAAGATTTACACATTAAAAGATTAGGCTAAAAATAAGACATAAGTCTCGAAGGAAAAAAGTTTAAAAGACCTATGAAAAAATAATGACCTCTTTATGCTAGATTTTTTACATGTATCCTAGCAAGGAAAAGTTTTCTATTGAGGGTCACATACTTGGTAAGTTCCACCATAGCCATATCAGTCTTGCTCACCTTTTCTCAATTCTTTTTAGGCCTTCCTTTTTTCCTCTTATAGTCCTTAATTATAATTCTCTCGTATCTTCTTACTAAAGTGTCAAGATGTCTCCTTTTAACATGTTCGAACTACCTCAGTCTTGTCCCTTTTAATTTTTTATTAATATTAGCCATCTTTAATCTTTCTCTTACCATTACATTATAGACCTTATCTCTTCTAGTAAGATTATACATCTAATAAAGCATCCTCATCTCTACCACCATTAACTTATGACCATACACCTATTTGATGGACCAATATTCTCCTCCGTCGGCCCAATCGCTACACAGTAGAATTTACCTTTGAGCTTGAATGGTATCTTCTTATCACATAAAAATCTTGATAAACTTCTCCATTTAACCTACCTTGATCTACTACGATGAACAATGCCCTCATCGATCTCTCTATTACTTTGGATAATAGATCATAGATACTTAAAATTACTGTTTCTGTGGTATAACTTTTAAAATAATCTTTATCTTCATATTGGAAGCCATCCTATAGCCCGAAAAGTTTCACTATAAGCACTCAGCTTTAGTCTTGCTTAATTTAAAACCCTTTGACTCTAACATATCTCTCTAAAGTTCTAGCTTGACATTGACATCCTCTTTTGTCTTTTCCATTAAAACAATGTCATTAGTAAACAATATATATTAAGGTATATCCCCTTAGATATTCTTAGTGAGCACATCCATCACTACTACAAATAAAAAGGAACTTAATGAGAAGTCTTAGTGTAGCCTAATATCGATAGAAAAGTGATCTGTATCTCCTCTTATCATTCTTACCTTATTCTTTACATCTCCGTACATAACCTTAATAACTAGAATATAGGTTGTAGGAACTCCCTTACTTTCTAAACACCTCCACATGATTTCCAAGGTACCTTGTCATAAGCCTTTTTTAAGTCAATAAAAATCACGTGTAGGTTATGTTGCCTTTTCCTGCAGTATTCTGTTAATCTTTTAAGGACATGTAAAGCTTCCATCTTGGACCTTCCTGACATAAATCCAAATTGGTTTTCCATCCTTTCTTACTCTCATCTCAATCACCTTCTCCCATAATTTCATGATGTGACTAAGTAGTTTGATGCCTCTATAGTTACAATTTTAGATGTCCCCTTTGTTCGTATATAGAGAAATTAACATACTATGTCTCCACTCATCTGACATTTTAGTGGACTTAAGGATCACATTAAAAAGCTTGGCTAGCCAAGTAAGACCCTGGTTGCCTAGGCTCTTCCACAACTCTACGTGTATCTCATCAAGCCCTACTGTGATTCGATTCTTCATCTTTGTTAAAGCTCTTTTAACTTTTTCCCCTGTGATCTACTGACAACAAGTTACAATACCTCTGGGATGTGCTAAGATTAACTAAAGAGATATTATCTTCTACACCTTCATTGAAAAGGTGATAAAAATATCTTTGTCATCTTCTTTAATGTCATTTTAGCCACGAGCACCTTTTTGCTTCATCTTTTATACAACAGACTTAATCTAAGTCTATTTCTTTCTGTTTTCGAACTCTTACCAACTTAAAAAGATCCTCTTCTCTTTCTTTAGTTTCCAATCATTGGTATAATTTCGTGTAAGCTCTGCTTTTAACTATTGAGACTATCTTCTTTCCCTCTTCCTTTGCCAGTTTGTAACTTTTTCTATTGACTAACCTCTCTACCTCTGTGGTGCTGTCCAATATAGCTTTATAGGCAACCTTCTTGATCTTATCATTTTATTGCATATCTTCATTTTACCACTAAGACTTTATCTTACTACCTTTAGTCCCCTTTAGAACACCAAAGATCTCTTTGCTACTTTCCTTAAAGTAGTTACTACTCTCTCCCACATCTGGTTAACATCTCCTTCCAATTTCTATTTTTCTCCATATAATATTCCATCCCTAAGTTATTCCACCATATCCCCTTTCAGTTCCATCATCTAACTCTAGTATAACTCCTAGAAATTCTCTTCTTCTTCTAATATTTAATTATAAGATCCATAACCAACAATTTATGTTGAGTTGGCAAGCAAGTGTTAGGTACCACCTTGCAATCCTTGCAACTAGGTTTATCACTTTGCCTTATGAGAAATTATTCAATTTGAATTTTTGTAGTTCTACTCTTAAAAGTCACCAAGTGTTCCTCATTTTTCTTAAAAAATGAGTTGGCAATCACTAACTTAAATGCTACCGTAAAATCTAAAAAAACAATCTCATTATCATTCCTATCAACATTCTTAAAACCCCTACGAATTCATGCCCGTCTGAGGTTGCCCCTATATGACTATTAAAATCTCCTCCTAGAATCGCTTTCTTATCAAAAAAACATCTGTTGAATCATCTCATCTAGTTCGTCCTAAAATTGGCAATTAAGTTGTTCATACAATCCTACTTGGGGTGCATAAACATACATCTCATTAAAAACAATACCTTTTACCACAATATTTAAGGGGATAATCATATTATTAGTCCTCTTTATCCCTACAACATAATGTACAAGTTTTTTGACAACTAAGATACCTATTCCATTTCGTTGCCTCGAACACCCTACATACCAAAGTTTAAACTCATTAATCTTTTCGCTTTAGCCCCCATCCACTTTGTCTCCTAGATGCACGTTATATGAAATGTGTTATAAAATGTCTTAGTGACGCGCTTACAAAAGGGTGTTGATCCAAATTTAACTCACAATTGGTCTACTGATGTTTTGCAATAGAAAGGGCGTATAATGGTGAACAGCTTACTAGTCTTAGAAACTTGAATAATTTCATTATATCACGCTACAGCAATGGGAGGCCATTTGAGGTTTATAGGTACGTATAAAAAATGGTTTTAAAAATAGTTTTTTCTACTAGTTAAGGGTAAGACTGCGTACTGCTAAACTTCCCCGAGTCTTGCATTTCAATGTAATTTTTGACTAGGTTGTTGACTTTGTAGGTAAGTATAAAAAAGGTTCAAATGTACTTCTAGCAAAAAATGCAACATTATGCCTAAGAATTGATCTAATGCTCTGAAGTCTGCCATCATAACAAAAATAGACGATTGATTCATCAGGGTTATTGTAACTTTTATTAGTACCAAATGATGGTCTACTGAAATCGAATGTTGGATTTAGTCCAATGTGTAGGCACACATATATATAAATTAATTGTATATTATAAGCTATTATAAGGTTAAGCCCAATTAAAGTGATTTATTAAGGTTGAATGCTTTGGGCTATAAGACATCTAATAAAGTATGAGCCTTAATGTGTAGAGACCTAATAATCTGATTTCTATTTTATAATGGGTTAAAATAGAAATAAGAAAAACTATAGAAAGAATTAGGATTATGGTCCTCAAATTAGATGTTTGATTATCTTTTTTGATATCCCATAACTTAGAAAAGTGGCAATTCTTGAGAAAAAATAGACGTAGATATTAACATGGAAGACGAATAACTACAAAACTCAAGAATTACATTGTTCTCATGGATTCAAGTACGCTTCTGCAATAGATCTAAATATTCTTGACAATTTGACATAATTATTGATATGATTGGTGATGGTTTTCACCATAAGGAATCTTTTAAAACTCTATTATCGAATGGGTATTTTATTAACTTATATGTTGATCATTTGAGCGAATATGCTCAGTTCATACACTTGAGTCACCTCTATTCCAATATTAAGGTTGCCAGAGCTTTTATGATTACGTGTATAAATTACATGATATGCCACAAACAATAACTAGTGATCGCGATACCATTTATCGATAAATGTTGGCAAGAATTGTTTTGTATGCAAACGATGTCCTTATACTTGTCCACAACATTTTATCCCTAAATAAATGAATAGGTACACAAAAGTTTTTAACTTATTTTCAATTAGATGGCTCGTGAGAATCCTTCTCAATGGAGCCACCTGCAGAATCATTCTACCATTTTCATGACACCATTTAAAGCTGTATACGGTATGCACCTCCTTTACATGTTCCGTATTTAGCCGACTAGCAGGTTTATTCTGCGCAAATGCGCAGTAAAAATGCCCAGTGGATTTAATAAAAATTGAAAAAATAGCTTAATAAAAATT
>JAOTAX010000196.1:9291674-9309246 GCA_025629825.1 Erythroxylum guanchezii | reverse complement strand
TACAAATATGCAACTTAAGTTCGTATGCACAAATCAGGGAACTCTAGCGAATATGTATTTAGCGGCCGATAACATTTGGTTACTAGATTTTCATAATACCGACGGATTCCACAATCTGTCGGTACAAAACTTGAATTATAAATGCCGAGGGACAATATACCATTAGTATATGATTGACATTTCCGATGGACTACATTTCCGTCGTTAATATTCCCTGAACGTACCGACGGTCATGCCGTCGGTAAATTAAACCGACGAAACATAACTGTCGGTGAAATCGACATTACACCGACGATATTGTTAATCCATGTCCGTCACAACATAACAACAACGGATATTATTCCGTCGGTATTCCGTTGACAATATACCGACGGGCAATAAACCGTCGGTATATAATAACGACAGCCTATTTAACGACGGTTTCTACTTTCGTCCCTTTCTGTCGGTAAGGTTAATTTCTGACAGAAATTCCCAATTCGTCGACGGAATATTCCGTCGGAAATAGTCAATTTTCTTGTAGTGAGATATCTGGTGATAATTTGGTCTTTTATCTCACTATAAGAAGAGTCATCCAATTTTTCCGTGTTTGCTTTGAATAAGCTTTATGTTCAACTATGGAGATGATTAATTGAATAAGTTAATATGGAAACATAAGACTTCTGCTTGTGAGATAGAGAGAGCAAGAAAATCATTCTTGTCATCGAAGCAACTAGCTATTTAGCATTGTCTTCTTTTTAAGCTAAAGAATCTTCGAAAAAGCTTTATTGTCTATGTCAATTGGAAAGTGGTAAGAGCTTAGATGAAAGTTGAATTTTTTAACGTCCTTTTTTACCCCCAAAATCTCTTTATCACTGGCGTGGTAATGCTTTTTTTATTATTTGAATTGACTACTAACATGGCCACAGTAGTGTCTTTTCCCATCAATCTCTTCAATTAGGATAGCACCCAATAATGGTCACTAGCATCTGTCTGTAAAATGCGCTAGCCTTTGTTAAGAATCTTTAAAGCACATGAATTCTGATAGGCTTGTTTTAAGTAATGTATGGCTTTGGTTTGATTTTTACTCTATGGTGGTCGATTCTTCCTTAGCAACTTTGATAAAGGAGATGTATAATCAGCCATATGGGGGATGAAATCTCTGATGTAGTCAACAATTTCAAAGAATTGTTGAATTTATTTAATGCTAAGATTTTCATTTGGGAAGTCTAATAGTCCACTGGCTATGTGTCAACTAGGCTAATAGAACTTATTATGGAAATTCATACCCAAAAATTCTATTTGAGTCGTCCCAATACTGTCATTGTGGGCAACTAATTATGGGCTTTGTCATGACTCGTTGAAATAATGAAGGGGCAACTTTGAGTCTAAATGACAATACTGTCCATTGATATTGGGAATTAGGAATACAAAAGACTATCTTGTATCTTTCCTGGGGGTAAATTCCCAATTGCCAAAAGCTTGCTTTTAAACTAAACTTGGAAAACATTGTGACTTCTTTGAGAAACAGGAATTAAGTACCAATCTTTGGCAGTGGAAACTCATCATCTTATAGGAAAAATTTGAGAGGTTTGTAATCAATTACCAATCTCTTTTTTTCATGCTTCTGTTAAGATCTTTTGTTTACATAAAAAACCTAACAAGTCCAAGCAGATTTTGTGGGCTTGATCAATCCTTATTGGAGTATAATAGCACATTCCTCTTGTGCCAATTTCAAATTAGGGTTCATAACTGGATGAGTAGCCTTTGTAGGATCGATATCCTTATTCTTTTTTAATGGTAAATTGATGAAGAAGTAAGGGTTTTTCTATAGAGGATAGGGATGTGAGAACTGGGCATGGTTCTCAGGACAATATTCCAAAAATTGATCTCGTAGGGCTTCTTATGGAGGTGGTACTTATGTGACTTCAAGCACATTTCTGATATCAGTATAAGCACTAAAATTGGCACGACGTTTAATCCCTATAAGTAGGATCTGTAAGGGAGATGCCTTACAATAGACATCCATGCTAATCAGAATGTCTGGGCCAGGTAGATGACTCCCAAAACTTAGGTCCAAACCACAAAATAAGGGAAGAAGTGGATTCCTATTTTCTTTTTTTTATAAGCCCAATCTTAAAATAATTTCTGTCAACAGCAGTGAAATATTCGTCATGAGATATCCATGTTTCAAGTGGTAAAATGTTGGGCTTCATAATACTACAACATGATCCAATGTCCATTTACCTGATAGCCTTGATCAGCTTATCATATTTGTCTTGTTATAGTAATTGGATATGGACATAAGGTCGAGGAATAATGAAAGGCCTAGAGTCTACCTTCAAACATTTTTGCTACAACATGTATAACATGTCATCTTTAGTATTGTCAGAAATTAAGGAATCAAAGAATTCATACTCGTCTTGAGAAGAATCAATTGGAAGAGTGATTTTGACTTTTCATCCTTACTAGATTGTTCTTCAATGAAATCTTTAATGTTTCCATTATCATAGATAGGCATGATAACCTCAATTGTAATATATTAGTTTGATGATTGTACTACGTAATGTGTTGTACCTGCATTTTATAGAGTATGCTCTATTTATGATATACTAGAGTAATTTAAGCATTTAATTGTATTATTGAGGTTATAATAGATATCACTAAAATACTATAGATGGTTCTAGAGTTGATCGGAAATTTCTCGAATTTTTTTTGAAAACTCTGTAAAGCTACTAAATGAGTCCAAACAAGCTTTAAAAGCCCCAAAATATGCTTTGAAGATTTAGGTGATACTTTTGAATGAAATCTTGACGATTTTGGTGACATTAAATGATTTCTGAATTCAAATCGAAAATTCTTTCGGGCAACCAAAAAGTTATCAAATAATTTCAAAATATGATAAAAAGCTTCAGAATTAGTATTGGAGTCCATAAGAACTGAAACAGGCCAAAACGAAGGTTGTTTGAATAGAATTTGGGTAATCCGAAATTATTAAATTAAAATGCTCTTTTTGGAAAATAATGGGTATTGATGATTTTAAACCCATTCGAAATTTTTAAAAGCACCCAATCAATAAATATTGACCCTAATTAGAGTATTTCATGGTCAATTTGATGATAAGATGGTTGTGAAATATTTTCGAGATTTAATCTGGTTAGTTGGTGAATTAAATGCATTAAAGGGCAATTTGGTCTTTTTGTACTCATTAAGGGCAATTTGTCTTTTTACATGATATTAGTGTATTGATGAGTCATTAAAGATGACCTATGAGAAAATGACGTGTGTAATGAGTCATTAGTGATGACAAATAAGAAGGTGACATGTGTAATCCATTAAATGAGTATAAAAGCAACATTTTGCTTCATTTTTTAACATAGTCGTGAGAGTGGATGGAGAGTGCCATAAGAGTGACATTAAAGAGCCCAAAAACTAAAAGAAAATAAGAGAGAAGTAAGAGTGGAAATGTCGACCATGGATGAAAGAAAGGAAGGAAGAGAGAGAAGAGAGAAAAGAAAAGAGAAAGGAGAAGAGAGGTTCGGCTATGGCCATGGAAAAGTTAACCAAACCATTTTTCATACTCTTCTACCTCCAATCAAGCACCCAATAAAGTTTCATAGCCATTCAAGTGAAGAAGAAGAAAAAACAATGGGTTGGTAAGCTTACTAATCTTGTTGAAATTTTTGATTTGTTGGGTTATAGGTTAGATTTGGTTCTGATGGTGTAAATTGCACCCTTTGATGAGATATCAAGGTTTTATTGCATTGCAAGCAATTGGGAGGAGAAAATCACATGAATCTAATGTATGGAACCTTGGTCAAACTTGGTCAAAATAAAGTGTTTATTTTGTTATTTGATGATTTAAGATTAATTAATGTCATTAGGAAGTTAGTTTAATGATGAAAGAATGAAAGAAAAACCATGGAAATGATTAGATGAGTTTTAGTCCATGGTTAGGGTTATTAGTGTGATATGATCCAAACTCCTATTTTGATGTTTTATGACGTTTATAGCATGATTTTTGATGCTAATGAAGTAAAAGAAATGATTTGGAATTGGTTTTGAATGAAATTTGGTTTAGGGTGCATGATTTTGTAAAAATTTGTTAATAAAATTTTCTGGCTTAAATGGGTGTATTAAAATGTCATAGAAGTGAATTTAGATTGGTTTTTAAGTGTTAGAAATCAAATGGAATTTGAATTGGAAGAGTTTATTGTTAAATATGTTAAATTTAGGTTTAAGGACATTTTTGGAATAAAGTATGGTCATGATGTAATGACCAAGTGAATGTGATTAAGGATGGTTATTAAGTGTAATTGTGGCATTGAATTACTAAATGAAGTGTTATGTTATTATTTGGAAAAAAAAAAGTAATATGTAGAGTGTATATAGAAAGTAAAGTTGACATGGATTATGGCGTATTTGATTGGAAAATGTGTTAAGGATTTAAATTTTCAAATCGAAAAACAAAACCAACTGAACGATTTCAAAGTGGTAAAAAGGAAACTAGCAAGTTGTGAGTGTATTTTAACTGTTTTATATGACTTAATTCTTTTGTAGTTGTGAGTGTATTTTAACTATTTTATATGACTTAATTCTTTGCAAAAGAATTAATGACATGTGAGTGTTCTTTAAACTGATTTTATGAAAATGATTTTTGTTTAAAGGAACTAGCAATCTGTGAGTGTATTTTAATTGTTTTATATGACTAAATTCTTTGCAAAAGAATTGATGACATATGAGTGTTCTTTAAATTGATTTTATGCAAATGATTTCTATGTATGGAGACTAGCAAGTTGTGAGTGTTATTTAAATTGAGTTTATGCAAATGGTTTTTATTTAATCATGAAATGAATATTTATGCTGAGTCTTATGCAAATGATATTTTACAAGTGAATATTGCTAGCATAAGTTTATGCTTTAGCAATATATTAGTTTTAATTTGAAAGTTAAATTTATATGAATGGGAGTTACATTGAAATAATTCAATTATGAATCCTCCCATACTTGATTTAGAAAATAAGATGAGTTGTAAATGTAAGGGTTGCTTTTGCCTATGGTACACTGCTAGGTTTTATACATGTTATTATACCGACATATTTATATTGTTTAATGTATTACGGGTAAGCGATGTAGAACTAGCTTCATAAATAGTGGTTAATTAGTCATTTGTAAGCAATGTAGAACCAGCTCCGTGACTTGATACGAGTAAGCGATGCAGAATCAGCTTTGTAACTACCAGTCTATAGCGGTTAACCTATTATGGGTAAGCGATGTAAAACTAACTTCGTAACCAGTGGTTAACCAGTCGCGGGTAAGCAATGCAGAACCAACTTTAACTTTATACGTAGTGTACTATATAGTAGAGGAACTAGTGGTGGGCTATATTGAGTACGAAAATTCATGACAGTAATAATGTCACCACTATTTATTTTAAAAGTGATTTTAAATGTACCGTAGGGTACCAATTCTAGTGGTTGGTTTTTTTCAGTATAAAAGTTTTCAGAAAACTTATTGCTACCACTGTTTATTGTTTAAGAAGAAAAGAAAATGGAAAATGGAAACTTATATATTATGAGTTTAATGTCGAAAAGCGCTTTGGAATAGTATTTCAGAAATTTTGAAATTTTGTTTTACGAAATGTTATGTTATTACTAGATTTGATGATGCACGAATAAATTGTTATGTACATACTTTACCATGGGTTTTATGATTGTATGGGAATATTGCAGTTATGTTGTTATAAAAAGTTCAACTTTTTTTAGTAAACTGATTAACACTCACTAAGCTTCACCTCAAGATTAGTTGTATCGTCGGGTGCTGTTGTGCTTGTGTTATTTTGATATGTACATTTGTGTAAAAAAATAAATGTTTATAAAGGCTTTTAGACGAAATGCGTGAATATGCTTTAGCTTTTTAAAGTTTAGTTTAGTGAATGTTGAGGATTATTTGTTTGGCATTGCTTGTGAGTGAACTTGAAGTCCAAAATTTGTAGTTGAGAAATTGAAGTGAGTATAGAATGTTAGAGAAGTGCTCTAAAGTTAGCACTTATTGTACAAATCATTTTATGATTAATAAAGGCATTTTTTATTATTTAGATTTTCATACGTTTATGGATTTGATGTTAATCTTAAATTGATTTAATGAGATCTTTGTTACAAAATATAGCATGGAGGAAATCGTGATAATGAGATTCCTATCATGTGTAATTATGTTAGTATCTAAACTTTCCCTAGTTATAAGATTAATGAGATAAGATATCATTAATCCAGATAGGCTAGAACATGTTATACTCCTTGATTAGATTAAGCAGTAGATCTCATAAGCGATAGACATGAGTTGTTTAGAGTTAATATGTGGATGCTTACTAAGGGTAGTAAGTACATTGGATTGACCTACTATGAGACAATCATATGAATATTATATTCTAGTGTCACTGATAGTCTCATCAGAGCAATGGTGCAAGTATTCTTTGACTTGAGGTGCTCAAAGATATCTCAGATACTGATCCTATGCTTTGACTCCATTCATCGGTGCCTTTCAGGGGTTATTCATAGGGTGGTGATTGGATATAGCTTAAGGTATTCGGAGGTAATTAAGTAGCCAATAAAGAATTCATCACTCCTGATAGAAGGAGTTGATACCCACAGCCACTTATTAGGGTCATTACTCTGGAGTCTCTAGCCAGAGCAGATATGTGTCATGAAGAGAGTCTTCAATGATACATAGAGTAATGAGATCCTTAGGATAAGATCTAATATCACTTAGACTAGATGTGAAGTAGTCAGTCTAGTGGGGGTTGACACTTTGATCATACTCTGAACCAAGGGTATAGATGGTGAAAGGATGAATTGTATAGCAACATGGCATATGGAAGGGTTCATAGTTAAACCACTAACTTTCTAGTCAATTGGGGGTCATGACATGATGCTAAATACCGCTCTTGACTTACTTGAATTAAGTATTAATTTAAGTGTCCAACATAACCGGGAACCTAATGGGGTCACACACATAGGAGATCAGGAGGATGAATAAAATGGTCTTGAATGGTGATTCAAGATATGAGTTAGAAACAAGTGTTGTTGGTTGCCAATTTGGCCATTAACTTTCCAAACTTCCATTAATGCATGCTATTTATGTTCATTAACTTCCCATAACTTCCATTAATGCATGTTATTCATAGTTATTAACTTCCTATAACTTCCACTGCTATTCATGACCATTAACTTCTCATAACTCTCCATTAGTGATGGGGGTTATGGAAGGCCAAATGATGCAAAAAATAGAGATGATTTTCATGCATCTTGTGTAAGACATAAGTGAAAGAAAGGTTCTTTCTTACACACACACTCTTTTTTTTTTCTCTAAGTCTCACAAGAGTTCTTGTCTTTACTAACACAAAGAAAGAATTCTAACCATCTCCTAATGAGGTTTCATCCTTCTATCTTCGTGTGGACTTTCATTAGAGACGGTTTATGTTATTGTTGTGGTTTACGACAACTCAACACGGAAAAGGTTAAAGAACGAAGGAGATCATTGGAAAGGTATGTAAACATCTTACATTTCATGTTTTTGTTTTCTATATCTATATGCATGAGTGGATCTGTTTTTTTGAGGTTCTGTTTTATCTTTCGCTGCGTAAATTTGATATATATTATGTATGAGATTCATGATCGGAAACTTACATAGAAATGTTTTGAAATTTTATAGGGCATTTGAAAATTTTGGGAATGTCAAAATGCATTCATTGTGCTACCAAAATTTTTAATAAAATGATTTGAAAAAAAAACTCACTTTTTTCCATGCTTTTAACTTTTAAAATATAAAAGGTTTTTAATAGTTGGCTTGGCTTTATGGGAACCCTTCGGTTGAGTTAGATATCAATTGGAGAGCTACTGTGGGGTCGTTGGGAGGGCATCACTTGGGTTTTAGAAGGGGAACTCCAGGTTGGGTCCTTTCATCAATGGAATCCAATAGTTTGGCATCCCTTTTTATCTTATTAGCACATTGACGAGCATAATGTCCTGACTTGCCATAAATAAAGCATCAATCTACCTTCTCTGCTTGAGGATTTCTTCATTTGAAGAATATGTCAAATTGGCGTCGTTTCTTTCATCTCAAGGGCTTAGAATTTCCTTAATGAGAAATATGGGATATGTGGGATTTCTTATAGGAGAATTTTCTATAATGATGCTTCTTTTTCTTATAACATTCACAGTCTTTTTTCTTCTTATACTTGATCTTCAAGTAAGGCTTTTTACAAGCCTTTTTCAATAAGGGACTGTCTTTGATCATGTTTTGGAAAAACATTTGCTAGTCACAAAACTTATCAAGTGAAGCTAAAACTAGTTGATATATTTCCCTATGAGATAGATCCCTCATATCTCTTCAAAGTGTAGCATGGTTCATTATAGTTCAGGTTGTAGTTCATCTGGTAAGGAGGAGATGAATGTATAATGGAGGTTGAAATCATTGAAGCCATTAAAAAGATAATAATGTTCCATCATACGTTGGAAATGCTTTTGTAAATCTTGTCTGTCTAGAGAACATTTCATATCAAAATACTCTTGTCTGATTTGTTTGTCAATGAGCTGAAAATCACCAATGAATTCTTTATGAATCACTCCAAGAAGTAGTCCAACAGATGTGACTTGTATGTATTGGAGTTTGTGATAATCATCTAAACTTTGCCATGATTCTCGTAAAATACCAGTAAATCGAGAAGTAACTTAGACAAAATATCCTTTAATGGATTATTTGATCGAGTCATTTGTAAATCAATTCATGCTCCAAATTTATGGAGACGTTCACATCATTTCTTGGGTGGAAGATCATCAAAGGTAAACCATGGACCTGAAGTAGGTCTGGTTGGTAGTACTTGTGCTACTGGTGGGGAGGTTCTGAATGGTTCAATTCCTATTGATCCAGCTTCACTAATATCTAGTTCAACTTCAGTTCGTTCAAGCATAGTCATCATAATCTGAGAGAGATTAGATAAATCAACAAATTATTCAGACACTTTTGAAGATGGTTCAAATGTCTTAGAAGATTACTAAGATATGTTTGAATTCTGGGCATTCTTTAAATAGAATAGATGCAAGTGCTAAAGTTATTATGAACTTTGATTGAGGAGCTTTATCTTTCTCAATAGATGTAAAAGGTTGAGGTTTTGGTGGTGAAGAAGGTGGAGTTTTGATTTGCAAAGGTTTCGTCTATGAGCAAAAAAGTTTAGTGGGTTTAGTATATGGTGGAGATGGGTCAGAAGGCTTTGAATGATTGGACTTTGGAGATTTGGTTGACTTGGCTTTAGTGGAAGTAGGATGTATACGTTGCCTAATTAGGGGATAATTCATTTTGAATACTTTCTCATAATCAGCAACTGCTGGATAAATTGGAGAGGAATAGATGGGTTAAATGACTGGAAAAGTTATGGGATAAGCTCCATAAACAGTTTTGGACATTTTAGTCTGCATATTAGCCTACATTCTTTGAAGTACTTCATAATTTTGTTACCTTTTTAAAGTAATAATTTGGAAGGTCTGATGGATAAGAAGATAAGAAAAAAGAAGAAGTCTTTATTTGTGGACCCCTTTTGTTAGATGCAAAGTTAACAAATGACCCACAAATAAATATTTAAGAAGTTACGATTAATTTTTAGTGGATCATTGACGAAGTTGTTAAGTTAGGATTTATATATTTTTAAATGTTAAGGTTTGTTCTAAACATTCATAATTATTTGAGCTTAAATTAAATTTTACTAAAAATATTAAGGTTTAAATTGATACTTTTATCCTAAAAAGAAAGAAAAGCAAAAGCATAAACACCTTAAGGGTAAGGCATTGGTAACAAGAGAGAGGAGTGAAAAAAGAAAGAATAGTTTTTGGCCATGGCTCCTCGCTTTCCTCTCTAATTTTGGATTCTTTTTGTTGTTGGTTTATGATTCCCTTATCATCTTGGCCTCATTAAGACGAGTTGTATTAAAGAAATCACACCTCAAGTTGATTCTTTGGTTAGAATCATAGTGTGTGCAGTGACTTCTTCTGGTGCAAAATGCCTTGAAAGCTACTAAAGTACTTTTTGAAGACTGTTGAATATGTTTGAAAAATTGATGTCTTGCCTTTATTTCTGAAAGGGATTACAATAGATATAACTCTTTAGCTAGACTACTTGTATAGTAACATAAATATTAAGTTCCAAACTAATATAAATACTAAGTTACCTAAACTAACACAAACTAAATATATACAAAACTTATCTCTTATCTAATATTAACATATATAATCATACACTATTTTCGAATACTCCTCCTTATGTTGGAGTATGAAGATCTCTAATGCCCAACTTGTGAAGTAGATAATGAAATTGTTACTTCCCAAGTGCCTTGGTCAAAATATAAGCTAACTGATTGTAAATATGAACATGAATAGTCGTCACAGTACCATTCTTAATCTCATTGTGTAAAAAGTGAAATTCAACTCTATATGTTTGGTACATTCATGAAATACTAGATTAGATGCAATATGAATTGTAGCCTAACTATCACAATAGAGACACATCGATTGTGGATGTGCAACTCCTAAATCACGAAGTAGGCTTTTGAGCTATTTTAATTCATAAGTAATGGTAAGCATAAATCAATACTCGGCTTCAGCAGATGAGCGAGAGATATTTTGTTGTTTCTTAGTCTTTCAAGAAGTGGGTGGCTAGCCTAATATGAAAAAATACCTTATGAACAAGCATTAGGTTAAGGGATAGCTTAACTAATTAGAATCATAATAAGCATATAGACAAAAATCATCGTCAACTTGCAAAAATATTTCTTATATAAGACTTCCCTTCAGATAGCCAATACCTAGCAAAGCTGCTTCCTAATAGTCCTAATGTGAATGTTCCATAAATTATGTTGAAATATGAACTAAATAACTAAGCTCAATGTAAAAAATAGTTAAATAAAACAATCTACCAACCAAATGATGCTATTTCTCAAGATCATCAAAGAATGCCCCCTCTGTAAGAGTTAGGTGTTGATTATGCTTAATAGGAAAAAGCATCGACTTGCCCCCTAGTACTCTTGTTTTAGCAATAATATCAAGTGCATATTTCTGCTAGCAAAGAAATATCCCTCCTAGTCCTAGTAGATTCAATACCCAAAAAATACTTCACCTGCCCCAAGTTCTTCATATAAAAACATTGACTCAAATACTACTAGAATTTCCTTAGCACGTCCCTATTGTTGCTAGCCAATATTAAGTCATTAATATATACAAGGACGCTCAAAATAAAATCATGCCTACAATAAATAAATAGTGAATGATCATAGTAAGATTGGATACACCTATAAGCCTTTAATGTAGTCATCAATTTAGCAAACCAATTCCTAGGAGCCTTGCAAGCCATAAAGTGATTTTTATAATTTATACACTTTTCCTGGGTCTGCAGAATATCCAAGAGGCACGTGCATATATACATCCTTTGTTAATTCTCCATACAGGAATGTGTTGTGAACGTCCATCTGATAGTGTTCCTAATTCTTTGATGCAACAACTACTAGAAAGATATGTATTGTAAACATTTTGTCCAGTGGTGCAAACGTTTCAGTAAAGTTTATGCCCTTAACTTAGGTGTTGTCAAGAATCACAAATCGAGCTTTATAAGGTTCAGTCATACCATTAAAATGATACTTAATTTCCTAGCCTTCTTATCCAAGGGTAAATCTTGCAAAATCCAAGTGTCATTGCATCTAGAGCTGCAATTTCATGTTTGATGGCCTCACACCAATGAGAATGTTATACTACCTCATCAAAACTTGCAAGTTCATGTCCTACTGTGATCACTGTAAGAAAATGCATGTGTCTTAAATAAAAGTTAGCAAAAGTGATATAATGAGCAATAATATACATGATACTTAAGGACCGATATGTAGTAAACAAATTAATAGGGGGTTGTTATGGCAACACGTAGTGTGGAAATAATAATCTTTTAACTTTTCTGGAGATCATCAAACTCAAAATCCCTGAACAAGTGATTCACTATGTATTGTAGGTCAAAATCCTCTTATCATTAGCAAGGAGTGAGGTGGACACATTACTCCCCTTTGCTACAAAGCTTGATACATATGTAGGACTCCTCATTTCTTCTGGAGTCTTGGGTTAATTAATAAGTTTAGGCAAACAAGCAAATAGCAAGGTGTTCATTTCATCTTCATTAATGGCAACAAGCGTGGACCTTATGTTTATAGGAGAGAGAGATAAGGAGCCATCATGTTGAGATTGAAAAGGAAACTTGTGTCCCAGAAAAATAACATCTCGAAACACTATAAATTTGTTGCCCGCTAATTCATAAACACGTCTTCCCTTCTTCCCAAAAAGATAGCCCAAAAGGTACAACGCCTCCCTCGTGGTGCAAATTTATCATTGTCAAGAGCTTAGTGATGAGCTAAGCAAAGACACCCAAAAGTTTGAATGGAATTAAACATGGGTTTCTTCCCAAATAAAATATCATATGGAGTTTTCCTATTATATATAGTTGTGGGAGTTCAATTAATTAAATACCCAACTACTAGAATACACTAACCCCAAAAACAAATATGCAAGTTGGCTTTGAATGAAGTGCTTGTGCAACATTCAATATATGACAATGTTTGAGCTCTACTTGACTGTTTTATTAGGGAGTGCTAATAATAAATGTTTGATGGAGAATTCCTTGTTCAACAAAAAATGTGTTTAAGGTCTAGAACTATGTCCCATTATTACTTTAAACAATTTTTATTTTGCTATCAAATTAAGTGGTAACCATAATTAAAAAATGGAGCAACCTCACTCTTATTGACTAGTCAACAAATCCAAACATCTTGTGAATGATAATCTACAATGGTCGAAAAATAATGAGCACCACTTGATGAAACAACACAATAAGGTTCCCACTAATCACAATGAATTATTCCAAAAGGTTCAACTACTTTGATACTAGTAAGAAAGGCATCTCTAGTTTATTTATCTCGTAAACAAATATCACAAGTTTATTGTTGGTGACTACTAGAACACAATTTATTACTTCAAATATTAAGAAGAAATTGAACTATTTTATCATAAGGATGCTTAAGACGTCGATACTATAATATGAAGGAGTCCACCCTACTCGTCTGATGTGCTTAATCCAAAGTTAAAGTGTACAATATATAGACCCTTCCTTGTTACTCACCTGCACCATTAATTATCCTCGTATTTCAATCTCATATCATATAAATTTTTTTAGATAAAGTGAATGAGTAATTCATGTCATCAATCAATTGAGGCACATAGATTCAATTGCAATTCAAACTCGAGATATATAGAGTATATCATAACGTCAATCCATTTTTGAAATTAAACTCCCCTTCTTTTAACATTATTGTTCCTTTTTTCATCTGGTAAGCCCACCATACATGGAGCAATAAGATGTAAATTTGTGAGTCATATAAAACCTCAGTTATGTAATTTTGAGGCTTTAATATCCAGAAGCCAGCGAGTTAATTTGTTCTTACCTGTAAAGTTCTCGGTGGTGGAATTTTTATGAGTTTTAAGGAGGTCTATAAGCACATTCCATTCATCATCACTTAAGGCTATAAATCATCCTCAGTCCTTTTTGCTTGGCCTATTACTACCAGTGGGCTGTGTTGCTCTAGCAGAATAGGTATGTACTGCATTAGCTTCCTCTCGATATTCTTGTCCTGTATTTAATGGTCCTACAATTGTCATGGATTATGCTAATTGGATCATACGAGCCAGTGCGATGGAAAACCAAGTTTTTCAGCTTCAGGGGCTGCCTTTGGGTACTTTAGTCAGATGGACTAAACCCCTAGAAGGATGGGTCAAGATTAATACAGATGGTGTAGTGAAATTGGGCTCTAATATTGCTTTTGTTGGAGGCCTGCTAAGGAACTGTCAGGGGCATTGGTGTGTCGGTTTCTTACAGAATATAGGAGTTGGCGATCCTTTAATGGCTGAACTTTGCTGTGTGTACTCCGGGCTGATGCTGGCATGGGATTGGGGATATAGGCGCGTGATAGTGGAAATGGACTCCCTCGAGGTCATTAACATTCTTTCAGCTTGCTTAAATGATCTAATTGAGTATTCTTTTTTGGTGACAGGTATTCGAGACTTGATATATTGTGTTTGGGAAGTGCAAATGGAGCATACGCATCGTGAAGGGAATCAATGTGTGGATCATTTGACGTATCTAGCTTCTTTTGCGGCGCCTAGCCTACATACCCTTTAGGAGCCTCCCCAGAGCATTTTAGATGCCCTCTACCGAGACATGCAAGGAACCCTTTACAATCGACCCCTTCGTAGGGGATTCAACTATATATATATATATATATCCACAACCTATATATATATATATATATACCACAACCTCTTCCTTCTTGTCCTCCACATCTGCTATATCACCAGTCCAGATATCCATTGAGAACAAAACAATCATTCGCCTCGTGCCCCACCTTGTTGCAGTGGGTGCAAGTAGGCTTATCGCCTGAAGCAGCAACATCGCTGCCACTTATAGAAGTCTTAAGTTTTTGTAGAAGTTTAGACAGCAAAGCTAATAATCTTATTCTGTTCTTCTTTTCCTTGAGCCATAGATCGATGTCTTTCTTCCTGAGTTATGGTGGAAGAAAATCAATTACGAGCTGGCAAAGAATCCAAACTTAATAAATTTGACCTTAACATTTCGAAGGTTGCATCATCCAAACCTATCAAAGATTGATAGATTTGGTCTTTTCATGTTTTTGGGCCAATTCTTTAGTTACACCGCACGTGCACATTGGTTATTCAGTGAAACTCTCGAGCTATTCCCATATGCTCTTCAATTTACCATGATATGAACTTACATTTAAGCCCTCCCATTTGTAGTTTACAATTTTATACTTCAATTTAAATTGGCATGTTATTGCTATTCAAGAAACATTCTTATAGATTGTCCCATAATTCCTTAAATGTCTCCATATAAGAGATCATGGATCGCAATGAAGGGTCTATAGTGTTGAACACCCACGCAATCAACATTGAATAATCTTTTAATTCATCATAGTTATCTGTGGCTTTAAATATCATCCCATCAATGAATCCTAATTTTTTCTTTGCATAGAGTACGCCTTAGGCCATTCATTAAAATTATCCCCCTTTTAAAACCATAGGTGTAATCACTAGACCTATGTTATCGATAAAGGACGTGTAATATGGTAATTTTGGTTGCATCATTGACGACTTGCCACTGCTAGTTTTATCATCATCCCTATTCTTATCTTTGTCAATTATGGTAACTGAAAATCAATTGTTTACATTGAGTTGAAGACTAGGTGGTTCTAATACCATAGACAATTTTGGAAAATTTGTGTCTTACCCTTATTTTTGAAAGTGATTACAATATATATAACTCTCTAGCTTGATTATTTGTATGACAAAACAAATATCAAGTGCTAAAGTGAAAAAAAAAACTAAGTTATCTAAATTAATACAAATTGAATATACATAAAAACTTATGTGTTATCTAATATTAACATATACAATCATACACTATTTTCTAATAACTATCATCTAAAAGGTGTTGTTGAAAAATTTTAACCAAAAAATGTTCATCTTAATTGCAATGAAAAGATTTGTGTTGCTATAACTAGAGTTCTATAATTTAAATGTGGGTCAATTTGGTTCTAATGAGTTCCTTTAAAAGATACATAATTCTTCAAATATTCTCCGTAAGAGGTACGAGGGTTTTTTTATAGGTTCTTATGTTCAATTGGTAGAAAAATTCACAAAAAACATAAAAATAATATAGTAAAAAAATTTAGTAGAATGTTGACGAGATTATTAAATTAAGGTTAAAATTAAGAGTTTTCATATTGTGAGAGTATATTTTAAATATCATAAAATCTTTGAATTAAAATTAAAATTTATTTATAATGTTAATATATAGATTGAATTTTACAAGTTAAACTAAAGAATTTTTTTTTAATCTCGCTAATATACCATGAAGGTAAGATCTGGATTTTTTGAGCAACCAACGCTCCATCAGTCTCCCAATAGGTCTAGCTGGGATATACCACCAGACTTTTTGTTCAACATTGTGCTTCAGAGTTTTGTCAGTAAATACACTTTTTTTTCAAAAAAAAAAACAAAGGGTAACAGATTGTCTGATCCTACTCTATTTCATAGGATCAAATCGATCCAATAAACATATTTTCGCAGAATTTCAGAACAAACGATCTATTCACAATTCTCAGTTTTAGGGCAGAAATTTGCGAAGAGTGATGGATAAGACATCTTAAAGTTTTGGGATGTGTCTGCAACAGTTGATGTCCAAAAGCTGAGGGTGGTGATGGAGGGAGAGGATGAGAACAAACGAAAAAGGCTATTTGTTTTTTTTCCTTGTTTATATTTTTCTTCTTAATATCAGAAAAGGTCTTCGATTGTATGTTTTTGGGTTAACGTTACGTCTATCTTTTGTCAGTCATAAAGGTCATGTCTTATCTTTACCAGTCGTATGTTATATTTTGTAATCTTTAATTAATTATTATTCCATGTCGATTGGAACAAGTCCCATGTTGGTTCTAATATTCGTGGGAGTAAAAAAGAATGGCCAACTATAGCTATTCAAGAATAAGGGAATTGACAGAATATGATTCCAGAGGATTGGCTTGAATGCGATTCCTCTTTACAAGTCATTGATACGTATAACATAGACATCCTAATGCTTCGGCTCACGTTTTCCGGAATAGCAACTCGTGTGCATGGGTAACCGTCGAGTAGTTGGGCTTTTCCTTTAAACCTTTTGGAGTAGTTTGAGAAGGAAGGGAAAGTCCAGTTGTGTACAAATCAATAGGAATGTACCCAGTTATATGTTAACAAGCCTTCCATAGCCAACGATTCATTTTCAGTTTTGGACGTTGGTTTCTGTTCCTCACACTTCACGTTTTCATTTCTATATGTCTAGGTATAAGCCAGGGTAACCAAATCCGTGGAAACTTTTCTCGGACAAAGCTGCATGCTTAACACATAATTATGTTTGTCTCTACATATATGTATGCCTGTTCATAGTTTAACTTCGCGCAGTCAAAGGAAAGTAGGAATTATATTAGAATCACTGGGATCTGCCAACCATTTCCACCCATACTATACCTATCTCCCTATCCATGGCATGCTCCTAATATAAGACCTATGAGACTTCTTGGACATAGCAGAAAGATTGCACAATACTGCTAACAACATTTGTGTTATTTATATCCAACAGAAGCATACACCGATTTAACTATTCAAATCTCTTCTAATAGCATCCATGTTGTAGCTGCCACAGAAAAAAAAGAAAATCCCCTAGTCCCATTATCGCAGTCTTGCTCTACAGAGATGTTTGGTAATAGAGTTTGAATATGAATTTCGTGTGGGAGAACTCCTCTCACTTCTTTGCAGCACCTTCTGTTGCTGTTGTGTATGCAATGAAGCATCTGGTGTTATAGCTGCTGCTTTTATTGCATTTGATAGCCTCTCTCTCTCTCGTGAATCTTTTGTTGCTCGTTATAATTCTGATGATCTGAATCTGAATACAGAGATAATTCCATCACTGGATT
>JAOTAX010000196.1:9234623-9253320 GCA_025629825.1 Erythroxylum guanchezii | reverse complement strand
ATATATATGTTATGAACATATATGTGAATTGAGAATTTTCAGCTAGATTTAAGGGTATTTCCTTGTCTACGCATATAGATCTTGGACTTCGGGAAAGCCTCGAATTATTTTTTTTTCTTTTCCGTACCGTGTATATATGATGCACATACCGGGATTTTCAGATAATTTGGTCACCTACACGCTCGTGTAAGTGATCATGTATATTCCAAAATTGTTTTTTCTATAAAAGGAAATTTGTTGGACTCCGTTTTCAGAGCCCAACCTCTTGCTCTAATACCACAACTATTGGACCTTGTTTTCGGAGGCCAACATCAGACTTGAGATCATGAAGCTTGAAGTTTGGGCTTAGTGGAAGAATTAGCATTTGGAAGATAAAACCTTTCAGAAGCCAGGTGGCTTTGTCGCGTCGAACTATTGCTTCGCCACGGTGAACATATGGGAGAAATCCCATATGTTCCCTTCGGGTGAAGTTCGCCAAAGCGAAAGCTTGGCTTCGTCATGGCGAAGTCGCCACTGAAAGCAAAAATACCTTTGGGTTTGTTCCTACATTTTTTCTAACATCACTTTCACTCATAATCTTCCCAAAATCACTTCTTATTATGCATTATCACTTCTTAACCATCCAACTACCAAATTAATTCCATTTAACTCTCAAATCTCAACTTATTTGATTCATCACACTCAACTACATCTCATCATTCATAATTCCAATCTTTCTTTTCCATAACATCACACTTATGTATATATAACATCAATTTGTTTTCAAAATTTATCACCTCAAGTTTAAAACTTCTTCAAGTACACCTAATTTCAATTTAACATCATCCATACACACTTCATATTTCATTAACATCAAAAGAAACAATTTTACAATTCTTCAATGGCATTTCAAGTCACAATATATCAGTTGAGTTCGTGAACCAAAACTACAAAATACACTTGAACCAGTAAAACTTGAAATGCAGCTAAAGCCATGTGTTTACAAAATCTAGCTTAAAATACAAAATATGAAAATTCGGAGAGATGCCGTAACTCTTAACTACTCGATCTCTTGCTCATTACCTGAATATAGGGAAGAGAATGGGGGTGAGCTTAAAGCTCATGGGTAACAGTTTTATAACTGGTAACAAGTAAAAACCATTTAATATTCATTTCCATTGTAAAAATTCACATTGAATCATAAAGCACATATTTTCCAAGTTCTCATGTATCAAACAATTCATAAGCAACAAAAATCATGCATTCATTAAACTTGTCAACACATAAGCACATCAAAATGGTTTGGGAGGTCCATAAACAAAACGAACTAACACATTCCCATATAATGGTCCTGTATAGTCGTGAACAGAATGAACTAACACAATCCCATATAGTGGTTTTGTGTAGTCGTAAACATGAGGGAGTCCTTGAAGGAGCTCCATGCCACTAGCAGGCAGGCGAGAGAAACCTTTAATCGAAGTGCACTTGACATACAGAATGGACCAAACCAAGCCCACATAACATATATTTCATAACTTGCAAACTTGTTGCCCAAAATGACATATTTTCAAAACTTGCTTTCATAAACATAATATCTTTTCAATAATTATTTTCACATTCTTTTCATAAATCATCAACACAGTAATTACATACCAAACATATAACACCTTCTCAAAGCATTCAAAGAGCAATAATTGCACATTCATAAAATAGTCGAAATCATTAATTTTCCCTCATTTGAAAGAAAACATTAATGGCCTATTACTTAATTAAAAAAATGTAACCCACTTTGAATTCCTTGCTTAACACTTATTCATATGTGCCTCTCTTTTTGCTCCTCTTGTCTTTCTTAATTCCCTTTATATAGGCAAAAGTCCCAAATTCAATAGGAATACAATGTGAGGACCCATATATATAGCATATTCACTAATATAAATTATAATTACTCAAACTCTTCCAAAAGTACAAACCTTTGGGTCCATTTTTCATGATAATTCTGATCAGTTAGATGAAGAAATTTTCTAATACTTCCTTATAGAAAAATGTTCCTTATTGTCATAAGTTTCTAATGACACCAAAATCATTCGATTTGGTTCAGAAATCTAAAAGTTATACCCCAAACATTTATGAACTGTTCTTATGTTGGAACAGTATTCTATGCTCAACTTCCATCCAGAAATTGAAGTTCTTAGAGATTGAATCAAAACTTGATTTTATCAGAAAATTTGTAGTCTTATGTCTTTAGTTTACTCCAAATCAAAAATTATTCCATTTGGATAACTACAGAAGTTATGCCTAAAATATCGAAGCATGTCTGTGCAGGAAAGTGGACTTCACTGCTTCGAACTTTCACAGAAATATACGAAATGGAGATGTTTTGCCACATTTTCCAGTTTTTAACTCCTCATATTACACATATAACCCATCTTGTACCTAAAAGATCTTTTCTACTTCATTTTCAACTTCATTTCAACTCAATATCATTCACAATTAAATCATAATCTATCTTTATCACTAACCCAAAGAGAAAACATTTGCCTATACCATTCATCAACAACTTCCTACACATTTTCAACTTCATTTTCACTTCTAACCATCACTAAATATCCTTCATTTGTCAAATAAAAAAGGGTTAATGTTTATACTTACTTGCTTAGCTTTAAGATCTTCAAACTCTTCATGAAACCCTAGCTTATTTCTTTTATTTCTCTTCTTCTCTCCCTTTCTTTCTTATTTTCATTTCTTCCCTCTTCTATTTTCATTCTTGCTTCTTTAAATGCAAGATCAAAAAATTTTCTTCCCATCTTACCCTTAATGAATATGTAATGTCCAATTTGCCATTCCTTTAAAGCCTTAAGTCTTTTAAACTTAAGTGAACTACCAAAAATGTCCTTCAACAATACACTCTTACTAATTTAATCCAACTAGCCAAAGTAATAAACCCTACTAAGATAGACATAATAATTAACTCCTAGAAAAAATTTATTCTATCAAAACCTTATACTTAACATAAATCATGCTTAATTCAATAAGAAAGAAGTTTGGGGGCCAACAAAATTATTAAGTCTAGAGGAAAGGAGAAACAGTTGGGGTCAAGTTAGACACCTAAAAAGCAAAGAAGAAGTAGTTATGAAAGAAGGACAAAAGAAAATACTAAGATTGCATCACAAGATCTGATAGAGAGCAACCTTTATTCCAAATTTCAAGAAGACTTCATTAGAGACAAAAGGGGATATAGATTATTAATTCTTTTATTTCTATTTTTTGTGAATATTTGATGATGGATTTGTTTTCTATGTTTAGGAACTAAATTGTTTATTTCCTAGGTGTCATAAACCCTAAGTCGGAATGAATAATATAATATAGTCTTTTATTCAATGCAATTTTATAAATTGCTTTATTAGAATTCAATTATGCATTTATATTCTTGAGCTAATGTATCCGCAATAATAGTCCAATATTTTATTTCATATGATTGAGAATGAGAAATCCTTTTGTATGAATAGATATACTATAATTGGAAGGGGTTACATACATACAAACCTAAAGATAAGTGGATATAAATCCTCCAGATTGGAGCCAAATCTAATAATGAAATTCACCAATTGAGTAATACAATCTTAGGGGTCTTAATTAGAAAGGGAATTCCTTTTAAAACCTAAGGTTAGTTGTTACGAGTCTTGAGAAAGATATTAACTTATGATGGGAATTTCTATAGTCCAATAATCAATAACTTAATTGCATGGTAAAGGGTTAGTGTTTAAGATATCTCAAGGGAATTCATCACCTATGTACTACTTATTTAATATCGTCTAATTGTAGTTCTTTCTTTATCCTAATATATTATTGTGTTAACTTTAGTTCAGTTTGTTTAGTTTTATTTTCAATTAAATTAATAACCCGATTTTACGGTTAGATAATAGAAAAAGGGGTTAATACTATTACTTACAGTCCTCGTGGGATCGACTCGTACTTGCTAATATTATATACAACTACACCATGCACTTATGGTCAAAATTTACAATTCCTATACGCACATACATAATCAATCATTTCCATTAGAAGAAGATAATTTATGACTATTGTTCCCAATATTAGATATGATAGAGATCTATATATTTTAAATTCATACTTTTGGGTATATCACTGAATTGGATTAGCCCCTGCAGCCTACAAACAAGGCTTTTTCCTTGTGTTACCTAACTAAAGAGCTCCCAAGGCCACCTGATTCGGAGTAGAACACTCCTGTTTACACTTCGATTCCACCCACTGATCCAGCTAAGGCCCGCAACCAAAGAGGATAAACTTGCAATACCAACTCTAGATTTAACATTAGCACAATATCCATAATATGATAAGAAATATATTTTTTAGTAAAATTAATTGATCTAAATTTATATAAATAGTTTATATGTATTGGATCAAGCATGTCTTAATATAACTGAGAAGAACACAAAGATAGACAAATAAGATTATCATTTTATGTCATATTGGTTAAATAAACATTATGAGAATTATAAAGTTGCATATAAGGATATATGTATCCCTTTGATTATGAATCATGTGAAACTTGTGCAACTTCTTAGTTGAAGGATAACCAAAACAACTTTTTATGGAAAAAGATGATTATGGTATTAAATTGTTAAATCTTATACATATGATGTATGAGATGTAATAATAATTCATAAAAGAATGGATACTTGTATTTCATTAAATTTACTAATGAATTTATATGATATAGTCATATATATTAAATAATATGTTGATTTAATTTTTTTTGAAAAGTTTAGAGTATTTAAATCTAAATAGAAAATAGATATTAAGAATGTCAAAACAAATCAATAAGATTGACAAGGTGAGTTTTACACAAAATTTTCCTATTTATCTATAGAGAATAATATTTTTTAGTGAATATCTCCATATCTAAATTCCAAAATAATATGGATTATTTATAGAAGGAATTTTATAATATGGAATATTGTGTCATGCAATATATATTTCTTCTATGGCCATATTTTAATATACTAACTTAGCTTTCATAGTCCCATCAAAATTAGTTAGCAAGATTTCATATAAGATGTGGAATGATAAGACTCTAAAAGAGTCAAAGTTAATGAATTTGGATGTGATACTTAATTGGATAATATATTGTCTAATAAGTTTGTAGTTGAATTGGATAATAAAAAATTATGAGATATCCAAATAGGTTGGATTGTATCTTACAAGACCCTTTAAACAAAATATTTGCTTCAATAAATACGTTTAGGAGAATGATTATCAAGATGAATAGTGAAAGTAAGAAGGGTGTTTCAAAATTCATAACAAAACATTGAAATAGAACTATTGCCGCTATCTGATACATTTGATATGTTGACAAAATGTTGAAAATTTTACTTTCTTGATGAATTCAAAGAGTTTGTTTTTGTAAATGATTATGGATTTATCATGTTTGTATGAAGGTTAGTGAGGATATAGTTGTACTCTTCGTTAAAAGTGGTAGATGACATACTATTCCTAGGGAACAACAATTTATATTTTCAATTGTTAAAGATATGATAATCTAAGAACTACTCTCAGTTGGATATGAAAAGATAACAACTTAAATTCTAATAATAGAGATCTATAAAGTTAGAAATAAAAATTTCTTACTTATTATAATCCAATTACATAGAGAATGTACTAAAGGTGTTTAACATTTAAGATGGCTTATGAAGCCTTAAAGATAGCCATTATTAGATGCATAGATTGATATTTGAGTTTAATATTATATGACTTTAACTTTGGTTAGAATAAAAACAAGTTTTAGTCAATGCATAATTTACTTAAAATAATATTATTTTAATTTGAAAGGTTCCAACATTCCTAATAATTTTTGTATTTAGTCGAAATAATTATTTAGATCAAGAAGATCTTTAATGAACTTGATATACTTCCTTTCATTGTTCCATTAATATTATCATGTGGACCATTAAAGCCATTGTAAACATGAAGGAGCTCAGGTTTTATCAGGTCAAGTATGTGTTTAGATAATTCATCTTAATTATGACGACAATTAAGATGAAAATTGTATGATTTAATTAAGTACTCAATAAAGAGAATCTTGATATAGTTAAGGTAACAATAACATGATCATTATATGGATATGAGATAGTTAAGTTATTAGCTTAGTACAAATGGAAAATTGTCTATTTATATTTTATAATCAATTTATTGATAGTGCATTTATGAGATAAGTAACTAAAGAAATTATTTATCTTATACATATTTGTTTAATAGACTAATATATAAGTTAAACCCTATAGGAAAAATGCTCTTTATAAATAAAATTATGTTGAGATCATAATTATAAATTTTATACCCTTAATTACCAAAGCGTTGTTGTGATCAATCAAATTTTGCAAAGTCTCGGGATCTTTCAAAAAATAGATTCCTATTCGAAGAGTGTATAATCGCATGGATTAGCTCACACTAACTTGTCAATTTGGGATCCAATTCGGGATTTTCATTGGGATTTTTCGTTTGTGAGTTTTGGGAATATCCCTATTCATAAGTCCAAGATTCATATCTATGAATTTCCTACGGATTGGATCAAAAACAATTCTTGAATGAGGTATTTAACTCCAAGGATGAATCGTACTTCTCCTGTTCGAATCGGGGTTTGAAAAAAAAAACGAGATTGGTTCAGTTCCAAAGCCAAAGATCGTAGTTCTTGAATGACACTAAGATAAGTTACTTCCTTCAGAAGGAAAAAACATAATATATGTTAGGAAGTATGTGTAGGAAAAAACATAATATATGTGTAACATATATTATGTTTTTATATGTGTAACATATATTATGTTTTTTCCTTCTTAAGGAGGTAACTTATCTTATGAGTAAAGTATAGATACTTGTTAGAGAACAAGTTCACTAAATATCATAATTTTATATAAAATATTGCTTGTATATATATAGAAAAAAAGCTAATTATAATAATTGTACTTCTAATCATATTGTATGGTTTTTAATAAAATATATTTGACATATTTCTGATTACATTATAATTCCAATTCTATATTTCTATCAAACTGCTTAACATAATCCCAAATTAACTCAAATCGGAAATGGGAGAGAAAGGCCTTATCACAAAATTTTAGTAAGCTAATTTTTGTACGAGCCAAAAGTACATAATATTGAAGTCATGAATGATAAAAGAGTTGGTACGCAAAAAGCTCTCGCGCCCACGTCTACCCAATGACATCCAACTCCAACGCCATTGCCTCCTCCAACGCCGGTCTCATATCAACTCATACTTCTCATTCTGCAGGCCATTTGTTCGAAGCACTTCATATGTTACCTCGTCCAATAATGGATTTTTATGTATTTACGCAAGCACAAAGATACCACAATCCAAAAAAGTGATGATGCCATCTCTTTTATTATTCATACTATTATCACAGAAAAGCTACAAAGTATAGTTCACTTTTCCGAAGGCTTGCTTCACACCTACTCTTCTAACATTTGCTCTTCAAGACGCCTTTTCTGTCGTGTCCCAAACATTTGATGGTCGTCTAAGATCTAAAGTATTTCCGAAGCCATTTTCCCAATGCAAAGAAAAAAGAACACAAGCAGAACTGCAGAAGAAGTCTATAATTACACTAGTAACAATCACTAGAAAGACAAATCAGATTCTGTCTCTCTCCCCCCCTTTCTCTTTCTTCTTTATTCCAATAGATTCCTCGAGTCCCTTATTTATACATAATAACACCAATCTTATCTTAGAAAGAGAGAACAAAATTCAGACATCGCAAAGCTCATACTAATCTGGGGATTGCCAGAGATGAGTTTGATGTGATGTGGTTTTGATTGAGATAACAGTAGTACAGTATTATTATTGTTGTTGGCTCAGGCCGAGACAGGGAAACAATGGAAGATGAGGTGGTGCAGCGAGTCTTCCAAGAAGGTGGTCGCGATTTCTTCCAGCAACAACCCTCCACTTCCACCGCCACCTCCTCCTCCTCAATCCTCCAATCTCTCCCTCTTCATGTGGTGTGTCCTGTTTTTCTTTAATGTTGTATACTCACATAAAGATTTTATCTTTTTCATTGCTTTTGTTTATAAGGTTTGCCCGTATATCTTTTCTTCTTTTTTTCCCTGTAATCTCCAATTTTGTACAGGTAATTGGTGTTTTCGTTCGTTAAATGATTTCCTCGAATTTGGATGAAAGAACTTCTTTGGTTTTCTTTCTCTGTTAGTTTCCTCTCATGATTGTCTAGTTGTGTTTGACTAGTGAAACTGGAGTATTGATCTTTTGGTTTGTTGTGAATGTCGAATTTTATTTTGGCAGTTGAATGAGTAATGCAATACTCAAGTAAATTTGCAATCATGAAGTGTATTCTGACCCTTGTTGAGGAGGCATTTTTGGTTATTGTTCTTTTTTTCATCTGAGTTTATTGAGAGAACTAATGTCTTTCTCTTTTTGTTTTTTTGGTGTGGTGAGTGAGTTCTGATGGTGCAGTCTTTTGATCATGGATATTACCTATTAGTGAAATCCATCCAAGAACTTAGGGAGAAAAAACAGGGTATTGTTACGGTTGGTATTGGTGGTCCTAGTGGTTCTGGCAAGACAAGGTAATTGCTTTCTCATACACTGTTATAATCTCTATATGAATGCATATTGGTCTACATAAACATATTACATGTGCAAAATTTGGTAGTTCTACCTTTATGTAATTTTTTGATGGAGCGGAAGTTAGGGAGAACAAAGGAGAAGTATTCTATATGTGTTGAACAAAGGAGACGTATTCTATATGTGTTTTCTTCTTTTGTTACTTTCTGACTGATTCTGCTTATTCGAGGATCCATAAAGCTTAGCAGAGAAGGTAGCATCTGTAATTGGTTGTACTGTTATATCAATGGAGAACTATCGCGATGGAGTTGATGATGGGAATGAATTGGATTCAATTGATTTTGATGCACTGGTCCAAAATCTTGAGGTATGTATCTCCTTGGCATATCTTAGGAAGGTGCTCAACTACCCTGACTGTTTCTTTTGTTATTCCAAGGAGTTACACTTTCAGTTTGAACATCTATTTTGGTTTCAAAAAATATAGTTTATTCACTGTGTAAAGACTGGAGACAGATCAATCAACTGGTTTTTTAATTTATGGCGTTGTTGAAAATAGGATCTGACAAAACGTAAAGATACTTGGATACCATTGTTTGATTATCAACAAAAGAGACGTGTTGGTTCTCAAGCAATAAAGAGTACTTCATCTGGAGTAGTAAGCCTCAATAACTGACATTTAGGTTGTGATAATTTTGTACTTTTATGCAGTTTCTTACTTTTCATTCCCAGGTAATAGTTGATGGCACTTATGCTCTACATGCAAGGTTGCGGTCTTTGTTGGACATTCGGGTTGCTGTGGTAACTTTCTAATCCTTATGGAATTAAGGTTTTCTTTGGCTCAGGGATTTAAGCATTATCAATTATTTTACATGTATAATCAGGTTGGTGGAGTTCATTTTAGTCTTCTTTCAAAAGTTCGATACGATATTGGGGATTCATGTTCATTGGATTCCCTTATAGACAGCATTTTCCCATTTTTTAGGAACCACATTGAGCCAGATCTTCATCATGCTCAGGTTGGTAATCCAATTCCTTCTACTTTTGGTAATCCAATTCCTTCTAATTTTATGCTTTTTTATTCTAGTTCTTTATATTGCGAGTCTATTCTGCAGATTAGAATAAATAACAGCTTTGTCTCGTCATTTAGAGAAGCAATCTACAAGCTGAAATGCAGATACGAGGTCAGTGCCCGCATTATTACTTGCTCTTGTGCAAAATTTTGCTTGCATGAAATGAGAAAGACTCATTTTCTTCATGTTAATCTCACAGTTTTTTGCTGCATTCGGTCCTAAATCTCTATGATTTATAAAAGCTTTTAGAAAAGCAATATATGGAAAGAGCATAACTATGACTAGTTCACTCTTATTACATATGATATTGGAAGAAGTTATAAATCAAGGAGTCAATGACAAAGAAAGGTGTTAGCACACTTGAGCTCAGTCAATATCAACTACAGCGCCTCCATCAAGAACTCTTGATGCATTACACCATAAAGGGGATGGGAATCCAAATTGTTCTAAATCGATTTTTGTAGATTTTTGAGGAATCAATAATGTTGGATAATTATCTTAGATAAGTTTAGTTAAGTTAAGAGATTATCTTCTAGGAGATAAGTTTATTTTCTAGTAGATAAGATAAGATATACTATAGATAGGATAAGTTAGAGTATATGAAAAATCCAGTAGTTTAGTAGTATTAGAATAGATTATACTCATGTATAAATTACATATAATCAGAGAAATAAATTGGGTTTTCTTCTGATATTTTCTATACCATCTTGTTTCATGGTATCAGAGCTACCAAATCTGGTAGGTGTGGATGGAGTTCAACCAACCTTCGGTTCCTTTGATGAGTCCCAAACCTCATTCCAAACACCTAGTTACGTAATACCTGCAGCCCAAACTCCATCTCCTTCTATTGTTAATCTTTCTTTGCAAATCACGCAACATAGATTAAATGGAATGAATTTCCAAGAATGGTCCCAATCAATCATGCTCGTGATCAAAGGAAGAGGCAAGGCTGGATATCTAACAGGGGCAATTCCTCAACCACACGAAACAGCAGTCACTTACGGTGCTTGGGAAGTTGAGAATTCTATTGTCATGGCTTGGTTTATAAATTCAATGGAGCCAAAAATAGGAAGAACCTACCTATTCTGCAAAATTGCAAGAGAAATTTGGGAGGCTGTGCAATAAATATATTCTAATTTTAAAAACACTTTTAGTGCTTTGAAATTAGATCAAAATAAAGAAATACTCAACAAGGTTATATGTCGGTTACCGAGTATTATAACTTACTCACTGAATTATGGCAAGAGATGGATCTATTTTATGTAGTAAATTGGGAGTGCTGTGTTGATGCCGAGAAGTATGAAAAATTTTTCCAGAAGGAGAGAGTTTTTGATTTCTTGCAGGGACTTAATGTTGGACTTGACGAAGTACACGAAGGTTACCCGGTTTAAACCCATTGCCATCAATCCGAGAAACGTTTGCTGAGGTTCGTAGGGAAGAGAGTAGGAAAAAGGTCATGCTTACCTCACACACTTTTGAACAAACCTCTTAAGGCTCAGCTTTTGTGGCAAACTCTTGAAAGGATTTTACTTACCAAACTCGAGAGCAAGAACCAAGAACAAGCAGTGGTGTGACCACTATGATAAGCCTTGCCACACCCGTGATACTTGCTGGAAATTACATAGGAAACCACCATATTGGAAATCGAAAAGCCAAAGAGTTCAACAAAAACGTGGAGCAGCACATGTAGCTGAATCTGATATCAGCAAATCTACAGGGCTAAACTTGTCCCCCCAGCAGATTGAACTACTCCATCAACTCTTGAATCAAACAAAAATCACAACTGAGAAAGACTCACATGACCAACAAACCTTTACTGCAACACTAGTTCATAAAGGTAACCTGTGTTAATCATTATTATCAAAGTCCCTAAGTCAAAACTTATGGATTGTGGACACAGGTGCATCAGACCACATGACTGGGTCTTTAAATGTCTTTGAAAAATATGAGCCATGTAACCAGAAAATTAATGTCTGGGTTGCAGATGGAAAAGGGTCACCAGCTATTGGTCAAGGGAGAGTTTGTTTGCCAAAACTGATATTAAATACTGTTCTCTATGTGCCTAAGTTAACTTATAATCTACTATCTATCAGTCAATTAAGGCATGGATTGTATTATGAAGTTCTTTCCATCTCATTGTGAATTTCAGGACCGGTGTTCAGGGAAGATGATTGGCAGTGCTGAGGAGAAAGATGGACTTTACTACTTCTCAAGAAAGAGTACTCCTACTGAATCCAAATCACCACATAGGATTTTCCTTTGAGTTATGTCAAATTCTGATGTTATGGCATCAACGCCTTGGTAATCCCAATTTCCCATATTTGAAAATCTTAAAACCAACCTTTTCATCAATAAAGATCAGATTTCTTTATCTTGTGGGCAATGTGTCCTTGCAAAACAAAACAAAAATACTTATCCCATACACTCATACATACGCTCAAAACCTTTTCATTTAATTCATAGTGCTATTTGGGGTCCCGCTAGAGTTACAAGTCTAATCAGTATTCGTTGGTTTATCAGTTTCATTGATGATCATACAAGGGTATGTTGGGTATATCTAATGAAAGACAAATCTGAAGCCTATCATATCTTTAAATAGTTCCACAAACAAAATGTATTCCAGACCTCTATTTAAGTAGTGCGTACAGACAATGGGAGAATATTTTTTAACTGATTTTATTCAATATCTCAGTGGGAATGGGATCATTCACCAGAACTCTTGTGCTTATACCCTACAACAAAATGGGATAGCGGAGAGAAAGAATTGTCATCTTTTAGAGGTAGCCCAATCTATGATGTTTACCAACTTTGTTCCAAATTCCTATTAGGGAGAGGCCATTCTAACTGCCTCATCCTTGATAAATCGTCTTCCTTCAAAAACTCTTAAATTCCGAACCCCATTGGGTGTTCTTCTAGAACAATTTCCTCACATTAAGTGCCTTAATTCTCTTCCTCCTAAAGTCTTTAGGTGTACTGTTTTCGCACACAACAATCAACCCAATAGAAGCAAACTTGATCCACGAGCTATTAAATGTGTGTTTGTTGGGTACTCTCCCACTCAAAAGGGTTATAAGTGTTTCTCACCTTCTACAAACAAATTCTTTGTATGATGTCACTTTTTTCAAAAAACAACCATACTTCACTAATCACCAATACCTCTCTTTAGAGGGAGACATCCAATGAAGAGATTTATTGGGACCCAAGCATATCACTTCCTATCTCACAAACCTTCCTACAAAACCCGCAAATGTCGCAAACACCTACCATTGAACCTGAAACTGTCCAGTCCAATTCAGTGGGAGAACCAATTCCAAAAAAATCAACCTTAGTATATTCTCGAAGGCCTAAAGCTCCTCAACAAGGCCAATCATTGGACCAGGAATCGGCTCCTAGAGAGACTATGGTAAGTAACTTAGATGTGCCAATTGCACTACGAAAGGGGGTAAGATCATGTACTAAATATACTATTTCAGATTATTTGACTTACTCAAATTTATCTTCAAAGTTTAAAGCTTTCACTACTAAGCTTGATAGTGTAAGAATTCCAAGAAATGTACATGATGCATTTAAGTGGAAGGAAGTTGTAATTGAAGCAATGAAAGCTTTACTTGATAATAAAACATGGGAGGTTGTGGATCTACCTGAAGGGAAAAATGGTAGTTAGCAACTGGGTGTTCACCGTTAAGTATAGGACAGATGAAGAGGTTGAAAGGTATAAGGCTAGATTAGTGGCTCAAGGCTTTACACAAACCTATGGAATAGATTATGAGGAGACATTTGCTCCAGTTGCGAAGTTGAACACAATTAGAGTCCTTCTATCATTGGCTGCAAATTTAGGTTGAGAACTCCATCAGCCGACATTAAAAATGCCTTCCTAAATGGTACAATAGATGAGGAAACCACCAGGTTTTGAAACTGAAGAAGGAAGGGGAAGAGTTTGCAAACTGAAAAAATCCTTATACTGCCTCAAATAGTCTCCACGAGCATGGTTTAAGAGGTTTAGTGACACTCTTTGTAGGTTTGGATACAAACAGGGACAAGTTGATAACATAATGTTTGTGAAGTGTGGAAAAAATGGAAAGAAATTCATCTTGATTGTGTATATGGACGATATTATAATCACAGGCGATGACACTAGTGAGATCAATGATCTTAAACAAAAATTGAGGCTGGAATTTCGGGTAAAAGATCTCAGAGCATTAAGACACCTTCTTGGAATGGAGATTGCTAGAAGTAAGGAAGGTATTTTCATATCTCAACGAAAATACATTCCTGATTTACTGGAGGAAACAGGAAAGATGGGTTGCAAACCTATGGGAACTCCAATGGAGAGATTGGAAATTCAAGAAAAATGAAGAAGATCCTCCTCTTGACAAAGGAAGATACCAAAGGTTAGTAGGAAAACTTATCTATTTGTCACAAACCAGATCAGATATTGCTTATTCTGTGATTATTGTTAGCCAATTTATGCACTCTCCAACTCAAAGACATTTAGAGGCTGTTAACCATATCATGAGATATCTCAGAGGCAGTCCAGGTAGAGGATTAATGTTTCGGAAAAATGAGAAAAGAAGCATAGAAGGGTTCACGGATGCAGATTGGGCTGGTTGTATTGAAGACAGTAGGTCAACATCTGGTTATTGTACTAAGCTATGGGGGAATCTTGTCACATGGAGAAGCAAGAAGTAGTCCGTAGTAGCAAGAAGCAGTGCAGAAGCAGAGTTTAGGGCAATTGCACAAGGAATTTGTGAAGTTATTTGGTTAGAGAGGTTGATGCTGGACCTACAGATCACCACTTTCTCTCCCACTAAAGTTTTCAATGATAGTAAATCAGCCATCAGTATAGTGAAGAATCCAATTCAACATGATCAAACAAAACATGTTCGAATTGACAGGAGCTTTATCAAATGTGAAATAGAAGAAGGGGACATTGATCTATGCTATGTCCCTATTGAAGCACAGGAAGCCGATATCTTCACAAAGATAATGCCTACGCCTAGATTTGAGACAATTCTAAGCAAGTTGGGAATGATAAATATCTATTCCTCAACTTGAGAGGGAGTGTTGGATAATTAACTTAGATAAGTTTAGTTAGCTTAGGAGATTATCTTCTAGGAGATAAGTTTATCGTTTAGTAGTCAAAATAAGATATACTATAGATAGGATAAGTTAGTATATACGAAAAATCCAGTAGTTTAGTAGTATTAGAATAGATTATACTCATGTATAAATTACATATAATCAAAGAAATAAAGTGGGTTTTCTTCTGATATTTTCTATACCCCCTTGTTTTAGAATATGTTCTTATCACTCAGTTACGTTAAACATAAGGTTACAAAGGTTTATATACAGATAACCTATACACTTAACCTAATATAGGAAAAATACACTATTACCCTTAATTACTAATTATACATAACAATCAGCAATTTCTTTACTGCGACTACATTTTAATGGCATTCCTCCCTCTAGTATTCATACTGTGGCAATGTGATTCATGACTCTTCCTTCTTATAGTTTGCAATAGGGCTTCTTTCTGTTTTATTGACATCTCTATAGTTACGATCTTCAATTTTTTACATAATGAGTTGGTACAATTCTTGAATCAATTCAGATATATACTTTTTGACCAAAATAGAGAAAAAGAAAAGTGTAATGTGATACATATAATTGAGTTTTAACAAAATTTGTTTTATAGCATTGATGGCCAGTAATTGAATGCAAGCGCATGACTGTAATTGTTCTTTGTGCATTTGTTTTATGACAACTTTCGTGGTATAGCTGATGGTAGTCAGTTTCCCCCTAGCCAAATTTCTTCTTTAAGATTTGCAGCCCTTTGTTGGATTTACTTATGTGTCTTATGTGCATACTTGGACCAAATGTAAATAAAATGTCATAAAATCTCTTTACAGCCTCCGGATGAGCATTCCACTGATGTCTTTCAAGGAACCGAACCACAGAAAGATAAGTCAGTGGTTCTTCCTAGTTTTAGCTAATTTTAATCATTTTAGAACTAAGCTTAGTCTGTTTACTGAGGTTGATTGCAGAATAATTGCTTTTTCATTCTTTTTTCATACAGTTTTATTGAGATGTACCTTAGGCCCCCTTCAGCAAGTGAAGAAGCCAGAATAAACGATTGGATTAAGGTGCGACAATCTGGTATTCGATACTATCTGTCACTTGGCGACCAACGGATTGTTGACAAGAATTTCATTATAAGGCCGAAAGCAGAGTTTGAGGTGGGAACCTTGTATACAGCTGCAATGTGAACATAAATACATTATATAATTAGTGAACTTATCACGGATATATTTTGCTTTCTTGATTAGTGGTTTGAGAATGTGTGAATTGAAATGTGATCCTACCAGTTGGGTCTTAGCTAGTAATTCAAGGTTGGGTTTAGTTTTTTGACATGTAGCGTGGCTTTTGACTGAGATGTCACGAAGTCAAATCACGTTTAGCCTCATCTTATGCTAAAATTAGATTCTACGCTTAGCATAAATTAACATATGTCCTTTGCTCTCTCTTTACTTTGGAATTGACGATTTTTACGCGAGGCAGTGTGTTAGAGCTAGTATTTAATCTAGTCTTGGGCCTCACCTAATATTATAAACTTGCTTGATTTTAGGAAATGCACTTAAGTTCTACTTTCTTGATATTTCTGAGCTCTGAAAGCCATTGACTGTATGGTGAGAATCTCTTATTCTAGGCATATATTAAGTGTCTAGTTTACTATTTTTCGGAAACCTTTATAGTTAAAAGAGTTAACTAGATGCTTATTGGATTTGAAACAGTAATTGCATCAGTTTAATTCCCTATCAGATAGGTCGTGGTTTGCAGTCTTAGATAAATTTATTCTTCACTGTCAGTGAACTTTTAGGAGAGCATGCTTCTTAAACTACTTGCTTTAGGGGCTGATAGTAATCAGTTTCTAAAAGTTGATCTTGTTGCTTGAAAATGTTTCCTCTGAAACTCATTTAGATGTGGATTGTTGATTTAATTAAAAGGTTAGTTGTATAAGTTTCACTTATCAATTTTATTACCTCAATCTTGGTTCAGGTTGGCCGAACAACACTTGGTGGGTTGTTGCGTTTAGGATACATTGTTGTAGTTAGCTATAAACGGGCATCTGCATCCATCAGTATCGGCAATCTGTCACTCTCTTTGGAGACCATCGACACCCTTGGTGAGACATTCATGGTGCTGAGGGGCACGGATAGGAAAGTATGAATCCTCCTTTCTTACTAAGATAACATCTAGGGATGTGTGGAATCTCCTTGTTTGACTTTTAGTTGTCATGTTGTTTGCTATAGGTTTGAACCAAGTTTCAGATGATGAGTTGAAAATTTGATATCTGAACATTGTTTTACGATAAGAAATTATGTCAAGTAAAGTAGAAGAAAAGAATAGATTTTTGCTTGGTATGTATTAGCTTGTGGTGCTCCTTTATTATTTGAATAAGAAAGAAATATTATTTAAGAATATGCTCTTATGCCAATCTTACTGCAACAATCATGCTAGATAGAAAGCCAAGTGATAGGAGAATAAAAGGAAAATGAGAGTGTAGAGCCCTCAATATTTAAATGCTTATATTTACTCTTAGTATTGAACAGTTCATGTTGCTTATATTTTGTATATGCACTATGTTATTACTGCTCATCATGATCTGAACATTCACAAATTGTGACCCCTACAATCCTGAGAAAGTTTAGAGAACTGCCTGTTTGGTTGTTTGATATAGTCTTTTGAGTACTATATATGTGATTTCAGCTGGTTTTTGTGTCTATTCAGGATTGCAAATGAAAATAAGAGAAAAGGTAGCGATAGTTGCAGCCTTTTGTTTTTGTGCTAAGGAGGAACCATTGATAGGGAAAATTGATAGCTGTCAACTTTTGTATTTATAAGTTTCTTGTGAAGGGTGTATTGTTTGGTTAACTGGGACAAATTCTCTTGTTTGGTCTTGTGCATAGTGAAGGACCTTTTGGCATAAGGAATTTAGATAACACGCCCTTTACCATTTTAAAGCTTCTAAATGACCAAATATTTTGTTAATTTTTGCTTTGGCACCAAAATTATTTTCTGTTTAATTTCACACTGCTTACTCTGCTGATGTATAGACTGTTGGAGCAGAGGCACTAAGAATGGGTATTACTAGACCATGGATTACTAAATCATATCTGGAAATGATTCTCGAGACACAAGGTTGGGAACATAATCAGTTTAGCTTTGCTTTGTTTATATGGCCGCTTCTTGATTAAGATTGCCTGTTACTACTCTCTCCAATTAACCAACTCCAATTGCAGCTGTACCACGTCTCAATACACCCCCACCTGTGTTTAGTGCTCCTGTGCCTAGTGACCAGGAAAGGCAAATTGCTGCACCGCGGCCAATCCGTACTACTCCAAACCTGGTTATTCGACTTGAAGATCTGTCTCAGCCATGGACTCGCTCCCCAACAAAATCCAAAATGGAACCTGTAATAGCAACTTGGCAATTTATTTCACCAGAACTACCACATACTGGCACCTCGATCATAGGTAAGTCTTCTACCTACAGAATATATTAATTTTCAGTCTTTGTACTTTATCAACTATGCTTGGATAGGGCTGTCAATCTGTTCTTGTTTGACATCTCTCATGAAGCAACCACAGATTCTTCCTCTTCCAGGGACGCAATGAAGCTCGCTCCCATGCCTGATTCATATGACTTGGATAGAGGATTACTTCTTGCTGTTCAAGCTATTCAGGTAAGGAATTCCAATTAAGTTTTTGATAACTTGTGCTGGATTGTAACAGTTCTGCATTCAGTTCTGAAATCTTGCCCATATATGCTCTCTTTACGATTGTTTCAGGCTTTGCTGGAGAATAGAGGCCCCCCCATCATTGTTGGAATTGGTAAGGCGTGTTCAATTCTTTTGCACTTTATGTCTTTGGATATGTGGAACTACTGAACAGTTGTATTCCTTTTTTCTAATTCATCAGTACACAATTACATGTATATATAGAAATAGAGCTAGCTAATTTAGGAAACTAGTATCTGT
>JAOTAX010000196.1:9222851-9233732 GCA_025629825.1 Erythroxylum guanchezii | reverse complement strand
CAGTACCAAAATGCTTAAGATCCTCCTGATTAAATAATTCAGAATGTTTGTACTATATAACATGTTTGAAGGGGAGAGAAAACTATGCTAAACACTTTGAATTCATAAGCAAGCACCTCATTAACATGCCCTGATATCAAATATTTATTACCTTCTCCACTGTAATGATCTCATTTAAGACAAGCGTGAGAAAACCCCATCTCCTATTAAAGTTGGCAATGTTTTATTTACGTGCTCTTTAATATTCACTTTAGGCCACACCAAAATATAAACACACAATATTTCATTAATGAGAAAGTAAAATCTATTTCTCTGGCTTGTGCAGGCTTATTTCATTTGGAGAAAGACAAAGTAGGGATCGTGTGCTGTGATGCTGCGGCACACACTGCTCTGAAAGGGGAACAATCAATATTCAGTTATTAAAAATCTCTTCTTCCTTCCCGGATTTGCTCAGAGAAGTGCAACCTTGCTGTTTCCACAGGAGTTGCAACATTTTACATTCTCACCAACAGCACACAAAGGTGACAATTTATCCACATCTTCACCAACATCTATTGTTTTTTCTGTTGTAGGTGGACCAAGTGGTTCGGGGAAAACTAGTATGGCTCATAAAATGGCTAATATTGTTGGTTGTGAAGTTGTCTCCCTGGAAAGCTACTTTAAGGCTGAGCAAGTGAAGGATTTTAAATATGATGACTTTAGCTCCCTTGATCTATCATTGCTTTCAAAGGTAGGAGTGAAATTTATTCATTGCAGTTCTTAGTTTAGTAGTTCTCTTATTGGTTTGCCTTATGGCATTTTTATATCCTTAGTTGGTAGTTTATTATTTTCAATCACCTTTTCCCCAGAATATTGATGATATAAGGCGTGACCATAGAACAAAAGTACCCATATTCGATCTCGAGACTGGTGCTCGTAGGGACTTTAAGGAACTACAAGTTTCTGAAGATTGTGGCGTGGTTTGTTTCCACTCTTACTATATGCTACTACTTGGAACTTTCCCTGCTCCATCTACATAGGAATTCATCAGAATAAATTTGCTTTTTGGTGCAGTAGACCATGCATTTTTTTGAGTATGGCTTTTACGATGCCATATGACTCTTTTCTTGGGCATGCATGCCACAACTTCTAGAAAGCATTGTTAGAGATTTCTTTATGTGAGGTTATAAAAACCAGCAATCAACTTGTAATATTCAGTTATTAAATCATGTTTTATGTTGCTTAGTCTCTTTAAAGTTAAGATAGGTGTTCTAGGACCACTGTTTAAAGGGAGAAAAGTTGTCTTCTGAAGTACAAAATCTTGCAAATCAAGGTTGAAAATCAAAGTTGAGTCTTGGAATTTCAAACTACACTTCAATGACTGTACTATGCAGTTGCTAGTGTTCTTTTGATTGCAAATTTTGGTAGCTTTTATGCTATGGTGTTTTTGGTAGACTTTTATTCTGGTGATAAAAAGATCCTATTGAAGATTTGCTTATGCTATCTGTCAAACGTTATGACTGATTTGCTTTTGTCTTGCATTTTTTGGGTTCATGCCTACAGTAGATCTGGTACTTTTGTAGCTGGAAGTTTTACTCAGTTCTAGCAGTCTTCACACTTTTTGTTAGCATTAGATCTGATACCATCATAAGCAAATAACTTTGTAATATTGTTAATTTTATGATTAGTGATGCTTTTTGTTCACATCTTCATCAACTCTTTAGCACTTGAACATAGTTTCTTTTTTAATGGACAGATTATTTTCGAGGGGGTCTATGCGCTGCATCCTGAGATCTGCAGATCACTTGATTTGTGGATTGCTGTTGTGAGATGACTTTGCTCCTTCCTGCTTGAGACTTTAATTTTCTTCCTGTTATAAGTACTTATGAAAAGTCCCTGGCAGAGACAAGGGACAGCTAGAAGTAATATTTCTTTTTATGTTTTCACAAAACAGGTGGGAGGTGTTCATTCACATCTAATTTCTCGAGTTCAAAGGGACAAGAGTAGAGTGGGGTGCTTTATGTCCCAAAACGAAATCATGATGACAGTTTTTCCGATGTTCCAGCAGTATATTGAACCACATCTTGTTCATGCACATGTTAGTAGACTTCAAAATATTTCTTGTATTTTACATCACTAGGGTAGCAGAAAAACATTTAAATAAATGGTTGTAGATGTTTATAGTGTGTATCTATGCTGATGCCTGCATGGGCTATAAAGCTTATCAGTATGATTTCCACTGTTGATTAACCTCATTTCGACTTTATATCATGAAAAAGATGAACTTTGATACTTAAAATTTTTTGACATAATTGCAAAAGGCTCGTGATTGTGAGATCGAAATACATCACTATTGGAACAAAATTGAACCAGCCAATACCCTTTCTGTCATCAGGTTTACATTTTTGGAAGGCGGTACATGTCAATGCATCAGCACTAGTACTGATACCATATTAATGTGATCTTTTAAGTTTCTTTTGGAACTTCAAATTTTAACCTTGGTTTTCTGTTGTTAATAAAAATTATTGCAGCTTAAAATTCGAAATGACTTTGATCCTGTACTTTCCCCAGAGAGTTCATTGTTTGTTCTAAAGAGCAATAAGCAAGTAAGTCCAGTATAATGCTTCTTCTTTAGATTCATTGCAGCAGTTTCCACCTGACATTTTCCATTTTAAATGTACAGGTGGCTTATCAAGACATTTTGAAAATTCTTGATTCTGCAAAATTATGTAGTTCTGTTCAGAATTTTATTGATCTATATTTGAGGCTCCCTGGAATTCCAACCAACGGGCAGCTTGCAGACAGTGACTGTATCCGTGTCAGAATCTGCGAAGGCAGATTTGCATTGCTAATACGAGAGGTTTGCATTTACCGTGTTGTAGTTTGAACAAGATAGTTTTAGTATATATTATATACTGTCTTCTGATTCTTGCTTTCTCATGTGCTAGCCTATCAGAGAAGGGAATTTCATCATTCAACCGAAAGTGGACTTTGATATTAGCATCAGTACAGTTGCTGGCCTACTTAATCTTGGGTAAGCCACATATAATGGATATCTATGAGCCAATTGTCTTGAGTTTGTTCTCATTATCATAGAACCTCTTTTGTCCTTTCCACTGGGTTGACAGAGATAATAAATGTTCATGTACTAAGTCTTGGTTAAAGGTATCGGAAATTTGTATGCGTGAATGCTTATTTGTGGATACGCATATGTATGCAATGATCAACAAGTTCATTTTCGTGTCCCGTGTATCAAAACTGTCAATTGTACTCTACCTTCCTTGCGAAGAACATAGCCCCTACTAGACACACAGAATGTACGACCTTGAAGGGGTACCTTTTAACCACAAAGTTGCTTGGCGTAGATCTATCAGCATAGTCGTTCCAAAATATGGACTCATTTCAAACTAATGCCTCTTTTCTATTCAATTGCACTCAAATGATAGGCATTATGTGATTTTGATTTGAGAATCTGGGTATTGCACATGCATCTGTCAGATAGTGGAGAGAAGGCCTCATTTTAATGAAAAGCATTATTGTGGAGTGGATACCTTTCCTATTATGCCCTATGTTTCAAAGAATGCAAACTTCCCCATCAACATGTTGGCACTTCAGACTAATATTTGTTTTATGTTCGATAGTTTTCTGGTAAGTAGTCAGCGGACACAATTTTGTTGCTCACGGTTAATATTCACGAAAAGAAAAACAAAAGCCTTGTCTGTCCATGTTTAAGCTTAGCTCAATCTTTTTTCAATATGTATGTCATTATCTAGTTGGATTACATATTTTCATCTCCTGTATCATTTCCTAGTTATGTAACTGTAAGTCATTTACATGCCTATTTTATTACTCATGATGACAGGTATCAAGCTGTAGCTTATATTGAAGCATCGGCATTTATCTATCAAGATGGAAAGGTGATATTTGGGCTATACAATTTCTCAGCTTATATGCTAATTAGATATAGAATAACTATAATTTTGAATCTTGGCTCACATTCTATTAGACTTTATTTTGCTTATATGACTCAAGTCTGGTAAGAAACAACAGTAACACGTTCAATTGAGCTGAACTCTTAAGTGGATTATTATGTATGATTTATTTGCTTATCGTACTTCTATCAAATGCCCTTTTTATAGATTCAAGTTCCTAAATCTCATATGAATTTTGTTTGATCTTTAGATTCTTATCGAGGTTGATCATCTTCAAGATACAGCTACTCCTTACTTGCAAATTAAAGGGGTCAATAAAGAGGCTGTCGCATCTGCTGGTTCAACACTTAAACTTGATGGTTCATATACAACTAAGGTTTTGATTTTAGGACTTATGCGCTCACGTTTTTTCTTGACATTGAGAGAACTCATTAACTTGACTGGTTCTCTTGCTTAACCTTTTAGAGTTATCTGCAAATTGTATTGGAAAGATTACCAGCAATGGAGGGAAGTTTTGATGGGATCCATTCTCAGCAAGCTGCACGGTTGCACGAACTTATTGAGTTTATACAGTCACAGGTATGTTGCTTCCATATCATGGGACATCTAGTTATGAAGGCACTAGTAGATGGACTTGTTTACTCTTAGCAAGGCAACTAGATGACAACATGATATACTTTGTTTCCTGTATATGTTTGTTTGGTCCTGTTATTATAAAGACATGTGGAATATGGAATCTTCCTGCGTGGCTTAAGTCTGTAATTGCTGTGTACTTAGTAATGTTCCGTTTCTGCTACACCATTACATGTGGTTTGTGCTATGACCTGATAAAATTAGTTTTATCACATTGCATCATTTAGGGCTTTGATATATATTTTACATTGATGTTTTAATTCTTTTATGTGGTAGGAGATAAGGCATTAGGGGTGATGGAAACATTATTCTCTTGATTTGGTGTCCCTCTGATCTGTAATTATGATGACCAAACTCACAGGGCTGTTGCTCAGCTTCAGAATCATCACCGACTAGGGAGGTGGTTCCCATGGAAAGCATAATTGAGGACATGCAGTCAAGAATCAAAAGACTAGAAAGATGGCAAGCCATAAATACGGTACTTTGAGTAATTCATTTGATGCTTTTGGTTGGATTGAGTGAAAATATAGGTTAGATGCTTGAATTTGTATTGTCCTCTACTAATTCAAGTCTTTCAGACAAAATACAAGTTAATCCTCTTACCTGATACTGTTTCTAAAGTTTTATATTGTGCGGCAGGTGCTTTGGACTTTCCTCATGTCTGCGCTTGTTGGCTATTCTCTTTACCAACGGAAACGTCAATGACATAACCTTTTGCTGCATTTGATGCGCTCTTTTTCTTGAATGACAGATCTCACATAAACTTCTAACCAAAGTTGCACGTTCTTAGGTTAAAATCAACAATTATACCTAGTTCCCTTTCTTTTTTTCCTTGTCTTCATGATTGCTCTTTCTTTTCCTTATCATCTGTGGGCTATTGTTTTTCTCCCATATGTAAATAATAATTTGAGAGGAATGTCACAAGTTGTCAATGTTACAGGTGTTTCCTGGAATTGACTACGATTTCTTTCCTGCTTGTTTCTGGAAAGTACATGAACAAATTATGAGCAGTAGTCTGATATCTTTTATATTCTTAACCAATGACAAATGGTCATAGCCTGCACACGTCTTCTTCTCTTCTTCCCTGCTTGTTTCTTGAAAGTACATGAACAAATTATGAGCAGTAGTCTGATATCTTTTATATTCTTAACCAATGACAAATGATCATAGCCTGCACACGTCTTCTCTAGCTCGGCTGTTATGAATGAAATCTCATTTTTTTCCATGTTCTTGCCTGCTCGATACACTAGTAGCGCAAATCCAGATAATTGAAGTTTCTTGGTTATTCATGGAAAGTGTTTCAACCTGTAGGTTTGCTCTATCCATTGTATACAAAACATAGTTCAGATCTATAATGGCAAGTGGCAAGTCAAAAAGAAGGTAACATTAGTTACTGACATAGCAGACTCTTGATGATTGCATCGGAAAGGTGATACTTTAACGGAAGGGTAGCAGTACATTTTCAACATAAAGCAGTTTGGTTCTGTACATGGCTTGTGTCAACCCACATCAATCCTAGATCTCCACCCATAGTCCATACTAACTGGCAACCATGAACAATAACAAAACCTATATCAGAAGATGATGTAGCGACCGCACTGGCAAAATCCCCAATTAATAATTGTGAAAAAAACACCTCAAAATCAATTGGTCGTATAGCAGGGATTTTCTAGCCAAAGGGGGGAATAAGTCCTTCATTCTTCAGGATATATGCAGCTATTGCAAGTATAATGATGAATATAATAATCAACCAACTCAATCCTCCTGCAAGGAAAAAAAAATTAAAAAAATGTGGTTTGTGTTGCGAGAAATGTAAAATTACGTGACTAGCATTAAGCAATAGCAGAAACAAAAAGAAAAAGAACAAGAAAGGGAAAAGCTTAAATCTGTAACCCAAAAATTCAGGTTGTTTTCCGGAGGATTTAGTTTAGTTCAATTCAGTGCAAATCTTCTACTTTCAAAGTCTTTGTCTTTCTTTCTAGTGACGCCTAATAGAAAACTTTTGTACGAACCTTCTAGTAGTGATCCACAAAGAGGGACGGTACTTAAAAGGATTAGAAGCTTCTCATTTTTTGCTTGCATCTCACATCAAGATGAATTTCACATAATAGACTCAGAAAGCACAGAGCATGCTTAAAAGTTAAAGAAGACCTATACTTTTGCAAACTTCTTTATGATGTGCACTAACACAGTGCTTGGACAAAAGTTACTGGTTTTTCATATCCATTAAGCAGGGTTGTACCTAGATCAGAGCCTATCTAGGATCTTAAACAGTGATAAGCGTTATTCTGTCATAGGCCCTCCTACTACACTACTCATTGATCACGGACTACATTTACTAAATGCAATAATACATACCACTCTTCTTGTCTTTGACAAGCGTCACCCTTGCACTTGAGTCCATGGATGCAGAGACCAAAGCCCTGTATTCAAAGTACAACATGGTTCACTGCCAATTATCATTCCTAAAAGGGGATGACAACTGGAAATGCTATTATAACATTACAGTGATTATCATTATTATTATTATTAGTAGTAGTAGCATCATCATCATCACCACCATCATTACTATTTATGACAATTATTTTAATTTACAATTTACCATCCTACTTCAGCATCTTTTTGTACGTGTCTGTCATTTATGTACAAAATTTAGAGGCATGTTATGTGACCCGACAAATTCCCACCTTGAGTCATGAGAAAATCTCAATGCCGTCACGATGCCAAGATGTGCTTTCCTAACCATCATTTGGACCCGCATATCAGTCGAATTGACAAGTAAAACATCTCCTTGAATTGTGCCACTGTTTGCAATGGATACAATGAGCATTGCATGAACATAAAGATGCTTTATATATTAGCTTAAGCGGTCAAAAAGTAAAGAAGTGAAGAGGTTACATAGCCAGGTGCTTTCCATCAGGTGAGACATCAAAAGAAGAAGCTGGTTCTTTGACTACATGTTTTGAGCTCATCCTCTTCCATGAGCTTGTATTCCAAGTCAAAATACTTCCTCCTTTGCCTATGTACAAGAATTCCAAGTCACAAAATAGTAAGTTATTTCCCATCCAGGTAAGGAGAGAAGTTGCTCAAAATTCTAAGTATTTACCTGTTATTGCAGCAATAAACAGAACCTGATTCTTCTCACTGTTTTGTGAGAATCTGCAGGAGGCAAAAACCTCATCCTGCATGTAAAAGTTACATTAATCCAATCAACTAAAAAGATTTTGAGGGATAAAGTATACTTGATTGGAAAAAACATCATATTTGGATACATATGAAGATATCATTAAGTTTTAGCAGTGGCAATAAGTAGAAGTCAAAATGCAGCCTGGAAATCTGATTGCCTGATAGATGAAGTTTGGGATAAATATGAAGTTCATAATAGCAAGAAGAAACAAAAATCTAAAAGAAGTGGAATAACAACTGAGACAATTGACTTAAGTCGTTATACAAGGATTTCATGTAAAATTTCATTGCTTACATTTTCTTTAGACAAAGAAGCAACAACTGTTGTCGAACTCATATCCCAAACCCTACCAGGGCCACGGCTTCCCAATGAGACAAGAAATTTTCCATCAGGGCTGAACCACAAGCCAAAGATGTATAAGGTTCACAAATACTTCAAAAATAAGAGCTCTAACTTCGTGACAATTACTGTCCGACCTAAAGCATAAATCCTTCAAAGAAGTATGAGCTTCAGCCTCATCTAGAATAATTTCCATGCTAGGCCACTTGAAAACCCTTAAATTTCCATCCTGTAATGCATCAAATATCAGAACAACAATATCACATTTTCTTAAACTGAATGCAAATAAAAATATACAGAAATAGATAAAGCAGTGTGTCTTCCTTAGGGTTACCACACAATAATTTTGGTGAATAATTCCATTCAAAATTTTTTTAATATCTTCATGTCACATTTGCGTGTGGATCTATCAGAAATAACCTCTCTATTAGGTAGAGGTAAGGCTACTATCAGACTTCCCCAAACCCCACATTGGTACGGGATTTCAAATGGGTGTTGATGATGATGATGAATTCTATTCAAAATTTAAAAATGTAAAGGATGTCTCTACCTCACCACCAACTGCAAGGACAGAACCTTCACTGTTAAAAATCAATGCCAACTGTTGTCCTTTGTCTTGTAATTGCCTGAGATTCAGGCCCAGTTTGTTGGTGCCACAATCCTTGACTTCCTCCCACTTATAAAACCTGTAAAAACATATTAAGTAGGGGATAAGTAATGCCTAAGAACTGCAGACAGCAACACTAATAGTAAAAACCTGTGGATGAAAGATGAAAGATGATTCGTGATTCAGCAGCCCAGAAGAATGAACTGCAGCTCAACTCAGGTAAAGTAATAGTTATCAGTCCACAGAATACAAGAAGTGTAGCGCTTATAGCTATTCAGATGCATTATCCAAACAATGCTGAACATCTAAGGCATGAATTTTCGCAAACATATTGCACTATCAATCATGATGTAACGCCAACCATTGTATTTTCAGTCAGTAAGTTACTCCAATTCTCCTACAATCCATTTACTGTTTCCAATCCCCAATTAAAGTGGCAATGTATGTCTTGTGTCTAAAACTTGATACAAAATCAAATTTAAACCAATTAAGATTATTAATCTTAAAGGACAACAAAGCGAGTAAAACACGTTCATAATGAAATCCCTGAACAAATGATAGCAACAGTGACATACTAACATAACCTTGGCAGCACAATAATCGTAGGTCAAATAGAATGACATAAGGAACATTTACTGTTTACAATTAAGATAGCTTGATTTAGCTTTGTTAAACTAGATTAATTGAACAAACGCAATCTGTTGAAAGAAATTTCTTTTAACAACAACAGCAAACACAGATGAGATAAATACTTGCAACTATTTGGGAACGCACAAATTACGCCATCTCCTCCTGGATGAACAACCATTCTATAGGGCAAATCAGAACCGAATCCAAGCTTCGCTACCTAAACAAAACACAATAACGATAATAATGCATTAAATAACCAAGATAAAAACACAACAATTTGCGAGGCTCCAGCAGCCAATTCCAATATCAAATTTCACATAGACAAATAAACGCACAAGGATTGAGACTACAATTCTCCGTCTTGAAATGAAAATTAATTATGCAAATAGTTGGATCGTACGTACAGGAGGAGAGAGAGAGCTGGACGCGAAGTCGAAGAGAGAGAGTACAACGGCGTTAGGAATACCGTTGTGACCTTCGCCACCACCGCCAGCCAAGACGACGAAGTGCTGAGCAGAATTCTGGGAGGAGATCCCATCCCCCACCGAAGAAGATTCACCAGAGGGACGGTCGTCGTTATCATCGGCATTGGATATAAGTTTTGAGCTGATCTCCTTGTAGGGAGCCCAAGCCGCCGCATAGAAAGGAATGCCGTATTTTTGAAGGCTCGGAATCTTGCTTTTTGCCATGCGACGGTAGTGGTTTACGGTGGCGATGGGTAGCTATCAGGTGGCACTAGACGCTACTGCACTACTGCCAAATGTCAATAACCTTCTTCTTTTTCTACGTTTTCTGTGTTTTTCTATTCGTTTTATTTTATTAGCAGCATTCTACATATATTATGTTATACATATATTTAAGAAGCATGAAATAATCATTAACATTGTATTTTTAATATAAAAAACCAAAGAGATTATAGGAGGTTCATGGTTCTCTTTTTTTTTAAAAAAAAAACAAAATTGTTTCATGGTATTTTGGAGAAGGGTTGGGTTATTGGACTTTTATTTTTCATATTATATTATGAGTAATTTCCAATGCTAGAGGATTTCTCCAAAGCTTTATTATTCTCTTCTTTTTTTTTATTTCCCACGAGATATTCTAGGAGATTTAAATTTAAATCATCTATATCCAAATTAATCATCGCTCGAGCTGAGGTAAATTCTTTGCAGAAAGCAAAGCTCTGGCCTCAAGTTTTAAACGACTGCATGTATAAAGGTGACTCAAACTCACGACCTCAATTAAACCAGGAGAGCCTCCTATCCGTGACCTCATTCTCTTTTTTTTTCCCAATAAAAAAGAAGTATTGGCATCCAAGTTTGCTCCAGTAAGTAGTCGAGGTAACTTGAGTGCCTTCGTGTGCTAGTTCTTTCCTCTATTCTAATAGCGTGTTTGGTTAGCGTCCTCGAACGCGAGGACGGATGATAAGGACACAAAAGTTCTGTCATTCGGCCTGTTTATTTACCGAGGACAGAAATTTTTGTTCCGTCCTCAGAAAACGAGGATAGAAATTTTTGTTCCTCTCAAAACTGAGGTACGGAAATTCTTGTCCTATGGACAAGAATTGGAAATGTCAA
>JAOTAX010000196.1:9209885-9222751 GCA_025629825.1 Erythroxylum guanchezii | reverse complement strand
AACACTATTTTCTGTTCTGTCCTCGGCAACCAAACACATTTTTGTACTCAGGACAAAGACAATTATCTCTGTTCTGTCCACCACAACCAAACATCTTACTGTCTTCAATTCTTATTCTATTCCGTCCTGTCCTATTTCGTCTCGTCCCGTCCCTGTCTGTTGAAGACGCTAACCAAACACAGCATAAGGGAACCAATTAGGTGTTTGTGTTTGCAATTTATGCATTAAACGACCATAAAAGGCTTTAGATTAAGATCAAAGTATCCAAATGAATCTATGATACGTTAAATAGAACACATACATATCGAATCATCTTTTAGTTTAATCTGTCATTAATTATCCCATCTTTGAAGTGTTATCGTAATTTGATTTTATTATTTAATACTCTCATTTTTGTTGATTAATATATTCATATGATGATATGATAACATAATTAAGAGAAAAATGGGTAGAAATAAAGCATATGTAACTTTTATTGCTTATGCACTTCGTATATACTTAATATAAGAAGAGTGTAAATGTGTTGCTAATGGATTCAATAGTGATTTTTATCACTATTTCGATAATAGCTAAAGTGATATATTTTCAATTTTCCTAAGAGAAATCATTATGTTCAACAGAAAAACTATATTGATATTTTCTATTATTCCTATAAGTTTTGTGTTGATTATGTTTAATTTTAATGGTTATTATAGTCTATTTATATTTCAAAGTCCCCATATAGATTGTTTTAATTGTAATGACAAGATGAAGTTACAGATATCAAATGGTAAGCCATTATTAGTGTATATTTTTTATCAATACATTAATACAAAAGTGAGTATTTCAATTATATTTTTAGAAATTACATTATCATACAAATCTTAAATAAGCACTCAAATTATAGGTGTCTTGTATGTATTTAGTGATAGTTAATGAGACGAAGGTTTGTTACTGAAAAAAATTATTTTATGTGTTGAAATAACAACCTTGTCCACAAAATTCATTGGTGCGCATAATAGGTAAGTATATATATTAATTCATTTAGATAATGCAAATTTGATATAAGTGTAATATTTTTATTTGTCTTTATTCTTTAGGTCCCATATGATTACATTTCTTAGGCCTCTGATATGCACGGCTCCAATACTGACACATTTTTAGATGTCCAATAGGTTTTGGAATTATATAGTTGAATTTGTATTTACATTAGGACAAATTAAGGAATATTAATGTTCTTTACGCATTGCATTAAATTTCTACGAAGATGAACATTCTACTCTATATGACTCTTCTTCAATATCTAGATACTATGTCTTAATTATTTACTCATGAATATAATGTTTATCCAAGTTTAGAGGAAAGAAATGTCGGTGGTGCCTTTAAAAGATGCTAATTAATCGAGTAGAGGCTACAGTGATGCAAGGTTATTTCTTTATTATTAAATGCAAGTGTGAAAACCTAAAAAATCCACCCTATCCAAGATATCCTCCTATCCCAAGGACTTACCATCCCAATACTAGCCTTACCCCTTTCTTTACTTCTCTTGGAGCATCTTCTAACCCGAAAGCTCTAGTCGGCCATTGAAGTTGTAAAATAACACATCTTGAAAACCAAAGAGTTGATCATTGGAATGTACCATGGTCATCAAGAAAAAAGTAGCCACTATTCTTCTTATTAGTTAGACATCCTCCCCTGTCTTAATTTGCTTCAAAATCGACAAATCTTTCTCCTTAGCATTTCTAAATGACATCTTAAAAGACGTACTTGTGATAATATTACAAGCTCCAAAGCATTTATCATGGTCTTTGGTACGTCCCTTCCTAAGCTATATATGTTAAATATGATTGATAGTAGACATAACAAATATGTAGGGTTATGCACAAGTATAATATTGAAACTTTGACTAAGAATAACAAATACAATATTTAAATTTTCAACCAAAGCATAACAAATACAAAGGGGCATATAAAGAAGACAACAGAAGTGCATTTAGTCAGCAACGAAAAACAAGATGTCTTTCTCATCTTCCTCTCTATTTTTCCGGTTGGCAAGTATTTAAATACACTATCTTTTTCCTGCATATGAAACTTTTCTCATTTGTTCCCTCATTTTATTTATTTTGTAGCAAATTGTAAGAAACTTGTGGAGGTTAACAACCTAAAATCTTTGGAAAGGCAAAGACTTCATATAGGTAAATTTTTTTCCAGCAACAATTGAATGTCTTTTATTGTGAGTTTTAGTCATCCTACACTACTTTATAGTTAGAATGTATATTGTTATTGTTTGGGACAATAAATTGAAGTCATGGGAACAATATAAATGGAGAAAAGATGGCTTGAAGATGAGAAAAAATAAAAAATAAAGAAGAGCTAGGAGAAGAGGAGAGGAGAAGGTGAAGAAGAAGGCAATTTATGAAATTTTAAGTTGTATTAAGGGCAAAATAGGAAATGTCAAAATTTAAGGGTAAAATTGGAATTTAATTCCACGAAGGTTATTTTTGTATTAATAAAAATAAATGGGGGGTAAAATAGAACTTTTAATAATTAAGGATATTTTAATAATTATGGTGGTTAGGTTAAGTAAGGATTTCTTTTTTATGATTAAGAATAAAGTGGAAAGGGAAGAATGTTGAATTATTAAGTGCAATTGAGTTGAAAATTTTTCTTAAATTAGTTTGATAGAATTTTGTAATATCTAGATTCCAAGATTTGATAAGGAGTAAATTGGACTATCACTTAGTTGAGTCCAAAATTCAGGTAAATATAACCTTAGACTGTACTCTTAAAATAATGTATGATTCTTGAAACTTTGAGTTTTGGTATTAATAAATTATTTTATAACAAATCATATTTTGAATTAGTCATTAACTAAATTAATGATTAATAGATGCTTATTTATTTCAAATAATTAACAATGTATAAGGTGTTTTGCTTTTATATTTTTATTACATATTATAAGGTGTATTGCTTTTTAATTAGATGAAAAATGAGTTAATTAAATTTTCTGTTGTTCATAAGTATAAATACTAATATTAACATAAATAAAGCACATTCATTAAATTAAATAAATACTCGCTTATAAAAAGTTATGAATAAATGGTGTAAATCATAAATATATGACTTGCCTATGATAGGCTATATTCAATAGTCATAGATTGATACATTGGTTAAATATGAGCGAGCGAGGGCTAGGTATCGATCCGTGAAGTAGGTAATAAGGCATCCTAAGTCTCGAGGACGTCCTATGTTGATAGTTAGGTACTATAGTGGTATCAGTATATCTTAAGTCTTAGGGATATATAGTACCAATGTCTAGGTACTAGAGTAAATTAGATTGAAAAATTGAGGAATCCTGTGTCGATATTTATACATCTAATTATAATTCTATTTAGTGAGAAATTATAATGAGTAAGATGAGCCAACAAATTATTGAATGTAAGCCTACTAGGAGCCAACAAGTAATTTAGTTAATTATGATATAAAACATAAATTATAGTAATAAAATAATATTAGTCTTAATCATTGCTATGATAAAATTTTGGCTGATTGTTAATTGTTTGGAGTAATTTTATGTATTTTAATATTATATGTATGTTTTAATCACTTGACTAATTATATATATATTGAATTATTTGATTCTAAAGGTACAGTGAGTTACCTTTATTGAGTATGCAGCTCACCCCTTGCTATTTTTTGTATAAGATAAAGAGATTGTGGATAACCCCAGTGCACGTGATTGACAGAGTGGAGTTTAGGTGAGACTAATAGAATAAATTTAGTAAAGTTGTTTTGTTGTATATATTTTTTGAATCTGACAATTCAGGTAGTTGTGTTTCTATAGAATACTTTTATGACTAATGAACTCCTTTTTTTTTTGAACTAATGAGGATTCTGGTAACTAATGTTATACTTTAGGAATAATTTGGATAATTGTGGATTCACAGTGTTTGGAGCGTCACATTAGGTGGTATCCAAACGAATTTACATTTCTAAAGACAAAGTAAGGAAAAAAAACTAATGACATGGTTTTATCTTATCTATGATGATTTCAGGAGATGATACTATTGACCCAAAGTTGATTAAGGAATCGGGTAATTGATCCTTGTTTCAGATGTGCTTGATCAAAGGGATGTCAGAACTAATCGAGTAAGAGGAGAGGTGTCAATGTCACCATAAATGATGCAGCTTTTATAGATGATTCAACAGGTTATTACTACGGCTCCAACCTGAGGTGATTTTGGGGTAGATCGCAACTATAGGTGGATTCGTAAGATGAGTGTAGTGAAGTTTCGAGGTATTACTAATCCTAAGGAGGATGAGGCATGGAGGGAGTAGACATTGTTACTGGAGTGTACCTCACTGACTTGATAGAAGTCAGTGAAGAGATCTTATGAGGCATGAAAGACGACTTGGTAAGAGTTGCAAAGAGAGTTTAGAGATAAATACACTCTGTGAATATATCAGGATTGAAAGAAGATGGAATTTATGAGTTTAGTTAAGACAGATGAGATGTTGGTGGTAGATTATGAGGCTCACTTTATAGAATTATCTAAGTATACATTGAGGGCTATGGCAAATCCAAAGGATAGTTGTTACCAATTTGAGCAGGGTCTAAGGACGAATATTCGCTTAAGTTTGGGAGTTGTTACTTCTGATTTTAAGAAGTAACTAGAAATTGCACTAAGAGTGGAGGATGTGACAGAACAAGACAAAAGGAGAGGAAAGTTAAAGAGGCAACCAAAGAGTCATTATGGAGAGGGGAGTTAGACATTCGTGGTCTACTGGTGTAAGGGGATCTAGGAGGGTTAATGCTACATCGAGCAAAAGTGGTAGTTTTTACCAATTTGGTGGAGATCGAGGAGTTAGCAGGGATTGAGGACAACATAGCACCACTAGTACATTATTAGTTAGGTCAAAAAAATGGGTTAGTCAGAGGTTTAGAGGACCTTTTAATAGAGAAGTTGGAGGGTTACAGACTTGTGCTACCTGTGGGAGAGTTCAAAAAGGACCATATTGGAGACTCATTGGGTTCAGTCAAGCATGTTATATTTGTGGAAAGCAGGGGGCACTCATAGAGGAGCTTTCTGACAGCAGGGAGGAGTTTGGGAGTGAGGGTAAAGGACACAGTATGTGGTCAGAGTGGTGCCTTCGATTTGAGTAGAGGTTCAGGAAGAATTTGTAGTAAAGGTGGTAGAAGAGGAGTTGCACGCAGACTAGCAGTGGGTACAACCGTACAGGTACTAATGGGTCATCCTCATCACAGGGTCAAACTCAAGCGAGGATATATCATATGACGAGGGAGGAGGCACCTATAACCAACGATGTCATTTTTGGTACGATTTTATTATTTGACATTAAGGCGTATGTATTAGTAGATCCAAGAACTGCACATTCTTACATTTCTTTAAAGTTTCCCTTTAAAGTTCCAAGGGAGGTTAGTTTATTAGGATATGACCTAAGAGGATGTTGCTAAAAGAAGAGTGTGTGGTAGTAAACAGTGTAAGGGGGAGGGGGATACTAATGAGAATTGGTTGAGTGAAGCTATTAGCTGACTTGATAATGATAGATTTAAGGGAATTTGATGTAATTCTACAAAAGGATTGGTTGGCACAACATCAGGCTATAATTGATTGTTTTGCGAAGGAGGTGAAGAAATATTCTTCGAGTAAATCAAAAGTGATATTTTTAGGGGATCGTAAAGTGGTTCCAGCATAAGTGATCTTGACCATGACTGCTAGATGATTGATATTGGAGGGATGTGAGACATATCTAGCTCGTATTATAGATATAAGGGAGGTAAGTCCTAGGTTAGAGGATATTCCAATGGTGAGAAAATTTCTAGAGGTATTCTTAGATAATTTACTAGATTTACTGCCTCAACGAGAGATAGATTTCACTATTGAGAGTATGCCCAGAGTTGCACCAATTTTTATTGCACCTTATAAGTTGGCAATTGTTGAGTTACATGAGTTAAAAAAGCAGTTGGAGCAGTTATTGGAAAAGAGCTTTACTAGACCGAACACATCACCCTGGGGAGCTCCAATATTGTTTGTGAAGAAAAAGGATGGTAGTATGAAACTTTGCATGGACTACCAACAGCTAAATAGGGTGACCGTGAAGAAGAAATACCAATTGTCGAAGTGAAGTGATCTTTTAGATCAGCTGAGGGGGACTGTCATATTTTCCAAGATTGACTTGAGATTGAGATACTGGCATTTAAGGTTAGTTGAGCCACGTATTCCTAAGACAACTTTTCGTACTCAGTATGGCCACTACGAATTTCTAGTGATGCCTTTCAGGTTGACTAAAACACCAGCTGCATTCATGTCATTGATAAACAGAACTTTTTAGGAGTATATGGATCACTTTGTGATAGTGTTTATTGATAACCTATTGGTGTATTCAGCGAGTAAAGAGAAGCATTAGCAACATTTAAGAATTGTGTTATAGATTTTGAAGAAAAGACAATTAGATGCTAAGTTGAATAAGTGTGAGTTTTGGATGGAATAGGTAGTTTTCCTCGGACATGTGTTTCCTAGAGGGAGTGATGCTCGATCCTGCTAAGATAAAGGCAATTATGGAGTGGAAGCTGCCTAGAAATACATTAGAGATAAGGAGTTTTTCGAGACTTGATGGACATTATTGAAGATTTGTAGAAGGATTTTTTTATGATAACTAACCCGTTAACCAAACTGCTGAAGAAAGGAGTTCAGTTTGAGGGGACCAATCAATGCTAAGAGAGTTTTGAGGAACTTAAGCGAAGATTGACTTCTAGTCCAATTTTGGTCCTACCACCAAGTGTTGGAGGTTTTGAGGTATATACTGATGCTTCGAGCATAGGTTTGGGATGTGCGTTGATACAGCATAGAAAAGTGATAACTTATGCCTCTCGTCAGTTAAGATCGCATGAGTTGAATTATCCTACCATAATTTAGAGTTAGCGGCGATTATAAATGCTCTTAAGCTTTGAAGACATTATTTACATAAGGAAACATTTTGAATCTTTATAGACAATAAGAGCCTTAAATATGTCTTAATTCAATGGGAGTTAAACTTAAGGCAAAGAAGATGGATTCAGTTGCTGAAGGATTATGATCGTACTATTGATTACCATCCAGGGAAGGCTAATGTAGTGGTGAATGCTTTAAGTAGGAAAAGCTCAGACTAGTTTGAGCAGACACAATATGACATCATTGGTGAAGTTGAGAGCACTGGACATGAGATTGGAGATTGATTATATGAGTGGTTTATTAGCAACATTACAAGTCCAACTAAATTTGGGAGATAGGATTAGAGTGGCACAAGCTCGAGATTATTATCTAATTCCGATGAAAGAGATAGTACAACAAAGTAACGGGGACTAATTTTTCAATAAGAGCAAATGGAGCGTTGGTGATTGGGAGGTGAGTTTGTATCTCAGATATAGATGGACTACGAGAGGAGATTTTGAAGGAAACTTATAATGCACCATATGCTATACATTTTGATATTACAAAAATGTATTAGAACTTGAGACCTTATTACTGGTGGCCAATAATGAAGAAACATGTAGCAAAGTTTATGTTGAGGTGTTTGACTTGTCAGGAGGACAAGGCAGAGCATTAGGCAACAATATGAAAATTCAGACCCTTAGCCATTCTATCATGGAAGTGGAAGAAAATTATAATGTATTTTGTGGCACCATTATCGAGGAGAAAAGTAGATATGATTCAGTTTGGGTGATTGTAGATAGGTGGACTAAATCAACTTATTTGTTACCTGCACAACAGACAGACTCCTTAGACAAGCTTGACAAGTTGTATATTAATGAGATTGTAAGGTTACACTGGTTTCAATGTCTATTGTATTAGATTGAGATCCACGGTTTACTTCCTAATTTTGGATGAGTGTATATATAGCTTTAGAGACTATGCTGAATTTATGTACTACATTTCACTCTCGTTTGGATGGACAGTCAGAGTGTACGATTTAGACATTGGAGGATATGTTGAGGGCTTGTGTGCTGAACTTTAAGGATGATTGAGATATATATCTACCTTTGATGGAGTGTGCTTATAATAATAGTTATCACTCTAGTATCAATATGGCACCATTTGAGGCATTATATGGTAGGTGATGTAAAGATCTAATATGTCAGGATATAGAGGGTACCAAATTATTTAAGGGGCCGGAGTTGGTTAAGGAGACAATGGAGAGAATAAAGGCAGTAAGGTGATGCTTGATGGCAGCTCAGGATTGACAAAAGAATTGTATTGATCACATTGTCAGGAGATGAAATACACTGTTGAAGATATGGTATTTCTATAGGTATCACTTTGGAAGGGAATTCTAAGATTTGGTTGGAGAGGGAAGTTGAGTCCAAGATACATCGGGTCATATGAAATTGTATAACATGTGGGTAGTTAGCTTACAGATTAGCATTACTACTAGTGTTATCATAGATTCATGATGTGTTCCATATGTCGATGTTGAGACAGTACCGATCGAATCCTATCCATATTAATCAAGGCCTAAGATCGAAGTTACAAATAATGACTTATAAAGGGGAGCTAGTGGATATATTGAATAGACAAATTAGGAAATTAAGGAGAAGGGAGATTTCGATGGTGCGAGTTTTATGTAGTCATCATCGTTCTCTAAGAGAGGTAACTTGGGAGGTAGAGGATAAAATTCGACATCAGTATCCTTATTTGTTTAAATCCTCAAGTATGTAATTTAATTTCTAGGACGAAATTCTTTAAAGCGAGCGAGATAACTGTAATGCCCACAAAAGGACAAACAAAAAGTCCAACCATAATAACAAATCTAACTTATAAACCAATTAAACAGAGGAGTATATAAAGAAAAAGACAGCAAATGGGCACTTTGTCACCAGCAGAAAATATGTTTTCTTCTTCATTTTCCTCTCCATTTTTCCAATTGGTAAGTGTTTAAATACACCATCTTTCACCAGTATGTGAAAATTTTCTCATGTGTTTCCTCATTTTGTTTATTTTGTAGCAAATTGTGAGGAAATTGTGAAAGTTAACAACCTCAAAATCCCTTAGAAAGGCATAGACTTCACATATGTAAAAAATTTTCCAACAACAGTCATCCTACATTAGTTTATAGTTGGAATGTATATTGTGATTGTTTGAGACAACAAATTGAAGTCGTGGAAAAAATAAAAAAGGAGGAAATGTGGCTGGAAAATGAGAAAAAAAAAAAGAAGAGGTAGGAGAAGAGGATAGGGTGAAGAAAAAGGCAATTTATTAAAATTTAAGTTGTATTAAGGAGCTAAATAGGAAATGTAAAAATTTAAGGGTAAAATTAGAATTTCAGTCCAAGAAGGGTATTTTGTATTAGTAAAAATAAATGAGGGTAAAATAGGTCTTTTAATAGTTAAGGGTATTTTAGTAATTATAATGGTTAGGTTAAGAAAGGATACTATTTTATAATTAAGAATAAAGTGGAACAGGGAAGAATGTTGGATTAATAAGTGTAATTGAGATGAAATTTTTTTCTTAAATTAGTCTAATAGAATTTTGTAATGTCGAGGACTGAAGGTTCGATTAAAGAGTAAATTGGACTATCAATTAGTTGAGTCTGAAATTTAGGTAAAGATAACCTTAGTCTGTACTCTTAGAATAGTGTATGATTTTTGAAACTTTGAATTTTTTGTTAATAAATTATTTTATATCAAATCATATTTTGAATTAGTCATTAATTAAGTTCATGATTAATAGATCTTTATTTATTTCAAACAATTAACAAGGTACAAAGTGTTTTGTTTTTATATTTTTGTTAGGTATTATGAGATATATCGTTTGTTAATTCGACGAAAAATGTCTTAATTTAATTTTTAGTTGTGCATGAGTATAAGTAAGAACATTAATGTAAATATGACATTAAATAGGTTGTGAATAAATTATGTAAACCTTGAATCTATAACTTACCTAAGATAAGTTACATTTGACCGTCATAGATTGATAGGTTGGTTAAATATAAGTGAGTGATGGATAGGTATCTATCTGTAAAGCAAATATCGGTGCATCTTAAGCCCCGATGATATCCTGTGCCAATGGCTAGGTATTGGAGTGGTATCGAGATATCTTAAGTCTTGGGGATATCTTATGTTGATGGCTAAATACTGGAGTGGTACCAAATTAGATTGGGAAATTGAGGCACCCTATGCTGATGATTATACATCTAACTACGTTTCCACTTAGTAAGAGATTATGATGAGTAGAGATGAGCTGACAGACCATTGAATATAAGCTTATTAGGTTAAGCAGGGCCTAGGCAATTCAGTTAATTATGAGAGAAAACATAAATGATAGTCATAAAATAATATTAGTCTTAATCATTACTATTGTAAAATTTTGGATGATAGTTAATTGTTCAGATATGCTAAGTAATGTTGTATATTTTAGTATTATATGTATGTTTTAATCACTTTATATATACATATATATATATATAGTAGAGTCAGTTATCCTTATTGAGTAGGAAGCTCACCTTTTACCACTATTTTTAAGGAGATAAAGAGATTGCTGATAACTCCAATGCACATGATTCATAGAGTGAAGTTTAGGTATGACTGTTAGATAAAAATATTGATTTGAACCTATTTTTTAAGATGTTTTTACAATTGTATTGTACTTAATTGTGGTCTTAATAGCCTAGAACTCATTATAATGTTGTATTAGATCCGCCTATAGTTAATGCAATTCATTCCTTTTTTAAAAAAAAAGGTTTTGGTGGGTTTAGTAGATTAAATTAAGTTAAATTGTTTTATTTTATAAATTTTTGAATATGACAGTTCGGGTTATTGTGTTTGTTAGAATACTTTTATCATTGACGAACTCCATTTTTAAAAACTAATGAGGATTTTGGTAATTATTTTTATGATTTGGGAACAATTTGGATAATTGAGGATTAAAAGTGTTTGGAGCGTCACATAAGAGGTAGATATTCATGCTAAATTTAAATGATATTCTATATTGATTTGGTGATTAAAATGGTTATTGCACGAAATCCCTACAAATTCATAGCCAATTGATTATAAATTGTTGCTTCATTAATCTCAGTATATGGCGCAACAACAATCACAATAATTTTTTCTTACACTTGGAAATTTTATTAACTTGTTAAAATTGACACACGTTAGTTGGCCTTGGAAACTTAGGTATCTCATATCATAAGTGATTATATATAATTTTGTATTAATGTACCTGAAGAATCCAAATGGCTTACAACACACTCAATCTCATGAGAAAAGGTTACAAAGCTTTAATAGAAAATAAAAGCTTTTCTTTTAAATGAAACAATGAAGTACTCGAGTATAAAAACTCTTAATAGCTTACTTAAACAATAGAAGAGAAAAAGCTTCGAAGAATGTGTTTCATTTAGTGCAACTCAACGCTTGTATATAGCTTAGATCAAAACATTAAGTATCACACATTTCTGTCTTCACTTGCTATAAACAATAAATCCACTAACCTACAATTCCCAAAGACTAGGATCAACTAAGGACTAAGTAATGAACAGTAGGTGGACTATGACTCGGTAATTTAAATAACAAATAAACAACAATATGTTAATGACGCACAATACCAGGCCAAAAGTCATCCCATGAGCTAATGTTGATTTATTCAATACTCCCCCCTCATTAACAGCTTCTATTCTTTCACCATACTGAGCTGATGGCAGAGGTTTTCAAGCTTGTTGCCACGCAAGTCTTTTCCAAATAAATCCACAACTTGGTTTTTTGTTCTGACATGTTCCATCTCAATTTCTCATTTCAAGACTTTCTCTCTGATGAAATGATAATGCACCTCTACACGCTCAGTTTTTACATGAAAAACTAGAGTCTTCACCAATCTTATTGCTGATGAGTTATCACAATACAAAGGGATTCCATTCTTTGTTAGTTGACACAAGTCCTTCAATAATTTCATAAGCCAAGCACTTTCTTGAGCTATTATTATTGCCACTCGGTACTCTACTTCTATGGTGGACAATGACATTACTGGTTGTCTTTTGCTACATCAAAAAATTGCTCCGATCCCAAGCATAAAAACATACCCACTAATTAAACGTCAGGTATTATGGTCACCTACATAGTTAATATCACTATAGCCAACTAGCATACAATCTCCATCTTTCTTAAGTGTACTCTTCACATATCTCAGGATTCATCGAACTACTTCCAAATGATGCTTGTTTAGATTTTGCATGTAGCGACACATCGCACTAGTTACAAAAGAAATATTTGATCTTGTGAAAGTTAAGTAGATAAGACATCCTACCAACTATTGGCACATCATAGCATCTTCCAAATCTTTCCCTTTATGAGCACACATTTTGGCATGTGGTTCCATCGACATTGAGATTGGCTTGCACTTAGGAATTCCAAACTTCTTTAACAAATCTTTGGAATACTTTTGTTGACAGAAAAATATTCCTTCTTATGTACGATCAACCTCTAAACTAAGAAAATGCTTAAACTGTCCAAATTACTTCATCTGAAAGCGAACTGACAAATTCTCTTTGGTTCGGAGAATTTCTTCTTCATAATCTTCTATGATAATTAAATCATTGACATACATACAATAGTTGGCTTCTATCTCTTAGATTTGATGAACAAGCTAGAGTCTACAAATGTCACTAAAAAACCATTGTGGGTAAAAAAAATCAACTATCTTACCATATAATGCCCACATTGCTTATTATAACATATAGAGTGCTTTTTGGGGCTTATACACATACTCAATGTAGCGCCCCCTTGCCGTAGGGTACATATCGGGATACCCGCAGGTCACTTCGATACATATCCTACGACAAGAAAGAACTACGAACAAACACTACTATACTCCACATGGCATCATAATAATAAAACATCAA
>JAOTAX010000196.1:9195225-9209785 GCA_025629825.1 Erythroxylum guanchezii | reverse complement strand
GGGCTCAAGCGTATTCGTTCTACTAATGACGCGCTTTTGACTAAACTGAGATGGGCTCTCGTAACTTAGCCCACGACCTTTTGGGTTCCCATTGTAAAGGCTAAGTATCACCTGGATATCACTTTTCTCTAGCTCAATCTAGATAGACGAGGGGCTTCTGTGATTTGGAGAGGTATCTCTGCAACTTGGCACTTTCTTCGCCAAGGAGCCCGGTGGAAACTAGGCAATGGGCGAAAGGTATTCTTTTGGTTGGATACTTGGGCTAAAGATTGGAGCCCACTTATTTCAGTGGTGACCTCCCCTCTTCCAAATAGTGCCTTTTTGGCTTCAATAATGGATTACACGAACAACGACAGTACCTAGCAGTGGCATCAGTTTCAGCAATACCTCCTCTCCACTATCTGCCTAGATATCTCAGAAATCTACATGCAACCGACATCCATAGTGGAAGATACCATTATCTGGAACCGATCCATTAATGGGAGCTTCTCCACTACTTCCGCTTATGAGTTAATTGAAGGCTATTTCACGCCAGCGATTAGTAACCATTGGGATCTTATCTGGAAATGGTCAGGCCTCTAGCAAATTCGGGCTTTTCTCTGGTTACTAATGAAACAAAAACTTCTAACCAACCACCAACGAATGGTCAGACATCTCGCTTTGGACAGTGGTTGCCATTTTTGTGGGTTAGAACAGACCACAGTGCACGCTCTTCGCGACTGTCAGCAAGTGAAACTTTTTTGGCACAAATTCCCCGTAGAGGGGATTGGCATGGAGTTCTTTCATCAAGATATGGAGCAGTGGGTTAACTCTAATCTTGCGAAACATTCCTATCTGAGGCAGAATCCTTGGAATGTTATCTTTGGTGTTGCTTGCTGGTTTTTGTGGCGAAGGCGTAATCAAAGTATTTTTGAAAAAGATTTCAAGTGGCCCACGGACGGGACTCTGGCAGTTATGGATTATGCCAAGTGGATAGTTAAAGCCCTCATAGTAGAAAGTTGTGTCATTAGAGATCAGGGCCTTTTGGTTGGCCATCGGGAGGGTTGGATCAAACCGAGCGAGGGATGGGTCAAACTGAATACAGACAGGACCGTCTAACTTAAGACTAGTATTGCTGCTGCTGGAGGCCTTATTAGGGATAGTCATGGGAATTGATGCAAAGGTTTTCTACACAAAATTGGCCGAGCCTCGCCGATGGCCGCTGAACTCTGGGGAGTCCACTCCAGTCTCCATCTGGCCTAGAAGCTGGGCTTTCGACGTGTGATCGTCGAAGTTGATTCCTTAGAGGTGATCAATATTCTCTCTTCTTCGTTTATTCCTACGACTGATTATTCGTTTTTGGTGACAGGTATTCACGACTGCCTACACCGGGTGTGGGAGGTTAAGGTCCAACAAATGTATCGATAAGGGAACCAGTGTGCAGATAGTTTGGCTGCCATCGCTGCTCTCTCACCTACAGGCCTTCGGACTCTTCAGGAGCCGCCACCACTAATCACGTTGTCTATGCACCAGGATCAACACGACTTTTTGTATCACAAATCTCTGCGTTAGTTAAGTTGTGTTTTTTGTTTTTTTTTTCCCTTGTAACCCAAAAAACAAAAACTAAAAAATCATAAATTGTCTGTCCTTTCTCTTCTGGCAAGCGGTCTTAAAATGCAGGTATTATTTAAGTTATCACAACTAAAATGATGAAGCCTCATCCAAAGTGGAAAATATCATGCTTGACATTCTATTCCACCTCTAGTAGACTAAAGCAGGTAAAAAGGGAGACACGAAAATAGAAAAGACCTTATGAAGGTGGTTGGTGGAACAAGAGAACTTCTGATAGTTATAGCACTGATTCAATATGGTCTGGTGCTATCTGTCTCTAGTGAAATTAAGCTTCTGCCATGGTATCTACATCTTTTCCATTCCTTACATTTAATGCTAAGGTGTCAGTCTTGACTTTACTATTCCACCACCACTATACATAATGCATACAACCCAGATTAATTACCAAACATCTTATCAAGAAATGCCAACATTAACAAAAACATGAAGGAACGGAGAGCATATATACTAGTTCAAACTCGTCTTCTTCCAAGTCTGAAACATAATCCTCGTTATTGTGAAGTTTGTGTTCACCGAAATCGAAGCCGTCATCCAATCTAGACCATCGTTTAGGAAGAGAATCATTTATACTGTGAAATGGTTTTTCACTTGCCATACTTGGAGATCAAGCCTAACGGGCTTGACCAGTCAATGATCACCCATATTCTTGGCCATCAAGAATATTTAAGCTATTAATTTATTTTTTCAACCGCTTAAGACATTAAGTCTATGAAATACATGAAAATAATTTTGCAAGAATTACGGATGCCAAATAATACATAATATGTGACTGTATTTTATGAGTTATAGTTGTGAATGCCTTGAAAATTATGAGTTTTAAACGTTTCTGAGTTTGAAGTTGGAGAGATATTTCTTCTTATAATTATTGTATTTCCTTTGTACTAAATTTTATGTTTTCTCCTTTGAATGTGGACATAGGCTTAAAGACAAACCATGAAAATTTTAAGAATTTAGTCTACTATCATACAAAAGACTTTTCAATTATGAAATGTAAATTATATTACAATTGCAAATAAAAGTAATTATTATTGTGAACAATATAATTATAATTATGATTATATTAGCAATAAAGAAACCATATTCACAATATAATGCAACTTAAACCCAAACATGATATGACGAACTTAAAATCATCCCTAATTGAAAGATGATCAGGGCTTGACTTGATAGTCCAATTTTGACATAATCAAAATTTGAATTAAATCATTATTATTGTAATTATTTATTTTTATGAATGATGATGAGACAAAATTCAATAAGTGAAAATAAAGAAGTCAGTGATGACAATGATTGAACATTGATAAGAACTTTGTTTTAAAATTTTGAATAGGTTAAGAGTTTTGCTTAATATTTTAGGACAAGATTTTCATTATATTTAAACATTTATTTATTTTGATTTTTGTTTTGATGAGATTTCAAAGTTACGTTTAGAAAATATCTATTGATATATAAAATATTACTTTTGAATTATCAATATATGTAGTTTGAATATTTTATAAGAAAATATTTAAATTTGTTTGTAAATAATAATATTAAAGGAAAAACTCTGACAAGTAGTTTCTATTCCCTAAAATTCACACAATAATGACAAAGTTAATCATTAAAGTCGTTAATTTTAATATGTTATTATAACAAGAAATAATTATCTTTAATTTTTTACGTTTATATTGACAATAACCTTTGTAACAAAAAGTTGATGATTTATTGATAACAAAATTTCTTGTCATAAAAATTACAAATAATTGTGGCCATAATGACAATTCAGTTTTTATGACAATGTTAAGTAGACACTAACTAATTTAATTTTTATTGACAAATTTTTTTATCAAAAAAAGTGAAATATCGTGTGACAATAAATCATTTCATCACAGCAAGAGAAAAATATTAGTGACCAAACTATGTTTTGTCGCAACAAATATAAAATATTAGTAACCAACATAAGTTTTGTCATAATTACAATTTATTCCTGCCAAAATTACTTTAGCACTAAAATGCATATGCTTTTAGTGACGAAACTTAGTAATAAAAGAAATTTTGACACTATTAATAAATTAATAGTGACAATTTAATTGTAAAAGATACTAAATTGTCACAGGTGTCATCATATTAGTGAGAAAAAATAAATTATCACAGTTAATCCAAACAATAGTGCCAATCAATTGTTTTATCATAAAAAATCTCAAATTTGTAACAAAATGATAGTTAGTCAAAAAAAGTCGTCACTATATGTTTAGCAAATATCTATTGATATGTAAAATATTACTTTTGGATTATCAATATAAGTAGTTTGAATAATTTATAAGAAAATATTTAAATTTGATTGCAAATAATAATATTAAAGAAAAAATCATGACAAGTAGTTTCTAGTCCCTAAAATTCATATAATAATGAAAAAAATTAATCATTAAAGTGGTCAATTTTAATATGTTATTATAACAAGAAATAGTTATCATTAATTTTTTACGTATATGTTGACAATAACCTTTGTTAACAAAAAGTTGATGATCAAGTCACAACAAAATTTGTTGTCACAAAAATTATGAATAGTAGTGACCATAGTGATAGTTCTATTTTTGTGATAATATTAAGTACACACTAACTAATTGATTTTTTATTAACAAAAGAAAAGTAAAATATCATGTGATGGTAAACCATTTCGTCACAGTAAAAGAAAAATATTAGTGACCAAATTATGTTTTGTCACAACAAATAAAAAATATTAGTGACCAATATATGTTTTGTCACAATTACAATTAATTCCCACCAAAATTACTTTAGCGCCAAATTGCATATGCTTTTAGTGATAAAACTTAGTGATAAAAGAAAATTTGACATTATTAATAAATTAATAGTTATAATCTAATTGTAAAAGATACTAAATTGTCACAATTACTATTGTATTAGTGACAAAAAAATCATCACAGTTAATCCAAACAATATGGCCAATTAATTATTTTCATAGAAAACCTTATATCTGTGACAAAATGATAGTTAGTCACAAAAGGTTGTCACTAAATGTCTTAACTCTTGTAGTGAGATATGAGAAAATAATACTTAAAGACTGTAAAAGGAAAAAAGGAAGGCCTAAAAAGAACTAAGGAAAAGTTATTAAGAATAATATGACTAGGTTGAATCTTATCGAGGACTTGGCCCATAATAGAAAAATTTGGCGTACTCTGATACAAGTAAAGGATCTCTCGTAAAGAGGGCATTTGCATTCTTATAGGTTTTATTAAACTTTGTCCTTTGCATTTACTGTGTAATACTTACCTCCTAATTAGTTTACTATTTAGCGTAATTAAGGTAGTGATAGGCGGCCTAGTAAGAGTTACTCTTGTCGAAGCCTTTTCTGTTATGTATTTTTATCTTACTATTTATTGTTATTCATTGACATATTTTGTATGTATGTTATTTTGTTTTGCATTACCTTTTTTATTGCTCATTATTAGTTATTTCTATTTTTGTATGATTTGCATTTTTTTAGTATCTTTTTGAATATATCTGCACATTCATTTATAATTTTGTAATATCGTCATGTCGTATTGCATGTGAGCCTATAAAAAACAACCTCTCTATTAGGTATGAGTAAGGTTACTATTAAACCTCCCCAGATCCTGCAGCTCGGTGAGATTTCAACTGGTTGTTGATGATGATGATGGAATTTGTTGCATCTTTTATGTATGAAAGATTAATTTATACTTTGAACAATTTCAAGGCTTTAAGTTGTATTTTCTTACTTACTATTTATGTGATAAAATTTCCCTTACAACTTCTATTATTATATAATTAACTTGTTCTTTTATATACACTATCAGAGCTTGGTTCCACTTCCAGATGGCCAACCTACCACAACCTTCATTTCAAAAGTTTTAGGGTACCATCTACGATGTGTGGAATACCAAAATAAAAACATTATTTTTATCTCAAGAATTATAAGATTTGGTTGAGAATGTGTACAACGAAGGTGTAGCAAGGGCTAATAATGTTAGAGAACTTCAAAAGAAAGATGTTAAGGCCTTGTTTCTCATTCAAAAAATAGTGGATAACATTATTTTCTCCTACATTGCTACTACCACAAAGTTAAAAGTAGCTTAGGATGTATAGCAAAAAGTCTACTAGGATAATGCAAAAGTGATAACTGTTAAACTTCAAATTTTTTGTAGAAATTTCAAAAGTTTGTTTATGAAAGATGGAGATAGTTTATCTAAATATATTTCCACCATGATTAATGTTATTAATCAAATAGAAAATATGAAGATATTTTGAGTAAACAGAAAGTGGTTGAGAAAAATTTTCAGAGTTTACCTAAAAAGTATGATCATATTGTGGTTGTAATTTAAAAGTCAAAAGATCTACAACTATTAATTCTTGATGAATTACATGGTTCTCTTTATTGTTATAAAGATATAATGAAGAGGTATGATAATAATTATATTGAGAATTCCTTTTGTAGTAAGATGTAGACTTCACAAAATGGAAAAAGTACCAGTGAATCAAGCAGCAAAAACAACTTTAATAAGTCACATAATGGACATTCCTCTCATGGAAAAAGAAGAGGTAGAAGCGGTGATTGATCCAACCTGAACAACCGTCAGTTTAGAATCATTAGCAAAGGGGAAAAGGGGAGCCACAAATAATGCTACTATTGTAAGGAATATGGGTACATAAAAACGTTATGTAGGCTTAAGGAAAAACAAGCCAACCTAGCCCAAAAGAAAGAGGCAGATGAAAGTGAGAGCGCTTTACTTGTATGTTTTTCAGTTAAAGAAGATCTTTCAAAATTTTGACACATCGACAATGGCTATAATAATCACATGGCAAATGATTTGCAGCTTTTCATGAATTTGGATGAGTCTGTGACCCATCATATTATAATTGATAATGGAACAATATTTATGAAACAAAGAAAAGGTATTATGATGTTGAACTCTAGTGGATTGAATTGTGTTTAGAATGTAATGTATGTTCCTAATTTGGATTCAACTTTGTTAAGTGACGGGAAATTTAAGTTGGATGGTTATTCACTTACAGCCTGTTTGGAACGCCGTGAATTGAATTCAATCTTGAGATTGAATTCAATTCACTTGTTTGGAACAACAAAAAAGGCAAGGATCTAATTCACGGGTGGGTTTAAATCTTCCTCCCTTCGTAAATTCAATTCACGCTATAAATCGCGTGAATTGAACTCCAAAAGCTGCTGGATACTTGTTGCCCTTGGTTCTTGGCTTCCGTTGCTGTACACATATATATATGTTGTTTCATGCATGTATCCAAAGGTTTCGGTGGTTTTGTATGAGATGCCTGCATGCTATGGTTTATTCTTACATTTGGTATCAGAGCTTTGCTGCCTCTGTCTTGCTGTATAATCTGATGAAAACCACCGAAATTGAAGTCTCTGTTTTCCTCTATTTTGGGTTGCGTTTTTTGCCGTATATATATATGTTGGAGGTTGTTGTTTTTTGTCGACCCTTTGGACCTCTTTGAGACGCTAGAGTTGTTTTTATCGTCATCCATGGTGCACGTGATGTTGTTTGGACCGTGAAGGAGGAGGAGGGACGACCACTGTGCGTGGAGCTTCAACATTGTCCTTCGGGAAGCGTTGCATGGTCGAGTTTTGGGCGTCTCATCCGGTTCGCGTCGCCCACATCGTCCCAACGCCGGCATCTGTGGGGGCTCCGGCGTTCTCTGGTGGTCTGGAACGTCGGGGCCCCGACTTGCTCCAGTCGGGTCACGCCCGACCCGGCTGGAGGTTGAAGACGATAGTGATATTATTTTTTCGTTTTTTATTTTTTATTTTTTATTTTTTAAAATTATTATTAATCTGAAATTGAGCTTGGGCTACTTCAGATTAGGCTTGGGCTACTTCAAATTCAACTTTTAATCTTATGATTTTTATCATAAAATCATTTTTGGGTTTGATTAAAATTATTCCTTTTAATTATGTATGTCTTATTATTAGCATTTAATTTTATGACATACATATAATAATTGTTTAATTTTGCACAAATTTCATGTGATTAATTGTCAATTTTGTATGTATAAATTCATGATTATTATACATGCAAAAATTAGATTAATTATTTTGTGCATTATTATTTAATTTACTAATTGTTTAATTATGCACAAATTACATGATTAATTGCAAATTTTTTGTGTAAATAAATTGACAGCATCTAATATGAAATAATTGAATTCAATTCTAATATTACTAGATTTGTTCCAAACAGTGTAATTGAATTCAATTCTAATATTATTACATTTGTTCCAAACAGTGTAAATTGAATTCAATTCAATCTCATTAATGTAATTGAATTCAATTCACACATGAATTCAATTCAGAAGTTTCCAAACAGCCTCTTATTTTTTTATGATTCTTCTTACAATGCATTTAAAGTTAAATCAAAGAGAGTCTTGCTATTGTAATAATGAACATTTTTTTCTATACATCCTTATTTCTAACGAAAAACATGCATTGAACGTAACATTGATTGTTGATAATTGGTTTTGGTATCATAGATATTGTCATTTGAATTTTAAATTTTTGATTCTTATGTAAAAAAATTATGATTAAAGATGTAAATAAGATATGTGAAAGTTGTGTAGTTGGGAAGCAACATCGGGACTCTTTTCCAAAAGGGCAAGAAAAAAGAGCTTCAAAACCAATCAAGCTAATTTATGTAGACATTTATGGGCCCATGAAGATACTTTCCCTCAACAACAACAATTATTTCTTGGCCTTTGTTAATGATTTTAGTCGAATGATATGTATTTATTTTTTCAAGGTAAAATTATAAGCCTTTTTCTATCTTTAAGAAATTCAAAGCAAATATGGAGAAGCAAAATGAGCAGCCAATAAAGACCTTGAGAATGTATCATGGAGGAGAGTTTCTCTCTAATGAATTTCATAATTTTTATGAGGAATGTGGGATTCAAAAACAGCTAATAACCAATTATACTTTACAACAGGAAAAAAAATGTGGAATGGGAGAATCATAACCTTATAGAGCTGAAGAAAAGCACAGCAAAAACCAAAATTCTTCTAAATAATTTCTGGATAGAAGCAATCCATACACTAATGTAAACAATGTACATTCTTAATCGATATACTACAATGGCTTTGAGTCAACAAGCCCCTTTTGAAGCATGCATGGTTAGAAGCCTAAGGTAACTCATTTTAGAGTTTCTAGTTGCATTACATTTGTGCACATTCTATCTGAAAAAAAAAACAGAAAAATTGGATGATAATAGTATTAAATATATTTTTGTAGGTTATAGCAACGAAACTATAGGATACTATTTTTATAATCCTTTAGACAAAAATTAATAATAAGTAGTGATTTTGTTTTTATGAGAAAAATATTTAGGATTGGAAAAAATATATAATCAATTTTAGGTACATTACTTAAAGACTGTGAATCCCCTTATGCTCATACAAGAGAGAAATATCAAAATAAAGGTTCCAATCTTGCTACACCAAATAACTCTCAGTCATCTACATCAGTAAGAAGTCAATCTAATGTCTTAAACTTGTCCTCACCAAGGTCTTTCTCATTAGATTCACTACCAGGAAAATGAAGATCCTTACAAGAAATTTATGAAAGCACAAAACTGTGATAGTTTGCTCAAATTAAAGAAATAATCTATTTTGGAGAATCAATCAAGTCTAAGGAGTAACACCCAATAATATATAAGGAAATGGAAACCTTAAAAAAGAAACAAGACATGGGAGCTACTTAATCTTTTAGAAGGAAAGGAAGGTGGCTGGCTAAATTTGATCTATAAGGTCAAGTTCCATGCTAATGGAAGTATCCAAAAATACAAACAAGGTTGGTTGCACGTAGGTACATATTGCAAAAAGGCGTAGATTTTAAATAAACTTTCTCTCCAATGGTAAGGTTTAATATAATACGCACTATTCTAATTATTATTGTTAATTTTAATTGCAAAGTTTATCAATTTAATATGAAGTCAACATTCCTTTATAGAACCTAGGAGGAAGAAGTATATGTACAACAATCAAATGGGTATGAGATTATAGGTCATAAAAATAAAGTCTAACAATTGAAAATATTTTCAGTAGATTTGAAGCAAATGTGATGGGTAATAAAAGTTTAGAGTTGGGATATGTTTAGTTTGGTAGCCAAAAAACTACCTTTTGTGTTTGGTAACAATTACTAGTTCCAAACACTCCTGAAAGCCTCAGATGGCTTAATAAAAAGATCATGATACAATGGATTGTGTAATTGCAGACACTATAGAGACGGTGTTGTACTGATTTTTGTTGTTATTTATCTTCTGCGGATAAGTTGGAGAAGGTGTTCTATGGGAGCAATGTGAGGAGGGAGGCATTGGTGGAGGTGTGTAGGAGTGAGTATGTGCAGAGAATGACATTTCAAAGTTATTTGTATGTTTTTTGCTTTTTGTTTGTGGATCTTTGTGACAGGCTTTGGTGAGCGATCGTTTAGTGAGTGGATCGAGTCTCAGGAGAAAATTTTGGAGTGATATGATGAAGGAGCATCGGATCTCTGCCAATCCTCTTGCCCCTTTCTCTTATCAAGGTTATGCCCTCTTCTTCGATGAGGTATGTAAACAGGCGGTTCTTTTTTTTTAAGGATTAAATAAGAGGTCTGTAAACGTTGCTCTCCCTCTTTCTTGACACTCTCACTCTCTCTTCCTTCTCCGCGGCCTCCTCTTTTTGGGTATAGTTCTTGAATAATCAGTCTCTTCTGCTTTGGTGTTTTATGGGTTTTATTGAGTTTTCTGAAATTTCTGTTCTTTATAGATTTTTACTTTTGATATTAGCTTCTTTGTTTGATTTAGTGTTTAATACTTTCTGGGTTTGATTAGGTTGATCTCTTTGCATATGATACTGTTGGGTTTATGTCAAGATTGAATTTTTATGCTTAATGATCTTATGGTTTCAGTCGTTTTGTGTTTCTACATGCTGAGTCAAAGTTGAGTTCTTTGATACTTTATTGCTCTCTTATCATCTGGGTATTGGTACTTTTCTACAATTCTTTGATACTTTACTACTCTCTTATTATCTGGGTATTGGTACTTTTCTATAGATAAAAAGATAATATGTTTCGTTATATTTTAGTTTTAAAATATATTTTATTTTTAAAAGTCGAGTTATATTTTATTTATTATTTATTGTAATTTTATTTACAAAATTATTTAACGTGCCAGTTTTACTTTTACTCTTTAACCTGCATCATTCTTTTGTTGTTAAATCTGCATGTGGGTCTACCAAAAACAACCTCTCTACTATGTAAAGATAAGGCTATGTACTATCAGACATTTTCAGACCTTACTTTATTACAGGACCTCGGACTAGATGTGATGATGAAGATGACGATGATGAATTGAAAATCTTGTAAAGGTTGAAACAAGTGCCCTAGCTTGAATAAAAGAATATATGAGAATTTATGTAGAAATGATTTTTAGAAAAATCTAAATGAGCCAACTTCTTATATAAAAACTAGAGGTACACCTGAAAGTCTCATTGTTTGTCTTTATGTTGATTATTTAATCTACACCAGCAATAGTGACATATTATTATAAGAGGATTATTTTAGATAAGTTTGAAATGACTGACTTAGGCTTAATAATTTTCTTCTTGGGTTTAAAAGTCAAGCAATGAGACAAAAAATTTCATTTCTTAAGAAAAATATATTTATGATATTCTTAAAAGATTTAATTTAAAGGATTGCAATGTTGTGAGTACTCTTATGTGTACCAATCGAAAGTTTTGCTTTGATAATGGGAATAAATAAATTAAAGCTCAATTATACAGGAGTTTGATGGGATATTTGCTATATCTCACAAATAGCAGACCAGATATTATGCAATCAACAAGTCTCATTTTAGGTTTATACAGAGTCATAAAAAGAATCACTTCGGTAGTACAAACAAATCTTGAGACACAAGCCCTTGGGACATATGGTACAAATGCAGTAATAATTTGAGGTTATGTGGTTTCTCTAGCAGTGATTTAGAGGGTTGCATTGAAGATCAGAAGAGTACTACGTGTTATGTATTCACTGTGGGCACATATGCTATTTCGTGGAGTTTAACGAAATAACCATCTACTGCTCTATCATCTTCAGAGGTTGAATATATAGCTGTTACATCAACATCTTGTCATGTTGTCTGGTTACGAAGGATCTTGGTTGCTATAAAGCAAGTTCAAGCAAAGACAACTAGTGTCTACTGTGATAATTCAATCAACTATTGAAATGACAAAAAATTAAGTTTATTATAGCATAACAAGACACATAGAGACCTACCATCACTTCATAATTAAGAGAGAGCTGCAAAAGAAAAAATTATGATAGAGTACTGTAATGCCATTGATCAAGTTGCAGATTTATTTACCAAGCCACTACCATTGAAGAAATTCACGTATTTAAACGATCTGCTAGGTGTTAATGATTTTTACATTAGAGATTAATGTAGAAATTATATAATTTTACTTATTGATGATTAAAATAGGATTTGTTTTTAAGTTAAAAGACTTGATTAAGTTGTGTTAGCAGATTTTTAAGAGATTAATTGTATTATTAATACATTAGAGAGTCATTATTTTATGATAATTTTTTACAAGTTTTGTATATAAAAAGCTGATTCATGATTTGAATAATTCAACCTTTTCAAGCTCATTTTTCTTGCTTACTGCCTGTTTACAACTTTTGCCATGATGTTTTACATTTATGTAATTTTTACATGTATATTATAGAAGATATGTGATTTTCACAAATTGAAAATAAATAACCCTATATAAAAATTTATTTAAATTTATAAATTAATGTATATTATCTAAGAGCAGCGTGTATGGTTTGATCACGTGGAATCAAACCCATTTTCTCATTAAGAAAAAGGGTTAAAAAATTCAGATATATTACTAATTCTATCAAAAGTACCATCAACTTTGAATATATAAATATATACGCGTTGGGAATTGACATACGTTCAAAGGAAGATGAGACGTTTTCGGGCCTATCGAAGCAGCAATCATAGTCATACACTGCTTGTTTCTGAATCAACTGACACCCGAAAAAAAAAACGATAACAAAAGTGTATAAACAAGAATAAATAGGCTTAAATCAATTTTCAGAGATCGCGAACGATTCAACAGCAAGATATCTTGAAACATTTTAATCTCTATGTTAAATTACAAAACGTAATAACCTTGCAGAAACCGATATTCTCTGTATAGTTTCTATAAGGATTTTACTTTCAGTAATAACAAGAACAATCGTATCAAAAGAAAAGGTGAAATTGAGTATTGAAGAAGAGAAGTTGGTCGGGCCGGGGAAGAGGCTTCGGTAATGTCATTTTATGGCTTTCAACAAAAGAAAGATGAAATCGTTTAATAATTAATCATGTGTTTTCAACAAAAACGAAGGTCTAAGATCAGAATTCCTTTCGCTTTCCTAATTTTGCATCTCTTTTATTTTTGTCCTTGCCTTCCCAAATCAACTATCGGATGATATTCGTTTTATTTACTTTTTGGTTGATATTCAATACAAGTTTTTGCAAACGCTTAAGCAATCTATGCCAGGGATGAATTAGATGTAAAGCACACGGAAGGAAAAACAAAGACTCCAGCAATATCTCACTGTGGATCCGATGGATCCACATTTACATATTAAAAGATGAGATGGGAGTTTCTGGCTCTAAGACCCAAAGAAAGTTACACTTAGTTCTTTAACAAAATTTTGAAATTGAAGAATGAAATACAACAGAATATTTCTTGTTAAATACGGACTGGAGAAAGATTTTACTTATAGTATGATAATTGGACTAGGCAAGGTGCATTATTTCAAAATCAGATGGCAAGAACCCTACCAATAAGGTTTCTTATGAATACAAAGCTTAAAGAAATTGTTATAAACAGAAGTTGGTCACTATCTATTGATGAAACTAGACTTCTGTCCATTCCACTGTTCAGAAGCTTTGGAGAAAAGGATACTTATTTTTGGAAAGGAATCCCAGTATCAGAAATAACATCAAAGGAAGCTAAGAAATTGAGGGAGGGGACTTTTAATAGAGTGCAACAGTACTCTATAGTTTGGAACAAGGTTCTTAGACCTAAAACTATTTTTCTGTTTTGGCTAGCAATATTGAACAAACTCAGCACAATGGATACGCTACAATTCCTACCTTCCTCAAAGATGTGCATCTTATGTGATCTAAAGGAAGAGATTAGAGATCATCTTTTCTTTGAGTGTGATTACTCTAAAAAAATATGGGCAAAAATCTTAAGACTAAGTACTGATGATCCAATTTCAAACAATCTTTACGGAATACTATTGGAGTTACCCCATCTACTTGTGTCCAAATTTGACAGAGCAGTGATTCTCTCAATGGCCACGTGCAGTCAAGAAATTTGGAAAGAGAGAAACTACAGAAGATTTGAACAAAAGTCTACTTCCCTACCCTCTATTATTGAGCTTATCATAGCTAGCATAAGAGAACAACTTATCACAAATCAGTTGAACTCCCACTGTAAGAGAGGAATAGCTCTCACATGGAGAATCTAGTCCTTGCTCCTAATTTCTCAGTAATGCTAAACCAGAGTTCTTTCTATCTATTGTTCCAGCATTCATCATTCAAGAAAATTAATGACAAATCATGCCTCTACGAACAAAAACAAGGAAGAGGAGTTCACGACTTACCTGTTAAAAGCCGAGTAATACTCCCTTCTCAGCTCTCGATATAGCTTTCCCTCTGTCAGAAGCTAAGTTACAATGAAATCAAATAGTATAAAAGAGCAAAACAAATGGAGATACCTACCTGAGATAGGCTCCCTTAGAGCGCATCGCTCACTCCTTTGGTCAGCCATGTCTGGAGAGTTGCGGTAATAAGGTTAGGTTGCCTTAAAATGCTAAGAATCGAAAAGCTACTAACGACGAGACTTACCTAAGACAAGCTTTATTGAGTGCAG
>JAOTAX010000196.1:9178343-9195125 GCA_025629825.1 Erythroxylum guanchezii | reverse complement strand
TAGGTTGCCTTAAAATGCTAAGAATCGAAAAGCTACTAACGACGAGACTTACCTAAGACAAGCTTTATTGAGTGCAGACATAGAAAGAGCATAAGAGAGGGATAGTAAAGTTGACACCGTCACCAGATCTCGCCCTCGCCCATTCCCAATTGAGAAACTTCTGAAACTGTTGAGAAAGAAGAAATTGGTTATACCCTAATTGAACAATGATATACTTGGGATTCATTGCGTTGTCATTTGGTTCTAAGTCTTTTAGTTGTTTGCTTTGTATGTGGCAGTGATAGTTTTAATTAGTGGATCAGTGTTTTAAGGGTTCTTTGGTAGACTCCTTTGTTGTTAACCCTTTATTCTTTAATATATTTTTAATTTCTAAAAAAAATGACTCCACCAATATCAAGTAACCAATCAACAAAACAATATCCAAATTCTCAACCAAAGTATAACAAATACAATATTTACATTCTCAACCAAATCATAACCTACGCAATTCTTTGGATTTTTTTGAAGTTAATATTCTCATCATTAATTTAATCCTTCTACTGGTTTGAGTTGTCTTAGTAGTTGTATTTTGAGAAGTTTGAGTTGTATTTGCATTTTTTCTTAGAGGTTCTAGTACTTAAAATTAACTTACAACCCATCTATGAAATATCAAAACTAAAAAAGCACAATGATATCATTTACGATATAATTGCACATAAGCATTATAAAAATGTATGTAAGTAACAAACCACAAAAGATATGTTCCTACTAACTTCTCCAAATGTTACTCTATATCCTCTAGTTTCTTGTAGAAACACGAATAATTTTATTGTTAACTAATTTGATGTAAATTACTTGAAATTATATGTGAATATTCACTAACCATCCTCTTCTCCCATCTTAAGATAGGCGATGCAATATTGACCTTGCAGGTCCTGATTAAGTGAGTCTTCTAATTAGATAACTCTCAATATTAGATGAAGGGACTTGATTTTTAGGCGGCCTTCCTCTTTTCTGATGCATTATATATGTACACTTTGTGATGAACAATTTGACACTTAAGCCACATTTCAAATGAAAGAAAACAAATAAAATTTATAATCACCTTAACAATTTTAGGTTGTCTCGAATGTTAGTCCTTATTTTTACTTCGTCTTTTATTATTACCAACTTTATAATAATGATGGCATCTTATAACTACTCTTAACTTACTAAATTTGTTTAGATTTCGTAACTCTTCACTTTTTTTTTTTTCTAGCCTTTTAGTGTCTTCTAGACACCTTTTTAATCAAAGAAGGTAATATAGGTTGCAAGTTTTTAGTCTACAACTAAAATTTTGGACCACTAATGGCAAGCTTCCTCTTTTTTGTTGCATTATACATATGCACTTTGTAATGAACAATTTGACATTTAAGCCGCATTTGAAATGAAGGTAAACAACAAAAATTTACAATCGCCTTAACAATTTTATGCAACCTTAATAGTTGACCTTATTTTTGCACACTCTTTTATTGTGTCCAATTTTATAACAATGATGAAATTTATAGTTATTCCTATCTCGGTAAATTTGTTTAAATTTAATGACTATTAACTTTTATCTCTTTTTCTATCCTTTTTGGGTTTTCCAGGCATCTTCTTAATCAAAAGAGGTAATATAAGTTACTAGTTTTAAGTCTTCGACCAAAATTTTAAACCATTAATGAGTTATATAGCATAATGATAACTCTTTAAATAACATTCACTCTCATAATATCAGCTCATGTAAGCATTGATATCCTCCTTTTGATACGATATAAAAGTTATTACATGCTTGTATGGGATTCTTGTTGAATTGTAAAGTTCATAGTGATACTTCTAAATCAACAATGTCCTTATTTGCAAAATGCCTAACTTTGAACGTCAAATTTTCATTAGTCTTCATCATATAATGCCTTGCTTTACATTGAGCAACCTTTATCTTCTTCCTCACTCTTGGGCATATATCATCAATAGATTTGAGCTTCACATCCCTTTTTACATAAATCTAAGTCATTAAGGCAACTAAGATATTCTCTAACATATTAATCAAGCTTTTTGTACGGGGCTTGACAAAAGAACCCATTAAATGTCTTTGATATATTGTTGTGAACTATTTTACACTTCGGTCTTTTGCTCACTGTAATATCCTAGGTTGATTATTGTACTGTGTAATATGTGTATATGCATTTCATAGAGTATACTCCATGTATGGTATACTACAGTATTTTAAGCGTTTAAATGAACTATTGAGGTTATAACGAAGATCACGGATAAACTAGAGATGATTTTGGACTCTACTAAAAATTTCTTGAAAAATTTTCAATTACTCCAAAAAGCTACATAATGAGTCTAAATGAGCTTTAAAAGCCCTAAAGTGTGCTTTAACGATTTAGGTGACACTTTTGAATGAAATTCGGACGATTTTGGTGAATAATATTTTTAGATGAATAGTGAATCTAGGTGAATAGTATTTTTGCTAAAATAGTGATTTTGGGAACTCAACTCTGAATTTTTTTTTAAAAATACCTAGAATAGGTATTAAAGTCTAATGATATTGAAATGGGTCGAAAATAAGTCCGATCGGATAGATTTCGAGAATTCCAAGAGTTTAGGACTTAAAATGCCCTTTTTGGAAAATAATGGATATTGATGATTTTAAACTCATTTGATTTTTTTTAAACCATCGAATTAATAAGTATTAACCCTAATTAGAGTATTTTACGGTCAATTTGATGCTAAGACGATTATGGAATATTTTTGAGATTTAATTTGGTTAGTTGGTGAATTAAATTTATTAAGGGGCAATTTGTTCTTTTTTAGTATTCATTAAAGGGAAATTTGGTATTTTTACAAGAAGTTAGTGGATTGATGAATCATTAGAAGAGAACTAACTGAATGGTGACAAGTGATATGGGTAAAAGTGTAAATATGAGACATTTTGGTAAACTTGTAATTATAAGATGTTATTAAGGATAAAGGTGCAGGTATAATGGAAATGAGAGCAAACTCGTAATTAAAAAGCCTTCATTTTTTTTAAATGTTGGTGGCTGGCCATTGATGAGAGAAATGTAGAGAAAGAGAGGGGAAAAAAGAAAAGAGAAAGGACAAGAGAGAAGAGAGAGGTTCCGCTATAGCCATGGAGAAGATCCAAACCATTTTTCATGCTCTTCTACCTCCAATCAAGCATCCAATAAAGTTCCATAGCCATTCAAGTGAAGAAGAAGAAGAAAATGGGTTGGTAAGCTTACTAATCTTGTTGAAAATTTTGATTTGTTGGTTACATGTTGGATTTGGTTTTGACGGTGTAAATTGCACCCTTTTAATGAGATATTAAGGTTTTATTACATTGGAAGCAACTGGGAGAAGAAAATCAAGTGAATCTAGTGTATGGAACCTTGGTCAAACTTGGTCAAAGGTAAGATCTATTACCTAAAGTGTTTTATTTTTTCATTTGATGATTTAAGATTAATGATTGGCATTGGGAAGTTAGTTTAATGATGAAAGAATGAAAAAAAAAACGGAAATGATTGGATGAGTCTTTGGCAATGGCTATGGTTTTTAATGTGATATAATCCAAAGTCCTATTTTGATGTTTCATGATATTTATAGCATGATTTTGATGCTAATGAAGTAAAGAAATGAAAATGAATTGATTTAGAATTCATTTTGATTGAAATTTGGTTTAGGGTGCATGATTTTGTAAAAAAATGTTGATGAAAATTTATGGCCTAAATGGGTGTAACAAAATGTGATAGAAGTGAAATTAGATTAGTTTTAAGTGTTAGAAATCAAATGGGATCGAATAGGAAAAGTTAAATGTATAATGTGTTAAGTTTAGCCTTAGGGGCATTTTTAGGATAAAAATGTGGTTATGAAGTAATACCCATGTGAATGTGATTAAAGATGGTCATTAAGTGTATTTAGGGTATTGGAATTATTAAATAAAGTGTTATGTTATTATTTGGAGAAAAATTAGTATATGGAGCTTATATGGAAAATAATGAAGTTGACATGGTTTATGGTGTATTTGATTAGAAAATGTATTAAGGAGTTGAATGTATTCGTATTAGGTTTTTGAATTGAAAAACGAAGCCAAATGAAGGGTTTTGAAGTGGTGAAAAGGAAACTAGCAAGTTGTGAGTGTAAAAGAATTGATGACACATGAGTGTTCATTAAATTGATTTTATGCAAATAGTTTTCATGAAATGAACATTTATGTTGAGTTTTATGCGCATGATATTTTACAAGTGAATATTGCTAGCATAAGATTATGCTTTAGCTATATATGAGTTGTAAATTGAAAGTTAAAATTTGTATGATTGGAAGTTACAATGAAATTATGCATTAAATTGAAGGATTATGAATCCTCCCATGATTGATTTCAAAAATAAGTTGAATTGAAAAAGTATGAGTTACTTTTGCCTGTGGTATATTGTTAGGCTTTATACATGTTATTATACCGGTTTATAGTGGTTAACATATTACGAGTAAGCGATGTAACACCTGCTCTATAAATAGTGGTTAACTAGTCTCGGGTAAGCGATGTAGAACTAACTCTGTGACTTATTATGGGTAAGTAATGTAGAACCAGCTCCGTAACTACTGGTTTATAGCAGTTAATCTATTACGGGTAAGCGATGCAGAATTAGCTCCGTAAATAGTAATTAACGAGTCATAGGTAAGCAATGTAGAACTAGCTCCATGACTTTATGCTTAATGTACCATATGGTAAAGAAATTAGTGGTAGGCTATGTTGAGTAAGAAAATTCATGAAAATAGAAATGCCGCCACTATTTATGTTAAAAGTGATTTGAGAGGTACCGTATGGTACCAATTCTAGTGGTTGGCTTAATTCTAGTATATGAACTTACCTTATTGAAAATGATTTATCCGAAAGGATCCTACTTATTATGAAATTAATATATTAGCCGCATGATTACTGGAATATTTTTTACAAAGATGACATCAAAGATATTCGAAATTAAATCCATCCAGTTAACTAAAGATGCAAGTGAAGTAACGGCTAGTTGAAAGAAAAACCTACTTAAGGAAGAGCAACTATTTTTGCTAACAAAGATTATACTTTTGAAATATAGCTACACCATAAATTTAGTTAAAAGTGATATCATTGTAAAAATCTCTTGTTCTTTAGGAAGTGAAAATATTTTGAGAGAGATCAATGTAGCTCATATTGAGCAAACTTCATTTTCTGTTAAGAGCTTGTAGAAGCTAGATAAACGCTACTAGTGTGTAAGGTTGGAGAACCTTGAAAAATATGTACTCGTAAGCTTGACAAAGCTTGTCAAATTACTACTTTGATTTTCATAGTGAACCACTCAAGTTGGATACTTGGGAATTGAATGTAAGCTTGGGTTGTAAGCCGAACTAGTATAAATTGACTATGTTTTTCCCTCCCTTCTCTTAACTTTTATATTTCCACATTATATTGTATGTATGTGTTCATTTCAGTAAGAGGCTCCTTCAATTCTAAAATAGGTTCCTTCAATTTATAACTTGCTAGAGGTTCCTTTTATTTCAACAGACGCCTTCTGTTTTAAAATTGTTTTTAACTGGACTTATTCTTTACTAGGCTACTATCGTCTAATAAGCTTCTATTGTTTTTAATTTTTAACAAGAACCAGTCTTTATCCGAATTGAAAGTAGTTTGCAAAAATGTTTAAGCCACATGCAAGAAGGGGGTGAATCTTATAGTATTATCTCTCTGTGTCATTATCCAAATTGTAACAAGATCTCCATATAGTGATTGGTATAAGATATTTAAATTATTAATTATAATGCAAACGAGAGATTGCTAATTTATGCCCTATAGCCAATTACACGTTATGACACTAATTTATTAAAAGCATTATTTATCGTATACATATTTTTTAATTAACTAACTTGTAAGATATCATTCATAAGATAAACATACTTTGTAGATAAAATTGTAATGATATTATAATCATGAGTTTCATATTATATTTACGTACTATCTTAAATTGTTTTTTATCGTCACTTTGTTAATAGTGGACATTAATAGAGCAAAGACTAGAAAATTTAATATATATATATATATATATATATAACACAAATAATCACATGAGTGTTTGTTAAAAAATAAGTTTACTAAACTTATGCAATATGAAAATTCCATATGGAAGATTACTAGTGGTCTATGGAAATGATCATTGCAATTATTGTATATATAATACTTTGAATTAAGATTTTCAAATTATCTTATATAGTCATTGCTATGTTTTGATATTACCTATAAACTATACTAGTCAAGGATAGCTCGATTGATTAGTTATTAAGCATAACAAGAATTATAAGGAGGTAGTTGAGTCAATATAAGATTCATAATCTTAATGTAGTTAAGGAGAGTGTTTCATGATTTTTAGTATTTATTTAAGAAATCTTTGACCAATGTTGAATGAAACATGAAAATATTTTTTAAATATCATTATAAAAATTATTTACTAATACTAGATAACTAATATGATTGGAATCAAACAGGGTGAAAACTAAATTCATATTTTATATCGATAAAAATATTATATGATGAAAGATAAAATTATATTAAAAAAATCGTGCATAGAAAAGTTAGTTAAAATCACAATAATATTCTTAGCATTTTAAAACAAGGCATAGAAAATCAAGTTTTAAGGTATCATCTCAAACTTTTCACAATTTTTTAATTATAACTAGAACTTTAAAAAGTGACATTTAAATACCCAAACTTTTAATTTTTTACAAATATATGTTAGTGTCTCTATTAATGGAGCTCACGTGGCTAGCCATGTCACACATGCTTTCTAACATATAGGATGCTAAGTGTCATTTATGTATACCTCATAATTTTGTAAATTTTATTTAATTAATATTAATAAAACAATTAAAAGATGAAATATATACCTAACTTTAACATATCTAGTTTCACCCATCTTAGAAGGAAACCATTTATGGCCACTGTCTACTCACTCACCACCTTGTCCACCATCTGTGAACCTATTTAACTAACGTCTCCTCACCGACTTGCTACTCTTTGCATGTTAATCTCGCCTTCATCCAAAAACATTTTTCTCCTCTTCACACACAATTAAACGATATTTCTTCTCTCTGTTGTGAAAGTGATTTTGGTTACCTTGACATGATGTTTTACCAACTTGAAATTGAGAAATAATATGATTGGATTAGGAGAAGTGTGATTTTTTAAGTGTGCAGAAGGTACAATTTCAATTACACTTGTAATTTCATAAACAACTTTAAAGGTGATATTATATCAAACTTTTGGCGTTGATATGACTATTACACATGAAGAGTTTGGTAAATAAAAAGCAATTAAAATTATCATTGAACTAATTAGTGTTTCTCCCGTTTAATTTCACTTAACTGCATTGATTAGGATTGCCTTTGTTACATATGACTGCGCGTAAGTCACCATTTAGCCATGTTTTGCTTACTATGTTGTCTACTTGTCAATCTATCTACTTAAATCACATCCAATTCATGAAAAATATTATACTTAGGAGACCTGTTAAACTTGTTAAAATTGAAGCAGCTTTGTAGGATTAGTTTCATGTGATTAGAAGATTTAGTAGAGGTGGTATAGTATATTAGGCCCCTCTCAAGTATGATTGGTCGAGCATATGGTTATGTGTCAGCAATTGCATCTTTTTTACATACGAAAGTCACAAATATTGTTCCTTAAATAATGAATTTGCCATGTATTATATAGGGATGCTTGAGGTAGTATCTATTTCATTTAAGAGATAAGAACTCCATTCTTCATAGGCATGGCATTCATTGTTTGATTATTACATTTTCTTGATCAATCTGCTCATTACTATTGTTCTTGATTTGATATGGTATAATATATAATTCGTATGTGATATCATGTACTAAAATATATTCATATGATGATATTGTAATAAGATAAACAAATATGGGCAGAAATAAAATATATTTATCTTTGGTTGCTTATGCACTTGGTATACTTTTAACAGGGGAAGAAAAGTTGCCGTTAATAGATTTAAGAATGTTATTTACTATTGTTTTGATAATTTAATGGAAGCTGAAAGGATTTATTCTCAATTTTATTGAGAGAAAGCATTATGTTTAACGGTAAAACAATTTCAATTTTTTATTGTTATATATGATATGGTAAAAGATGAAGTTACAGATATTAAGTGTTAAGCCTAACATTGTTCAACATTTTATCAATGCATTAATATAAAAGTAAGTAGTTTAATTATAGTTTTTTAATGATGCCATTATCATAGAAAATTTTAATCAATATTCAAATTGTAGGTGTCTTATAGGTATTTAGTAGTGGTAACTAAGTTGAAGATTTGCTACTATAAAAAATTATGTCAGACATCTTATGTGAATTAAGGTAAGAGTCTTGTTAGCAAAATGCATTTTTGTTCGTAAGAAGTAAGTATATATATTAATTGTTAGCAAAATGCATTTTTGTTCGTAAGAAGTAAGTATATATATTAATTCATCTAAATAATGCACATTCAACATAAGTATAATATTTGTGTTCAAATCTTGATTTTGTAGGTCCTATGTGATTACATATCTTAGGCATATAATGTACTTAGCTCAAGTATAGAGACATTGTCATATATTCATAAGAGTTATATTAGCTAAATTCAAATATTAATTATGACAATTTGTCCTAATAAAGCAAGATTTTGAAAGTTGAGTTGGAAGTTGATATAGAAGTTGGTTTATATCAGTTAAAAGTTATTAAACAAATGTTATTCCTCTTTTTGGGCAACTTAAAAACTTTGGATGTAATGACAATTTGATGGAAGTTACATAAATAATGGTGCTGAATGTTTTAATAGACACTGATCAAATGCCTTGGCAACTTCTTCTTATAAACCACTGAAACTAAGATATAAAAACTCCTTCATTAACTTCTTTTTGTAAATGAATCAAAGTAAAATATAAAAGGTCCTCTACTAGATACCAAGTAAAGGCACAATTAACAAATTGCATTTTCAAATTTTATGTAAGAGAAGCAAGGAATAACAGATCCATTGAAAAAGAAAGCAATTTTCAAATTGTCAATCAAGCATGTCCAAACTTTTCAAATTTTGAATGATGCTATAAGACAACTAACCTATGTTCAAATTGTCAACCAAAGCGTGTCCAAATTGTTTGCCAAAACCTAATTAATACATGTCCAAATACTCAACCAAATCAATGTTCAACTTGTCAAGCAAAGCATGTACAAATTGTCAACCAGAGCATTATTAACACTGATTAAAAATACTCAATCAAACCAAAAGTTGTCTATCTAAATTCTTAATCATAACTAGAAGTTTAATGCTCATTTGATTTTTATCAATAACTTTGAGATTTTCTTGGAGAAAATCTGTTAGCCCTCAATTTAATCTTTCTTCTGCTTTGAGTTGTATTGTCAGTTGTATTTTGGGATACTTAGGTTGTTGTTGCATTATTATTTAGAGGTTTGAGAACTTGACATTGACTTCCATCCATCAATGAAGCATTAAAAACAAAAAAGCACAATATTAGCCCATATGATATAATTAATGTTACGAATACCGTACCGAACTTGGTACCAAATTGAGTTTTGGTATGATACTATACTGGTACCGGTTAATACCGGGTATCATTTCAGGTAATTTTTTAAATTTATGAAATAGTCCCTAATTTTTTAAAAATTACAAAATAGTTCATTGTCATATTGTACAGTTGTACTGTATATTTTTAACCCTATCTCCAAAAATCATAATAATAAATAATAATCACAATTTTAATTTAATTTATAAAATTAATTTAATAATTATTAATAAATATAATTAAATTTAAAATATATTTTTAAATATATAAATTTCAAATAAATTTTGATTTAATAGTTAAAAATATATAAAATAAATATTAGTTTATAAATAATAATTTTTAAATTATTTAATCTAAAAATAAAATATTTTTATTAATAATTTATTAATAAATATTATATAAAATATTAAAATGAATTTAAGTAATAATAATGTATTTTAATTTTAATTTTAATTTAATTTAATAATAATATTATTATTAAAAATATTTATTTTATTTTAAAAACAAAAATTAAAATTTCACAATAATTATAAAAGTTGAAGTAAATAAAATAACTAATTAAAAAATTTAAAAAAAGAGGGGGAAGGAGAGGCGGGAGGGAGGGAGAGAGAGTTTAAAATTTTTTGAAAATTTTGCAAAAAGTTTCCCTATTTTTTACCGATCGGTACCGACTGGTATCATCCAAAACTAGCCGATATCGACCAGTATTTAAACCCGGTATAATCGACCCTCCGTTTCATATTAATTTTGGTCTGGTACGATACGTATCAGCCTGAACGAAACGATATCCACATTTTTGGATATAATTACTTATAAGATGTATTTAAGTGACAAATCGTAAAATAAATATTCCCAGTAACTTCCCTAAATGCCACTCCATATTCTCTAGTTGCCAATTATGATGTTAAATAATTTAGAAAAGAATTTCTTAGAATTAAATGTGAATATTCACTAATCACCCCCTTCTCCTTTCTGAAGATAGAGGATGCAATGTTTGAGCCTGTAGATACTGATTATGTGGGTCCTTGAATTGGACAACTACCAATATTGGATGAAAAGACTTCATTTTTTGGTAGCCTTCCTTTTTTTCGTTGCATTATACATGTATGTATACTTTGTGATAAATAAATTGACATTTAATCCATAATTTTAATGAAGACAAACAAAAAATTAATAATCACCTTGACAATTTCAGGTTGCCTAGAAGGTTGGTTCTTATTTTTGCGTCCTCTTATATTGTGACCAACTTCATAATAATGATGACATCTGATAACTACCACAACCTTGCTTAATTTAATCAAATTTTGTGGTTCCGTTTAAACTTAGAACAACCCCTCATCATTCATGCTCATATTTTGCTATATATTAGCATCAATGTCATTGCCAATATTTGAATTAGATTCTTCACCATCTATTGTTGGATGCTCATAACCATGCTCATAGTAGACTCCAACATTGTGGTAGTTCAATTTGTCCATACAATTAAGCATTGTCAACATGTCCTTATCATGGTGTAAGCTTAACTCCTTAAAGCTTCTCATCAACTCACTGGGAAATTTGTAAAATATAGATAGTACTCTGTCCTTTATCTTGAGACACTCCTTTTAGGACTAGTATGCTAAGTTCATCAACACCTATATCCTTCTTCCTTATAATCTTACTCCTAACGTATTTATTATCGTGTCTTTCTAACACTCCACCGTAATGAAATTTAAAATTGACCAACATCTACAAAACAAATAATTATATCATTAGTTTTCAACTAAACAACATATACTAGATATGATGCAAATATGAAGCAATGGAAGCCAAATGATCCATGCCTGGTAACTGTAATTGATGGAAACTTAATGGATGAATAAGAAAATTTATAATAGAAAAACATCCCTTATCATAAATTACCAAACATAAATTATTCTGTTTTGACGCATCCCAATGTATTGAACCGTATTTCAACTTTTAGGATTATTTGCTGAGGAAGAAGAAGTAAAAGAATTGTACTTATATCTCATATAAATTAGGTTAATAGTTGCAAGATTAATTATGTGATCTTATTATCTAAATGATTTTCTATAAAAATGATTGATTTGTATGTAAATATTTATGAATAATAGGTTATTTTGTTTATCTCTTGTGCTTCATTTTGTCCATATCAATTACTAATGGTTCATTTTGTGTATATTAGTTACTTATGCATATTAATTAGCTTTGGAACCCAAAGAAAAAGGAGGTTATTAATCCTTCATCCACACTACAATCTTTGCCAACTTGTTTATGATTATAATTAGTTGCGGGCTGTTGAATATATACAAGGATGAAGAATGTTCTTCAATCCATGTCATTAAAGGAGCATCAAGTAATTACTGTGACCCGTAACAATCAACTGTGTAAGCAAATGAAGCTACCTTAAAGTTTTAGAACAATATTTATGGCCTTATTACTATATATATATACATTATTAAACTTGGCTTGTTTCATTTTATTGTCTCTTTTTTACATATGGAAACACTGGCCTAAGATCTTGTTATACAGGATTCGATGATTGAGCCTTGAGTGTTGATGAAAGTCCAGCAACAGCTTCTCCAATCGTCAAGTAAAGGGTGCCATGTGCCATTAAATCTCTGGCTTCTTCAGACCTTTGCAGTTTTTCCATCACCTCTCCAACAGGATTCACTAGCACAAGCTGTGGCAACGTCCAATCAACATATCAGCTAAGTATGCTCATGGCAACTGAAAAGGCGAAGAAATTGAAACATAATTGCTTGCCTGAATTCCCCTGTTTTCTAACGCTTTCTTCAAATCCTTGAAGAGAGAGACTCCTGTGGTATCTATGGAACTCACACCTGAAAAGTAAAATTTTGGATGAATAGCAATCAAGTATAACATGGTAGTCCTTGTATGTAGAACTTACTATACTCCGTTTTTTGATGTTCAATCTATTTGCTTGGTCCGAGACCTATGTTTGTAGATAGATTACCTGACAGATCTAGGATCAGGAACTTGATACTTGATTTCTTCTTGCCCACTTTATCTTCTTGGAATTCTTCTATCCATCTCAGGGTCCTATTAGAGAAGCAACAATTTCCACAGTATTGGAAACAATTATGGGAAAACACAAATTTCCATCATAGATCATTTGATGGTTGAAAGATCAACCTTTCTTTCAGATATGTTGTATTAGTGAAATTGATTGGAGCTTCAATGCTAAATACGAGGAAACCAGGGATGCTCAGGGCTTCCTTGTAATGATCAAGATTGCGATATATGTCAGTCCCAGGTATGTTGCCCAATATTACTGTCTTTGGCCTTGTAACTTGTAGTAGGATCTTGAATATAGATATTCCAATCTGTTATCACCTTCACATCGTTATGATTTGACTTGTATAGTATTGTTAGTATAAATCTAAGTGTGTCTACAAACATCGGATAAATGGAATTTCAAAAAGCAGAACTGAAAACTCACGGCAATAGCAAGGCCTTCTTGGACAGAGATGAATACAACGCCAAAAAATGCAGATAACAGGACGATGAAATCAAATTTGTCAATCTTCCAGATATTGTAAGCAGCTGGAATATCTATCAGACCAACTACTGCTGTTATTATGATGGCCGCCAACACAACATTTGGTGTGTATTGGAATAGAGGCATCAGGAAGAGGAGTGTCACCATTACTGTTACTGCCATTATAATGTTAGAAACTGCTGTTTTTGCCCCTGCATTATGATTAACTGCTGATCGAGAAAAAGCACCTGCAATATTTCACATACTTGTACATTAATGTGATACTAATACCCTTAAAATCTGTGGTTATAAGCATCTTTTGTGGGAATAAGAGCACCTTAGAGAGGAAATGTTCACCTGTTGTAACATAACAGGAAGTGGCTGATCCAATTATGTTCATTATCCCAATTGCCATCATCTCCTTATTTCCATCCACTTGGTAGTTTCTCAGAGCAGCGAAAGTTCTTCCCACTGCAATTCCCTCCTGTTTCAAGCAATGTAAAACATCAGCAGATACTACCGTACTAGAACAGAACAGCTATTTCTGGAGACTTTGTACTTTTTTTGGCTTTATGTTCAGGTCTCATTAAATTGTAAAAGTTAATTACTGCATATCTACTACTTATGTGCATGTATCTCATTCATGCAAAACTAGAAAAATAGCAAAAATTGTTTGCAGAGACCCATTTCTCTATAAAATTAAACGAACAAAGAAAGTCATTTTAATTTTTGTGCAAATTGATAATGAATTGCAATTTTGAGGGTAGAAACCACTCATACAATTAACTAGTACCAGGTGGTGGAAAAGAGAAACTCACAGTGAGGGACAAAATGGCAGTAACAAAGCCAGTTTTTATAACAAGTCCAAGGTGGGTTCCGTGGAAACGCAACATGTTCCATGACGGAGGGTTTAATCCTTCTTGCAGTTTTCCTATCTAATAACAACAGCATCCCAAATTAAGGGCTAATATGTAATCTGTATAGATATATATTATGTTATGCACTGGGACCCGAGGACTTACTATACTGATGCCGTGACGTTGGCCCTTGAATGCAAAAACCAGGATTGTAGATAGGATGACAGAGGTAAGAGGGGCCCCAGCCGAAATCCAATACAACTTTGGTTTTCTCATGCTCTGCATGCCACGCACTCCAAGGTCAATGCACATTTAATTAAAAAAAGTTCAGGTATGGTCATTTTTTAATTTGATAAACATTAAAAATTATAGGTTGGAATCACAAAACAGCATTTTTTGTAAAAAATAGTAGTACAATGTTATGTACGTGGAAGACCATCTAACAATGTGTTAAGCAGTAGTAGTAAACTGGTGGAAGAATGGCTGATGTTTAACACAGGACTTTGGGTTAGATTAGAAATATGATTTATAATGAAATAAAATATAAATGGATGTAATATTAAAAAATGTTATCTAAGATGAATGAAAGAATTCATAATATAATATAATGAAATGTTGTTTGAATGAAGGGTTTATAACGTAATATAGTATAAAGTCGTTTATCATTTTACATTTCATCTCGAACATTTCAAATCATTTCATTTCATTTTATTATAAACTCTCCTTTAAAATGATGGAATAATATTTCATTTTATTCTATTATTAAACCCCAAACAAACATATCTTTACTGTACACATGATGATATAAACAGAGTGGACTGGACTGGAGGGTGTAACTTACAATGTATCTTGCCAGTAGAAGAAAGGCCAGAAAGCAGACGCCCATTAATATCGTTTGCCATGACCACTGCACAATAACAACTAATATTAATATTGCATGCGTTACAACAATGGTTCATGACTTCTCATATTTGATAGCCTTACATATCGGAATTCGATCCTCTGTCTAGACGTTTTCGACATTGAACAACGCTTCGAGCATTGAACAGGGTTAGATAGAGTTATTTTGGAACGATATCCAAACGTTGTTTTTGGAAAAAAGTTATGTAGTTTTTCAGAAAGTAAACAAATATTAACAAAGAAAATATGTCCAACATTTTAAATAAGTTAGTGTTGGATACAACTCTCTCTATATCCATCTTTTTTCATCTCCAAAGTCTGTAAACGCATAAATGGACAGGAAGTCCTTTTGCACCTCTCAGGTCTTTACTCTTTTTGACTCTTTTAGTCCCTTTTTACGTAAGAGTTTTCATATATTGTTGTTGTAGAGAACTACTAGGAGAATACATTGTAAAGCAAGCAAATCCCTTTATATATATAGTAGATGCTAAAAAACCAGAAAAGTCGTTTCTCCATCATTATGTTTGGACGAAATCCAAGGGGAGGGGCCTGGTTGTTGTAAAAGTTAGAAGATACCGATAATATCAACCTGTTTACCTCATCAGTTCTGTGAAAAACAGAGCTTACAACAGGAACCAGGCTCATTTGTTTGGTAAAATGAGTTATTCCAAGCAGGCCCTTAAGCTGTTGCAGAGAGACAATAATAGCTGCTCCTGCCATGAATCCAATTAAGGTAGCCTTGGAGAGAAAATCAATAATAAACCCAAGCCTGCAGCAGTTGTTTAGATCATCATTTACCGTGAAGCAGTGGCTTCAATGGCAAGGAAATGAAAACAAAAATGGAGAATAAACAAGTTACCTCAGCAGTCCAAGGGAAGCTTGAAGTACACCAGCGAAAAATGTTGAAGTAAAAGCTAGTTGCAGATACAAGACAGGGTCATGAGAAGGGGACACTTCTTGTCTAAGCATCGATCCTAGTACTAGTGAAGCAATAGAAACAGGTCCCACCGCCAAGTCCCTGGAACTTCCAAGAACAGCATACACAAGAGGAGGTACAAAGCTTGAATCTGCATAAATATTGTATAAAAACCATCAAAAACTTTTGTTCAGTGGATAGCAAAGTAGGAGTTGTAATTGTAAATCAAAAAAAAAAAAAAAAACAGAGAGAGAGAGAGAAGAACTTGAGATACACTCACATAGACCTACTATAGGAGGTAGACTAGCAAGCTTTGCATAGCTGATACCCTGAAAGGTGACGATTAAAAGGGTTAGTCAAGTAGGCAAAATAGATCTTCTTTTGCTAAACCTGACCCTAAAAGAAGTAAGAAAGCAAAAACTGCTCATTAAAGTAAGCAACCTGGGGAATGGCTAAGCTGGCAATTGTAAGGCCAGAGATGATATCTGATTTGAAGAGCTTGAAGCTGTAATTAGGACCCCATTGAAGAATAGGAAAAATATATTGAGCAGCAAGAATCCATTTGTTGTTAAAGGTTTGTCCTTTGAATTGGCGAAAAGGGTCATCAGGGAAGAAAGTCTCTTTGAGTCTGGTTTTGAGCTTCTGTAAGGTGCTTCTGCGGGGTGGTTGGGCAACTTTCTGTGCTTCTACTACTGGTGTTATTTCTACGCAATGAGAGTTGATGCCACTGCTGGCGTCGACGGGCTCCATTGTCGAGAGTGTCATGTTCATGTGTATGAGCAAATGCCACTAATTTTTATGGAAGGCTTCACCTGATCAACCAGTTAAATTGTGCGACACAAATACTTTGTCCAAAGGAAAGCCAAGTGAGATAAGCAAAGAGAAAGATGTAACCTTATCAAAATGGATTCCTACATTTTCTAAAGACAATAGACAATGTGGAATGACAAGACAAGGGTGTATATTTCTTTAGCTTGACCGAAAGTACGTTTTTCAAGGATAGCTTATTAATT
>JAOTAX010000196.1:9123840-9154279 GCA_025629825.1 Erythroxylum guanchezii | reverse complement strand
GACTGTATATATATATACACGAAGAGATGTAAAGGGTTGAATATATGAAAAACGCTATTTTTCCATTCACGCTTCATATATATATAATTTTAACCAATTATTTTAGTTATATAGCCAATTAATATCAGTTGCCCAATCATACTGCAAGTGAACGCAAAGCCAAGATTTCTTTTATTTAGGTTGACTTCAGAAGACATTTTTGCCCTCTACCCTAATGATACAAAGAGAAGATGGGGCTAGCTCAAATGATCTCTATCCCTTCCAAACTCTCTTGGTTAATCTGTATGATGCATCATATTTAAATTTTTTAATAATTTAAGCCTTTCAGTTTTTATGATCAAAAAATTTGTTCTTTATTTTTATTTCTAATTGTTCTCTAAATTTTTTTTATCAATATGAGGTGATCCCAACATAATACACAAGACTTGTAAGTGAGTCTCTTTTTTTATTCATATTTTAAGTGGTTTTTTGTAAGAGGACACTACTAATTATATTATTAGTTGCTGAATACGGTGAAATGAATTACCAGAAGAGAACTTGTATTCTGATAATGTTTTTAGTGTGAATAATAGTTTAATTATGTTGATGTCGTGTGGTTTGGTTGTAACTGTTTATTGATTTTCAAGTGTACGATTTATTTGGAATGGAATATTTATCTAAGTTGCCTACAATGTGATGATTGCCATAATGAGTTCTCTTTAGATTTAACAGTTCCATATAGTTGTTTGAAGTATCTTGAAAGAAAGATGTCGTTGGAAATGAGAATGAAATTTGAAATTTTGAAAAATTGAAAATGGTTTTTGATGTGTATAAGAAATGTGTCAAGTGTCATGATTTGCAATTTCTAAAAAGGGAGGATGGAAAGATGAAGATGGAGAGTTTAAAACCATAATTTTTCATTTGTCACCGAGCTTCGTTATATAAATTTTTATGATCTAAAATTTTTCTCGATTTCTATTTCTAATTGTTCTCTATTTTTTTTATCAATACGAGATGATCCCAACATAATACATAAGACTTATGAGTGAGTCTCTTTTTTATTGATATTTTAATTAGTTTTCTATAGGAGGACACTGCTATAATTATGTTGTTAGTTGCCGAATATGGTGAAATGAATTATAGAAGAGAACTTTTATTTTGTTAATGCTTTTAGTGTGAATAATAGTTTATTTATGTTGATGTTATGTGGTTTGGTTGTAAGGGTTTATTGATTTTCAAGTGTATGATTTATTTGGAATGGAATATGTATCTAAGTTGCCTATATTGTAGATAAGCGGTGATTTCTAGAATGAGTTCTCTTTAGATATGACGGCTTCATATAGTTGTTTGAAGTATCTTGAAATAAAGATGTGGTTGGAAATGAGAATGAATTTTGAAATTTTGAAAATAGTTTTTGATGTATATAAAATTGTGTCTAATTTTTATGATTTTCAATTTCTAAAAAGGGAGGATGGAAAGCTGAAAATGGAGAGTTTAAAGCCATAAATTTTCATTTGTCATTGAGCTTAGTTACATAATTGCAAGGGATCGATGCATAAAATGAAATCAAGCCAATTGGAAGAATTGGTTAAACGCTCAGATATGTTACCGCGTGAATGAGGGTACCAGAACTATAGTAAAGTTTGAAGATGCCCATACTATGAAATAGTTTCGAGAAATCCAATATCTATAAGGCAATATTGGATTATGGATAGCCATATAAAACATAGGATAGAATTGAATGATATTTATAGAATAAGAGCAACAAGAACACACATTTTATTTTTTCTTGGATAGGTGAGTACAATAAGATGACATCTTTATTAAAAAAATGTAATCCATATAGACATGTGGTATGATGACTTTTAGGTTTGAAAATATCATGAGTATTAGGTTTTTAATAATAGTCAACACACTTAGGTGTCCAAGCTTATGGTTATGGTTTAGACTATGAATTTCTTGAATAGGTGAGTACGATAAGATGACATATTTATAAAAAAATTACTTAATTCATATAGACATGTAGTATGATGATTTTTAGGTTTGAAAGTATCGTGAGATTAGGTTTTTAATAATAGTCAATGTCCAAGCTTATAGGTTTAGACTATGAAATTATTTATAAAAACGGAAAAGACAGTATGGTGGTCAATGCTCTCTCAAGGATGCCTAGTTTAAAACTTAACCAACTAGCTATCTTTACTTACTTTATAGATAATTTGCATAAAATTTAAGATAATTAGAAAAAAGATGCTAGCATTTAGGGTATCATCAAAGACCTAGAAGTTGACCCAAAATCTCATCCTCAATACTACTAGAAAGGGAATTCCTTAACTAGGAAGGGGAGACTAGTTGTGGGTAATGATTCTAAGCACCAACAACAACTAATCTCCTACATTTATAATTCTCTAATTAGTAGACATTTTGGCATGCAATAAACCTAAAGAAGGTGGGTCGATTATTCTACTAAAAGGGCTATAGGAGGCAGTAAAGTAGCAATAAAATGACATTTAGATAGTAGCTTTCTAGGGATATTACAACCACTATCGGTCCCTCAAACTATCTTTTATAATATCACTATAGATTTCTTGGAAGGGTCACCTAAATCTCAAGGGAAGGAAGTGATTCTTATGGTGGTAGATAGGCTCATTAAGTATGCCCACTTGAGTTTGGCCTATCCTTATTCAACTAAACAAGTGGTAAAATTATACTTAGATATTGTTTTCAAGTTACATAGCATACCCGCCACCATCATCATAGACAGAAGGATTGTATTCCTTTGCCAATTTTGGAAAGAATTTTTCTCCTTGTTTGGAGTTAAGTTGCTCTATTTCACAACTTACCATCTTTAAACAAATGGCCAAATTTAGGTAGTTAACAAATGCTTAACTACTTTCCTAAGGTGTATGAATATTATACAAAATGGAATTAGTGGCTATCTCTTATAAAATCGTGGTTTAATACAAACTACCATTCTTTTACCTAAACTACACCCGATGAAGCTTTATATGATATTTTACCTCCCCAACATTTTCCATATTCCCCTAAAGAGTCTCATATGGCAGTTGAGGACCAATTTTGAACTTAAAAGGAAGAGATGTTTAAACGCTTAAAATTCATCTTCACAGGGCTTAAAATCACATTAAATAATTAGCAAAAAAGGATGCACAAAAAGAGAATTCAAAGTAGGGGATATAGTCTATCTTAAGCTATAACCATATAAACAATAGACAATATCCATTTGAGTAACCATAAACTTTCTTCAAAATACTATAGACCATTTGTAATTGAAGAAAAACTTGATAAAGTAGCATATAGTTAGGGATGAGAATTCAACTGGGCCTGTCAGCCCAGCCCAGCCCAACCCGACTCTGATGAAATTTTCGGACTGTCAATAGCAATAACATGTATCATCTTTGAGAATCTGAAACACCAAGACCCATATGAATATTGAAACTAAATCTAAATCAGGTTATACCTTTTGTAGTGGAAATATGCATAAGAACTGGTAGTATCGGAAAGAGCACGTCAAATGGCACACCTTTATTGATATCCACACTCTAGTAGGACTGAACAACCCCTTTTGATGTGTTAGAACCATTTTATGAGACCTCTCTCTATCTATCTCTAGCATAGGACGCCTCTTTTTAGGGTTTTAAACAGATGAGTCTCTTCTATCTTCAAGTTATACTATATATCCATATAGTAAAACCTTAAGGTCTAAAGCCTAAATCTGATTAAGGCCCAATGAAAATTCAGTCTACTTAGTGTGTGACCCTATAGGCTTATTTAATATTAGCAGGAGGCCCAAACTTCTTTTGGGCTCACAAGTTATAAGCAGTCTCTAGCAAGACATAATAACTATCTAATATTAAATAAGGTCGGAATACAACATTACCTTAATCACAATTGATCAATTAGAGTATATTCTATAATTGATTCGTGGGACATACGCCAACAGACTCGACCTAAGTTAACCAAGCCATAGGTCGTGCACGAGCTAAGGTTGTCTAAGCCTAGCCCGACCCATGGCTTGATCGAAAGTAATAAAAAGACGTCATTTTCTAAATTTAAAATGATAAAATGAGCCAAGCAGCCTCGACTCAACTTGGGCCTGACCTGGCCCATTACCATTGCCAAGGAATCTAATATCCATCTTGTTTTTCCTGTTTCCTTACTCAAGCAATCTCTAGGCAAGCTTCTCCTCTTCTCTACGCTTCCTAATTTGAATAGCTCCTTAATTCCTTAACTGTTAGTAGTTATGGACAAAAGAATGGTGAAGTATAAGGGTGAGATGATGGCAGTAATTGATTCATTGGAAGGGATTATTCCCTATTGAGGTAACCTGGGAATGAACTGATGAATTTAAATTGAGATTCCATAACTTTTTCCTTAAGGACAAGGACAAGATGAAGGAGGGGGAGTTATTACAGAAGAAATCGATGGAATGAGTGGAGTAAAAGGCAATGAAAAAAAGATAAGTTCTTTAATGTTTTAAAGAGCCAAAGGGATGACCACCAATTAGGGAGCATGATCATAACATCCCCTTGTGTCTTTGCTTTTAGTTTATTAATAAGAGGCCCTAAAAATATTTAAGAATCTAAAGGGATATGACTAAAGAGTTGGTAATGTTAAGTTATAGAATAATACAACCTAGCACTAACTCCTTTGCCTCTATAGTTATTTTGGTTAAAAAGAGGGATAATTAATAAAGGTCTTGTGTGGATTATAAAGCATTGATTGGAATAACAGAGGAAGACAAGTTTCTAATTCCCTTAGTGGATGAATTATTAAAGGAGCCTTATTGATCTATCATTTACTATGATTGACATAATGTTAGGTTACCATCAAATTCGAATGTCTCTAATTAAAACTCACTACGAACACTTTGAATTCTTGATAATACCTTTTAAACTCATAAACACCTCATCTATCTTCCAAAGCCTCATGAATTCTATATTTAAGCCATATTTGAGGAAATGACATCATCTTTTAAATTTAAACAACATTTTGCAAATATAATTTGACTAAATTTCATATTTATAGTATAAGGATGTGGTCCACTTAAATCATATATCTCTTATTTTGAAAGAGAAGTAAGTGAATTTAGTTATCTAAACTAATTAAAAAAACTTTTAGTAATAAAACTAAATCTATTTTAGATTGATTTTACTTTGCATAATAGTTATCCAAAAATTGGTGGTGTAGTAATTATTGTTATGAAATTTTTATTTCTGATAAAGTTACAACCATAAAAATGTTTAAAGGATTTACAACAATAATGGCGACATACTGCACTAATGACCGTGAAGCCACATAAGGTTTTTGGCAAGAAGACTAAATGTGAGTTTGGGGGAGATAAGGTGAAGTACTTGGGACATTTTATCTCTAAAGAAGGGGTAGCTACAGATCATAACAAGAATGAGACTATAGTAAATTAGCCATTTCCTATTACAACCAAATAACTTAGGGGGTTCTTTGGTCTCATAGGTCATTATAAAATATTTTTTAGAAATTATAAAGCCATCAATAAGCCTCTTACTACCTTACTGAAGAGGGCCTCCTTCAAGTGGAATAAAGAGGTTATCAAGGCCTTCAATAAGCTTAATGAGGCCATGGTGATAGCCTTTGTCCTAGCTTTACCAAACTTAACAAAGCAATTCATCATGGAAACAAATGCAAGTGGGGAAAAAAATTAATATTATACCGACACAAAAAGGTACCTAATTGCATACACTAACAAGGACCTCCCCCTAATCCTTTTCTACCGATGAAAGAGAAAATTTAGCCATCCTATAAGTAATTGTAGCCTAGGAGCATTATTTGGTTGATAGGCATTTTAAATTAAAACTAATCATAATAGTTTGAAACACCTTTTGGACTAGATGGTTTCTACCAATAGTCAACATATTTAGGTGGCCGAACTTTTGGGTTTTGACTATGAAATTATTTATAAGAAAGGGAAAAGTAATATGGTGGCTAATGCTCTCTCAAAGATGCCTAGTATATAATTCAATAAGGTTCTATCTCTACTTACTTTATAGATACTTTGCATCAAATTTAAAGTAGATGGCAAAAAAATGTTAGCATTTAGGTTATTGTTAGACAATTGTAGGTTAACCCAGAATCTCACCTTTAATAATGCTAAAAGGGGAATTTCTTGACTAGGAAGGGAATACTAGATGTGGGCAATAATCCTAACCTCCAACAATAATTGATATCTTACTTCCATAATTTTCTAGTTAATGGACGTATTGGCATAACAGTAAGCCTAAAGAAGGTGGGTAGTTGTTTTTACTAAAAGGGGCTACAAAAGGTAATGAGGCAATAAATAAGGGAATGTGCAACTTGTTGACAAAATATGGCTAAGATAGTAATTTGCCTAAGGCTACTACAATCATTACTAGTTCCTCAAACCATCTTCTATGATGTCACTATGGATTTCTTATAATGGTTTCCTATATCTAAGTGAAGGAAGTGATTCTTATGGTAGTAGATAAGCACATTAAGTATGCCCACCTCATGAGTTTGATCTATCCTTATTCAATTAAATAGGTGGCAAAAATGTACTTAGATAATGTTTTCAAGCTAAATAACAAGCCCAATACCATTGCCCTTTATAAAGGGTAAAAATTCCTTAGCCAAAATTTGAAAGAGTTTTTCTCCCTATATGGAGTTCAATTTCATACAAGGAAGCTTATCATACTTAGACAGATCGACAAACTAAAGTGATTAATAGTGATTAACTATTTACCTAAGGTGTATGATTAGGGATAACCCTACAAAAAGGAATTAACGGCTCTCTTTTATAGAGTGGTGGTTTAATGCGTACTTCTATTCAAACTACACTATATAAGGGTTTGTATAGTATTACACCTCCCCTACATTTGCCATATATCCTTAAAGACTCCCTTTGTGGTAACTATAGACCGATTTTTAACAGACAAGGAAGAAACGATTACTTAAAATTCACTTTTTGAAAATTCAACATTACATAAAATAACTAGCAGAAAAGGGAGTATGGAAAGAGAATTCAAAGTTGGGAATGCAATTTATTTTAAGTTATATCCATATAAACAACAAATAGTATCTACTTGTAATAACCATAAACTTCTCTAAAATACTATGAGCCCTTTGTAGTTGAAGAAAAAATTGGTAAAATGGCATATGGTTTGAGATTGTCTAAGGAAGCTGATATCCATTTTATTTTTCATGTCTCTTTATTTGATAATTATTTAGCAAGACTTTCGTTAGCTCTGTGCTTCCTAATTTGAACACCTCCTTAATTCTTTAGGCACTAGCATTTATGAACCGAAGAATAGTAAAGTGTAACGGTAAGGCAGTGGCACAATGATTGATTCGCTAGAAGAATTATCCTTTACTATAACAACTTGGGAGTTAGTTAATGAATTCAAATTGAGATTCACCAACTTTATTCTTGAGGAAGAGGAATTTTTACAAAAGAAATTGATGGAATAAGTGGAAAAGAAGGCAATACAGAAAAGATAAGTGGCACATAACATTTTGGAATGGTGGTTGGGGAGAAGATGGGAAATTAAAAGCTCATTATATTAGTAGTTACAAATTTTAAGGAGAAAATACATGTGTGATGTTAGGATTCATTGTACATGATCTAAGAATATTGGTTGTTGATGTAAAGATGAGCAACAATGATTGTTCCTTACTATTAGAAAAAGTAATAAACTTCTCTATAATTTCTCTTCCTCTTTCCTTTCTTTTGGTCTCTTCCCCTTTCTTGCTAGTTTGGCATCATAGAGTCACTTCCTTAACAATCTAAAATAGAGCCATTTTTTATAGAACTTATATCATACTATCATTCATATTTTGCATCGTTAAGTTGTTGAAATTGATTGCAAATTAACCGTGATGTAAAAATATGACAATAAGTTAAAATACGAATGGATAAGGGTAAGAACTTAATCTGGTCGTTGATACATTAGAATAATGTCATATTCTACTTAGTTTTGTGGTTAGTAGAAGTTTCATTAGATATATGATGAAATCAAATTTGATTTAAAAATTTTCTAAGAATACTAGATAATACGTACTAGAAGAAAGAAGACTATTAAGGTAACATTACTAGAGGAAAAGGGAGCAGCTAAAATATTTTGGTTAGGAATTTAAATTGTTTGTAATGTAATATAATATTGCCTCACTGATAGAAGCATGTGAGTATAATCTTAGATCTTGTGTGAAACTACTCATTGCAAAAGAATTTGCATCCTTTTATATTATAATTACATTAGTGGTTTGATTTTTGAGTAAAAGAGTAAATTGACCTCGACGTTAATGGTGAATATGTTGGTTTATGCCCTAAATCTAATTAGGTGGTTATAGTTTAGTGAAATAATTATTATAACTTTGAAAGAGAAAAAAGTTAGTGATTTTTATTTGATGTTTGGTTAAATTATATGTTATCCAATAAGTTTAGAACTAAATTGGATAATAGAAAGTTATAACATATCTAAAATGTTGGATATAATCATACAAACTAGTAAACAATTTTTTTATTTCAATGAACACTTATAGGAGAATAGTTCTTAAGATAAATTATAAGAGTAAGATGAAATCTGAAAGGTTTAAATCTCATGACAATACATCTGATTTGAACTAATTCTTTTATTGATACATTTGATGTATAGTTGAAAGGATATAAGACATTAAAAGATTCAGCTTTGAGATGAAGCCAAAGATTTTGTTTTAGAAATAATTGTGAATTTATTATATCTACAGGAAGGTTAGTGGGAGTATAGTTATACTTTTCAGTAGGAGTGAGTAGAGATATACTACTCATAAAGAATAAAAATTTATATTTTCAAATATTCAATATATGATAGTCCAAGAATAACTCTTACTACATATGAAAAGGTAACAACTTAATTCTGGGAACTATAAAGATAGATAAGAAAGTTGTTTACCTATTTTAGTCCAAGTACATATATAATGTGCTAAAGGTGTTTAGTATTTGAGATATCTGATACTTATAAAATATTAAGATATTTATTATTTTATGTATAAGTTGATATATAAGTTCAAGATTATATGGATATTAACTTTAGAAGTAAATCCTAGCAAAGGTATGTTTTACTTTAATATTATTTTAAGATTGAAAAGATTCCAATGTATCATTAATTGCCAATTAGGCCAAATACAATTTTTATTTAGTAGAAATGATTAATTGGATTAATAAGTTTTTTAATGAGCTTGTTATAGTTCCTTATATTGTTCAGACAATAATATATTATAGAACATTAGAGCCGTTTGGCATGCAAAAGAAGCTAAGGTCTCATCAAAGATCCAATTTTGTATTTAAATAGTTCCTCTTAATTTTAATGATAATTGAGATGAAAATTATAAAATTTAAATAAATGCTCACTATAGATAATCTTATAGAATTCTCTCGTTAAACCATTATTACAATAGTATAGCATGATCTTCATACAGTGATATGGTATAATATACTTAAACAATTGGCTTAGTGTAAGTAGGGGATTGTTGGTTTATCCCTTACAATCAACCGGGTAGTTATAGTGATATAATTAGTCAAAGGCATTTTTTATCTTATACACATTTAGATGTCCATGATAAAGTCTATGGTGTAAATGTATATTGCGAATAAAATTATGATGGGATCATAATTTTAATATTTATATTGCATTCAGGTATTATCTAAATTTTTCTTAGTCATTATTCTATTGAGATAAGACACCAATAGAACATAAAAAGATTAGTACATGTTATGTTTCTTTCATATGAAGGAAGTAGTCGATTATATACTAAAGTATAGAGATACTTAAATAAACGTGTGGGTATTTCATGGAGAACAAGTTAAGTGAACTGAATCCATATGAGAATTTCATTTGGAACACTACTTATACATCTACGAAAATTTTCATTGTGATGATTGTATAAGTTATCTTTTGACTTGAGATAACCAAAATATCTCATAGAGGGATTTGTATAATTTGATACCACTTATAACCTATTCTAGTCAAATGTAGCTCAGTCAATAATCATTGGATACAATATGAATTATATGGAGGTAGTTGAGTGATTCGAAAAATCCTCAACAAAAATAAAATGACACTTTGAAAATAGTTTTGAATGTCATTAATCAAATCAATTACTAATGGTAAAGAAATAACATGAATGGACTCGAATAGAGTAGATAATATTTTCATGGTCTGTTAGTCGGAAAATTGTATGATGAAATGATTAAATTATACAAAAAAATTATTTACAGAAAGATTAGTCAAAATCACTTTAAAATTTCTAAATTTTTAAGTAGTCATAATGTATTGCTAAACACCAATTTTGATTTATGGATATAAATTATTTAATTATAAAATTAAAGATAAATTAAAATATTTTTTTATCTAATCCCAAATATGATTTAGGGTAGGTATAATCTATATATATTGCTAACATATTTGGCAACATAATCGGTCACACATAAAGAATACGTTAAAGATAGAAAAGTAATTTAATCAAATCGGACTTAATTGTAAAGTTTGAAAAACTTTATGATTAAATATGAGATATTTAATTAATAAGGATCAATATGAGATATTGGATCTTATTAAGACCTAATTAGTATTTAATTAAAATTAATCATAATTTTAATTAGAATTTAATTTAAGTTAAATTGCTAAAAGGTTCAAGTGCGATTATAAATAAGCTTAAACTCTAAGTGAGCTAGCAGTTCTTGCTTAACTTTCTATATCACAGTTTTAGAGTATTCTCAACTAGTTCTATGAATACTATTAGAGGTTGGATACATGTGTGGCTACAACAGAATGGTCGATTTTGGAAATGGTTTGAGGGAAATAACAAAAAAAGGATCAAGTTTAATAATAAGATATGAATTAAGATTCATGTTTTATTATATTTTTTTATGTTAATTATGGTATAGAATTAGGTGATCTTGACTTTTAAGAAATAATAAGAAATAGGTTCCGTAATTATTCTGCTACAGGCGAGATCGAATCCCGCTCCATTTTTCCAACAAAATCCTTTTATGATATCTTTTCAAGCTCAACTTTTTAGATATTAGTTAAAAGTTGATAGAAGTACTTGGGATAATTAAACATTATTTCAATAAATTTTTATGGAATCTTTCATATATTATGTTGTTTATTTTCTTGTTGTTCTTGAAATAGATCAGGCTAAGAAGATCCAAATTAAGTGTACAATGCTAGTTGATGAATTTGTAAGAAGACCTGACAACATTTAGATAATTTTACTAGTCATGGACATGCTTTATTTTTTAAGTGGTTGGCCTTCGGTACGTCTCCAGAAACAAAATCATTAGGATGTTCGGACATGTAATCTAGAAGTTTGTGTTTTAGCTGATTCAAAATATTTGTGTTTTAGCTAATTCATTATGTGAGTTATTCACATAAATGACATATTTCCTATTGAATGTAACTCTAGTTGAAATTTTTATTTAAGGATGTTTGATAGTGAATTGACTTATACTTACTTTGGAGTTTATTAGATATTTTAGTATGGGTAGAGTATAGAGTTCATTAACAAGAATTATGTTTGAGTCAATTATTGCCAAAATGACTAGAACTAGTCATTTAGATAGTTAACCTTTACCACTTATAAACTCTTTAATATTTTCATGTTTAGTCAATATGAGATACTCTAACACTCCCCCTCAAGTGCAACTAGGACTGGACATTCAGTTGTCACTTGAAATAAACGTAGTAAGAACTGGGTTGGGTCGTTGGAACTAAACATCCAGATGGACAACTGGGAAATTAATATTTCGAATCAAACCTACTTTGATACTATATTATATTTTTAATATGGGTAAAGTGTGGAGTCCATTAGTAAGAATTAGACTTGAGTCAACTATTGCCAAAATGACTAGAACTAGTCATTTAGAAAATTGACCCTTACCACTTATAAACCCTTTAACATTTTTATGTTTAGTCAATATGGAATACTTTATCCTTTTTTTTCGAATACAAGGGAGATGAAACACAAAAGCTAAATAGCTACACACTATGCCTCTGGTCAGAAGCATTAGTTATGTCCTTACGTAGTAGGGTTAGACAACCTGAGGGGGGTTCCTGAAGGTACATAAAACCAATCTGATGTAGATTTGTAGATTTAGCCAACCTGACAACACATTAATTTCCTTCTTGAGAGAAATGACGCGGGTTCACCACCCACTCTCTAGTCATTAGTAACTTAATACCCTGAGCTAAGGAACAATTTGTCAAACGCCTCCCTATCGAATCCGATAGAATATTGATGACAATTAGGGAGTCTGAGTTTAACTCCACTTAGCGATATCCTAAGTTCCACGCCAAAAGAAGACCCGAGTAAGCACCCCACAACTTTGCCTCAAGGGGAGAATAACAACCAATATCGTGGACAAATCCACCTAACCAAGCACTAGTAACATCCTTAATAACACCATTAGTAGCAGCTCGTTGCAAAGATCTCTTATAAGAACCATCAGTGTTAAGCTTCAACCAACCATCACGTGGAAAAGACCACCTAACATTTATTTGAGTATGCAAAATAGGTGTAGTCAAGGCACGATTTTGCACCTCCCTAGCTAAAGCAAATTGAGCAACAAAATCTAGGATGATGCCGAGACCATTGCTTGGCCAAACAAACTGATCATCAAACAAACTTTTGTTGCGCCAAAACCATATGAACCAACAACTTGTTCCAAAAATAATGGACCAATCAGAGCTATAAACCTAATGATGACACTTTAGGTTGCTTTTCATCCATGCATGTCTATCTAGCTGGAAAAAAAATTTGATCAATAACATGTGAGGGAAAAGAAGCCCAACTAGCTCGTGCTCTTCCACAATCCCAAATCACATGAATGGAAGATTCCTCCATACCATAACAATTGCACGCCCCATCAGTTGATAAATGTCTTAGAACCGCTACTGATTAGTAAGTAATCTATCTCCGCCAAGCCCACAAGAAAGATCTAATCCGCTGAGGACCTGGCCATCTTTAAACAAAGTTCCAAAATCCACCATTTTCACAGCGTCCAAAACTCTCGATCATCTCATATGCTGAAGCAATAGTGAGTTCACCACTCGAAGAAGCTTTCCAACTTAACTTTTCGCTACCAAGTTCCATCCTAGGGGGAGAGTACCTACAATAGTAATACACACAGAAGACGGTAGTCACTGTTGGAAACACTCCCATCTCCAGTTACCACAATCATCAACAAAAGTATGAACTTTTAGTTAAAGAAGCATTTCAGGGATTTCACCAATGACATGCTGAATCAAAGGACCTTAATCTCTTATCCAATCATCTAACCAAAAGCGCATCGATAAACCATCCCGGACAACCCACTTCATACTGTTTATAACATGAATACATGAGGCTGCTATCCCCTTCCAAATTGAGGAACTTCCTTTTGAATTTATCAAGGCAGGAATGGCCTCGCTGTCAAACTTGTATTTGGATCGGAGAATCTGCACCCATAGAGTCGAAGATTTCGTAATCAAATTCCATTCTAGTTTAGTCAAAAGAGCATCATTATTCGATCTGATCCTCCTTAAACCTAGCCCACCCATGGACTTAGGCTTACAAATAGTATCCCAACTAACCAAATTCACCTTCCTTTGATTCTTATTCGACCACTATAAGAAATCCTGATTATTTTCTCCAGATCATCAAATAATAGTCTTAGCAGCATAACCGTGTGCATGGTGTAAACAGGGAGGGCTTCAAGGACAAATTCAACTAGAGTAGTTCGACCTTCTAAGGAGAGATGTTGCGCACTCCACCCAGAGAGGCTCTTCTGAAAATTGTCCAAAATATATTGATACGTTCTTCTTATAATCCTTTCATAAATTAAAGCAATTCCAGAGTACTTGCCAAGATTATTAGTTTGTTGAAAACCCAATGTTTGGCTAAGGGATCTAGCTATCTCCCGATGGACATTCTTGGAAAAAAAATAGCAAGTTTTATCAACACTCACTTTTTATCCTGAAGCTAAGCAAAATCAATCCAATGTGGCTTGAATAATACTAACTTGGTCCTCCGATGCTTCAGAGAAAAGAATAAAATTATCAGCAAAGAACAGATGAAAGAGCCTAGGGCCACCCCTACTCAAAAGTGATAGGTCTCCATCTCCCCTGATCCACCTCAAGATTAATTATGGCCTAGTCTCTCCATGCATAATACAAAAATGTAAGGGGAAAAGGGGTCCCCCTGTCTAATACCACGAGAAGGGGCAAACGCTTCTGATAATTCACCATTCTAGTTAACCCTCATAGAAATGGAGGAAACACATTTCATTTTAAGCTTGATTAAATCAATTGGGAAGCCAATATCCTGAAGAGTATCTGAACAAAATCCCATCTCAATCTATCATAAGCCCTCTCCAAATCAACCTTTATAGCCAAAAACCCCTTAGTCCCTCTCTTATGTCTCATTGAATGAATCACCCTCTACGTTATAATGATCTTATTCGTTATCCATCTACCAGGCACAAAGCTACATTGTGTAGGAGTCACTAGTCCATCCAAGAAAGGTTTTATCCGATTTACCATAATTTTAGTAATTATTTTGTACACCACAGAACAGAGGCTTATCGGCCTAAACTGGCGAATAGAAGTTGGGGAAGGAACTTTAGGTATCAAAACTAGAATGGTTTGATTAAGATCAGACTCCCATATTTTCTATCGAATTTTTTTTGCACAAAATCGATCACCACTGGCCCCATTGTATCCCACTACCTCTGGAAAAATAAAGCATTAAAGCCATCAATTCCAGGAGCTTTGTTAGGGTTCATATCAAAGAAGGTTGTCTTTATTTCCTCTGATTGTACTGGGCTATTCAAACTGAGAATAGCATCTCTAGATAGCGCAGGAAACTTACCCTAAATAGGGAATGTCCATTCTTTAATCCCCTTCACTGAGAATAAGTTAAAAAAGAAGTCCTTGGCTAAATTCAGTAATGTCTTATGAGAGGTCACCAAATCTCCTTGATCATTTTTAAGAACTTCCACTATTGTTTTCCTTCTCTTGGCCATATTTATATTATGGTAGAACTTGGTATTGCGATCACCATAAGAGATCCTTTAGCATCTAGACTTTTGGTGCCAATAAGCTCTTCCTCGCACAGAATCTGGTGATACTCTGCCCGTAATCTTTCCTCTAGAGACACAAGAGAATCCAATTCCCCCTCCTCAAGAACTCGTTAGATACCAACCAATCGTGCGAGTAACCGGTTTTTACGATGGAAAATATTCCCAGAAATTATCCTGTTCTATTCATTTAATTTGGAAGGAAAACTATCAATGGAACCAGTCCAATCATTTATGTTCGGGCACCAATACTCCTTTACAATAGAAAAAAAATCCTTGTTTGCTAGCCATAAAGATTGGAAGCCAAACCAGCGAGGAAGAGAAAAGCCTACAGTTGAAGCATGAAAACTAGCAATAATAGGCCAATGATTTGACCCAAGATAAGGAAGATGAAGCACCTTCGTTTGAGGGCAAGTTTCTTGCCATTTATTATTGCAAAGAAACCTGTCAATTCTGGCCATAATAGTTCTCTTTCTCCATGTAAACTGCGAGCCGCTAAATCCTAAATCATGCAATCCAAAGGGGTTCACACAATCCCTGAAACCTTGACTGATAACTGGTTGTGTCTTGACCCCCCATGCTTCTCGTTAAAATTTAACTTAGCATTAAAGTCACCACCCAAAATCTATGCGACGTTAGTCACTCTGGCAATTTTCTTTAAAAACAACCACAAATACCGTTGTAAATGGTATTGGGGAGAGGCATACATTGCTTTAAAATAAAAGGAGGAGTCATTCACCATAATCTAAGCATGCACAAACTGTCTAAGTGCCATTAGTACCCTAACACCTGCGTTCAAGGACCAGAGAAGCCAAATATCCCCCGAAAATCCATCTGCTTCAACACGAAAAGAGTAGGGAAAACCTAAGCCATTCACCACTATATCCGCTCTTTTACCACTATTCCTTGGTTCAACCAAAACCACCATAAAAGGCTTATGAATCTTTGATAAGTTCTGTAACATAGGCTTGAAGGTCTTACCCTTAGCCCCTTGTCAATTCCATACGAGAATTGATATAAGATAGAAACAAACAAAGATGAGAGACCGTCATTAAGCCTGAGGACCCACCCCACCAACAATCTGACCACCCGAGGTGTGAATATCCTATGTTTGAGGTACATTCTCTATCTAAGAATCGTGAGATATCTCATCATCATACTTATCCTCCCCAGTAATATTTGGGTTTAGGGGTTTTGGAGGTGTTTTAGCATACCTGTTTACTAGATTTAGCACATTGTTACCAACAACCTCCTCCATCTCATCCACATCATCACCACACTCTATATCATCTTCATCACGTAAAACAAAATTCGCATCATTAATGACCATATCCTTATGAGAAGAGATTTTAATCGTAGAATGATTACCTATACGAGTAATATTATTTTGGTTAATAGGCACTGATGCTAGCTTTGCATTGACAATCAGATTAGATTCTTGGTTGACTCTTACACCCGACCCAGTCTTCATAATCCCCTCTTCCTTATTCACTGAGCCAATTTTATTACTTGGGCTAGCCCTAGAGTGGTCCTTTACCTTTATATCACGTCTAGCTTCATCCATCAACTGCCCCAAATCCATTTTGTTGGTGCTAGTAAAATTGGCTTTGGTCAACCTGGTAGGTGGCTGATCCTTCGAAATCCCTAGAATCTTGTTATTAGACAAAACTGAAAATCGGGATCCTCACATGTCATCCTAGTCATTCTCCTTTCTTGAAACCCTATTCTGATTTTGCGCCTTAACTGCAGTGCGTCTGGTGCGATGTTGAACCTGAATCCATAGACCATAAACGTCTTTCTTTGCCACCGCCTGGGGGTCATTTCTTAGGGACAAATTCTGTTGATCTCCACTATTAGAATTGTGCTCAATTACCTCATTTCGTTTTGTAGGGCAATCTACCGATCCAGGGCTGACTACACCACATGAAAAACATATCTGAGGGAGTCCTTCATAAGCTACTTTGATTTCTTCTCCATCCATCTCTACTATTGACTGCAGAGGTGCACTAAGATCAACATCAATTGCCACCCTTGCAAACTTTCCCCTCTGAGAATGTTGTGTAGCATCGTCTATCTTGACCATCTGGCCCACCAAATTTCCCAAAGTTTACAGGATCATAAGATGATATCTAGAGACTGGTAGTTCAGGGAAACGAACCCAAATTACTGTACAAGAGACATTACCATGAGAAGGGCGAAACTTGGGATGCCATCGTTGCACTGATAAAACATGCCCTAAGATTACCCACGGACTTGTCGTTAATGCATTCAAAAAAACCTCTTTTTCAATGAAGTTGATTAAGAAATAATCAAAATCAAGATCAACTACTTTCATAGGCCCTTTCAGTTTCCACATGCCCTTCAGTCTGTTGCACAACATTTTGTAGCTAATTTTACGCCCAAGTAATTTCACAACAACTGCTCTCTCCCACTATTTATCCAATCGATCATAAAAAGTGTTAGATAACTCTACGGCTGCACCAAAATCCCCATTAACTAGGGTCAAATCCCCTTCTTCGAGTTCAATTGGATCTTCCTCTGGCCATACCATTTCGTCCTCTTCATCTTCAACTGCTTCCCCAGTGACTGCTGCACTATAAGTCAGTTTAGGACGTAGGGGCAGCCGGTCCTCATCCCATTCTCGTATACGTACTCGTTTGGCTAAGTGTCCCTCTGAATCTAGGGAGCTTTGATCTCCCCTTACTGTTTCAGAGCGTTTGGAGTTGTCCCTTTTTACTAAGAGTTCACCTTTAAACATTCAACTTGAGTGCTTTATTGTAGAGATCGTCATGTTATGGACAAAGTAGTCACATCCTTCTTATATGACATAGATTTTCATAACTGCATGAGATCTAAGTAAACTTTTAACATATTGGGATATAAGTTTGTGTTTTCCTTTGTACTGGTGGTCTTAATTTTTTTTTGTTTTCTTTTACAATGCCAAATTGCTATTGGCTCAATTTTGGTAGCTTATAAAACAAACATGAAGGTATCACCAAAAGCTTATGGTCATACAAATGTAGGAAGGTGGTGCCTAGAGAGGAAGTTATCATACCGATTAAAGCAACAGTTGATGTTCAAAAAGAGCATCATTGATAATGTGATTATGGCACGAACTGATTCTTATTAGGCCATATCTTTTAATAAACCAATTTGGAGACCAAGGATTTTTGATGAGCCAGAGCACATGTGCTCTTTACGTTGGTTTATGCTCCCCAACTAATTTATTGGTTGGAGATTAGTAATAAAATAATTTAAAGGTATTATTTATATTATACTAATTCTTATCTATATAATAAAGTTCATATAGGGATGATAAATATGGTATAGCCTGCTTAGCCTAACCCGACTTTGACTCGGCTTGACCAGGCCACAGACCAAGCCACGAGTCTTGGCTATTTGGTTCAACCGGGCCACAGGTCATGGTCGAACCGAAGATGTCCCGATCCGGACCAGTTTGTGACCCGTTAGAAAGATATAAAATGACATCATTTTATTAAAAATGATGTTGTTTTATAAAAAACGACATTATTTTGTCAAATTTAAAAAAATATGAGGTTGGGTTAGGCTAGACTGACCCACCGCCTACCCCATGGATAGGATCAGGCTCGACCAGCCCCTAGCCTGACCCGTTATTATCCCTAAGTCCATATAATAATGGGTAGGATCGGGCCCAATCAGCTCCTAGCCTGGCTCATTATTATCCCTAAGTCCATATAATAAATATACATTGCAAATAAAATTATGAAGACATCGTAATTATAAGATTTATATTACATTCATGTATTAGCCCTAAATTGTTTCTAGTCATTATTATATCAAGAATAAATATTAACATAGCATAAAAAGACTAATACATGTTTTATATTTTTCTTATAAATGATGTAATTGATCTCATAAACTAAAGTATGGAGATACTTAAACAGATATTTAAATGTTTATTATAGAATAAGTTCACTTAACTGAACTTATATTTAATTTCACCCATGTTTAAATTCTAAAGTACAAGATGTTAGTTAAATATTAATGAAATTGATATAAAAATTAATTTTATTAATTTTAAATAAGCTTAAAATTCAATTGAAATAAATAAACTATATAAAAGATTGAAACTTTTTGAATGTTGTGTACCTTTTTCTTTTTTCGCGAAGTCATGTAGTGTACAATTCTCGTGTTTTTTTTGTAACGATATAATTTAAAAAGAAAAGGTGGTACATGTACACAGTTCTACTTCGTTAGGTTTTCTACCTTAATTTATACGAGACACCCTGAGGCCTTAGTCAGGACTTCTATCATTACGAAGGGCTAACAGTTGAAGAAAGTTCGTCGGGCTGCTTCACCGGGCCCAAATTAAGTAAAACCCTTGCTTGAACCCTAAAGCCTAGAACCTTCTATACAGATTACTCTAGACTTTCTTTTCCCCTTCTCTGTTTGTTTTTAAAAGCAAAGCAGATAGATCTCGGCTGCATCGAATTTTAGAGATCGTCAAGATGGCTAAGCGATTGATTCCAACCCTAAACCGCGTTCTAGTGGAGAAGATCGTCCCGCCCTCGAAAACCACCGCTGGAATTCTCCTCCCTGAGACTTCCACCAAGGTACTAGCAAGTACTCATTTTGCATTTGCACTTTTCTTTCTTGGTTTTGATGTGATCAAACTGTAGTTCCTAATTGGCCTTTCATTTATTTAGCTCAACTCCGGGAAGGTCATATCGGTGGGTCCCGGATTGAGGAGCAACGAAGGCAAGACCATTCCTACGTCTGTCAAAGAAGGTGACACCGTTCTCTTGCCTGAATATGGCGGTACCCAAGTGAAGCTTGACGACAAAGAGTAAGTTTTCTTTCAATTTTCCGCTCACTTTGTTATTCCCTTTTTCTTTAATATTTATTGTATGGATTATTCGTGTTGTTTGCAGTTATTATTTATACAGGGATGAGGATATTCTGGGCACTCTCCATGAATAATCAATAATGTGGCGGTGTTGTCGTCCAAGAAGGGAAAGAAATTGTTTTGAAGGGTCCTGGAGAGAGGGTTATGTAGGGGCCTAAGGTTGGTTTCCGTTGACGATGAATGTAACTGATTATTGTTGAGGATTTTCAATTTGGACTTAATGGAAATGTTCCTTTCCTCATTCGCTGCTTCTCTTGGTGTTTGATAAGCTTACAGTCTCTTACGTTGTGGTTTCGTTGATTCATACAATGTTTGCCCAATCTATGCTATATATTCCACATCTATTTGGATCAATAATGCATTCTTGATGAGAGTGGTACGGCTTCTTGGTTTACCTTGTATGTTCACAGCAATGACTTCTGTGTTTTGTTGTTAAGGGTTTCTCTCCTATCGTAAGGCCAATATAGAATTTGTCTATCAGTTAGATAACAGTTGCATTTTTTCATTCATCTTTTTGTATATGAGAATTATTTCATCAAATATTTGAATTAAATAAAAATGGGGGGAAGTTGAATCTTTGTTAACGGGTTAATCCTTATGGGTACATCACGCATACTGATGATATTGCTTATGATTTGCACTGGGTTTTAGGCCTGTGTTCTATAATGAGTACCTAGGGTTGGCAGTTTAAGACGAGTTCCCCCTATGGGGTGGGCGATAGATTAACAGGGCATAGGGTCAACAGATCCGGTTTTCAAATTTTTCTACCTACGTTCTTTTAATCTTGCCTAATGTATTGCCTGATTGATATGATTTGCAAGTTTTGGTAGTTGATGTCTTCTTAGGGATAATATTTAATAAAATATAAAAAAATTTAGTAAAAGTAATTTTTTTAAGAAAGAAAATAGATAAAGTTAACCTAGTAAGTTAAGAAATTTAAAGTTAAAAAGAATAAAATTTAAAATTTAAAATATAATGAAAAATATTATATTTTGAAATTTAATTAAATAAGAGAATATTAAAATTTTATTCATTTATTTTAGTTTATAAAAATTTTATAATTTATGAAATTGATTCATTAATTAATATATCGATAAAGTTAGATGAGTTAAAGTTTTATAATTACACTGGTTGAATTAAAAAGTTTTTCAATTATTGAAAAAATGTATTTAATCATATTAATTAAAATATTGAGATATTTAAATAAAGATGTAGATATTTGTTAAATAAGTTCATGAAGGTGATTTTATGTGAGAAATTTATTTCGGATGTTAATTTTTTATATATGAAAACTTATATTATGAAGATGTATAAGTAATTTTTTAAGATTTTTAAAATATTTTACATAGGAATTATCATATTATCATATTATTTATGATTTATTTTATTTTAAGGATAATTTAATCGGTAATTATTAGATATAGTATGAATTATATAAAGGTAGCTTAGTGATTAATAATATTAATCATTATAAAGTAAATAAGAAAAATATATTTTGTTGGTCTTGATTAGTATAAATTTGAAAATTTTGTAGCCAAAGTTGAGGACATTTAGAAAATAATTTTCAAATGTTATTAGTAGAATTAATTTTTAATGATGAAGAATTATTATAATTATATTTAAATGAAATAAATATTTATGTTATATTTTGTCTGAATGAAATTTTATATGATAAAATGATTTAATTACACGATACAATTAGTCAAAAAGTATTTTGATATTATTAAATATTTAAGTAGCATAAGACACTAATTTTAATATATGTATATAAGCTATTTAATTAGAAAATAAAGATGAATTTAAAATGTTTAGTATATCTAATTTTAAATATAATTTAAGGTTATATTTTATATTTATTACTAATATAATATTTTTATTATGATGAAACTTTGGACGTAATATCTCTTAAATATTTCGTATAGAGATTGTTAAGTTTGAATATTATTTATTATTTATTATAGGGTAATTTATGATTTATTTTATGTTAAAGGTCTAATTATTTGATATAATACAAAATATATAAATAATTGAGTAATTAATATAGTAAAGTAATTAGGAAGAATATATTTTATTATTCATGATTAGTATACATTTGAGAAATTTTGTCAGATTTTTTTTTCAAGATAAGTTTAGAATTATTTAGGTCAAAGTTGAAATGACATTTAAAAAAAGTTTTAAAATGTTACTAGTACAATCAATTACTAACAGGGGAGAATTAGTATGATTAGATTAAATAAATTTGACATTAATTTTATATTTTATTTTTACTTAGAATATATGATAAAATGATTGAATTATATGAAAAAAATTATATGTGAAAAAATTAGTCAAAATTATTTTGATATTTTTAAATATTTGAATAATTATAATGTTTTGTTAAATATTAATTTTGATCTATAGATATAAATTATTTAATTAGAAAATTATATATACATTTAAAAACTTTAATTTATTCAATACTAAATATGATTTAAGATTATAATTTATATCTATTATCAATATATTTAGAAATCTAATGGCTCACGTATAAAAAAACGAATTGAAGAGAAAATGTACATTTAATCGAGTTGAACTTGATTATAAATTTTAAGAAATTTTATGTTTACATGTAAGATATTTAATAAATAAGAATCAATATAAGATATTAGATATTGGATATTTAGATCTAATTGGTATTTAATTATACTTAATTGTAATCTTAATTAAAATTTAATGAAAATTATATTTTTATTTCAATTAAATTATTAAAAGGTCCAATTCCTATTATAAATAAACTTAGGTTCTAAAAAAAGTTAGTCATTATTGGTTACCCCTCTATAAAAGTTATAGAGTTCTTTCAACATATTTTGTAGATACTATTAGCCCAAATATATATGTAGCTATGATAGTCGAGAAACAAAAAAAAAAAAAAGCTTTACAATAAAGTACAAATTATGAATCATACTTTATTATATTTTATGAGTTAATTATGTTATAAAATTTAAGTAATATCAAAAAAGGTTTCATTTTTATTCTGCTTTATCTTGCCTCCCTTTTCAATAGTGGTATCAAAATCATTTTTAATTGTGTAACTTAGATTAAAATTGTTTGATTAATTATAATTTTGAAGTTGAATTGCAAAAGGTTTGTAAACAAAATTTAATTACCAAAATATGAAAACTTTATATAAAGATCTTTTAATCACAAACCCTAAAAATCATATTTAGATCCAATTATTTTTTAATTTGAAGAGTTCAAACTATAGAAAATTATTGTAGAGAATTCTAGAATTTAATAAGATAAACAAAACTTAAAATTAGACCTAATTGATCTTAGAATTTGAAAGTTCTAGATTAATATCCATAAACTCTTAAATTAATGAATCATATTTGATCTAATTGTAAATATCACAGGAAAAGGTCCCAAGAATAAACTAAGCCTAAAACTTGAGTAAGAGTTATTTGCAATAAGATTGCCTTATCTTAGTGTTTGGATGTAAGGATAACTTATGTTAGGTGGAATAATGTATTTCTAGTTTAACACAACAATTTAAAATAGTTTTTAATTCAACATTAAATCAATTATTTTTTTTGTTCTTAATAAGATTAATAATTAGATTGATTTCCAAACTTAAATTTTAGAAAAGTTGATTCTAGATTAAAATTAATTATATTTCAGTTATATTGGAATTAATTAATTATACTATTTTAAAATTAAAAAATATTTTCTTAAGTAATTAAGAAAGTTTTTTCTTAATCAAGTTCATTTATTTCAATTTGAAATCAATAAATTTAATTTATTATTTTATTTAAAAATTATTATTTTATTTATTTAAAAATTATTTCTTTTTTATTTGAATAATAAGTTTCTTGAAATGCATTTTTTAAATAAAATTTGGTAAGGTGTTTTCATTTATTAATTGGGTAAATTGAGATTTCTTTAATATTTTTGGAAATTATTTTCTAATTTTAAGAAATGATGTTCTAATTAATTAAGAAATCAATCCTTAAATGAATAATAAAAGGATTTTTTAATTAATAAAGTCATCATTATCATCAACACCTAGTTGGAGTTCCATTAAAACGCAAGGTCTAGGGAGGTCCGATAATACGCAACTTTACTAATATGTATTATGTAGTGGAGAGATTGTTTCCGATAAGCCCATATGCAATGTGTCATTAAGGTCTTACAATATAAATGGATGTGTATACATATCTAAGAAATAAAGCAAAATAAATAAATAAATCAAATAAACATAAAAGGTATGAAAAACATCTAAATACAACATTGCAACACAATACAAATAAATACTAAACAGAAACACTAAGCAAGAGTAATAAATATAACACAAAATAACATACATGTAGAATATGTCTAAGAATAGTAATAAACGTTAAGTGAAATACATACTAGAAGAGACTCGTATCGACTACGAAAGACAAGACCGTACAGGAATAACTCTAACCATGCCTGTCAAACCTTAATTATGCTACATAAGAACCAATCTAAGCTACACACCGTAGAAGGTAAATATTACACAATAAATGCAAAGGACACAATTAAATGATTAATATAGGATTTATATCCCCAAAGTGATGAGAAGAAATGTTTCATTGGTCTCGATTAGTATTGCTTCGAGAAATCCTTGGTCAATGTTGAATGACACTCTGAAAATTGTTTTCAAATGTCATTATTAGAATCAATTGCTAATGGTGAAGAACTAATATGATTGGACTCAAATACAGAAGATACTAATTATATGCTCTATGTCTAATTAGAATGTTATAAGATAAAAAGATTGAATTAGATAACCAAAAACATATATAGAAAGGTTAGTCAAAACTATATTCTCATTCCTAAATTTTTGAGTGATCATAATGTAAAACTAAATGTCAATCTTGATCTATAGATATAAATTATTTAATTAGAGAATTAAAGATAAATTAAAATAGTTTAATTTATCTAATCCTAAGATATATTTTAGGATTATAATTTATATCAATTGCTAATATATTTATATTTTAGGATTTTAATTTATATACATTGCCAATATATTCAGGAACTTAATAGGCCACACACAAAAAACAAGCTAAAGAGAGAAAAAGTGTTTTTAATCAAGTTGGATTTGATTATAAAGTTTAAGAAACTTTATAATTAAATATGAGTTATTCAATAATTAGAATTAATATGAGATACTAGATCTTATTTAGATCCAGTTAGTATTTAATTATAATTATAATTAAAATTAAAATTTTATTTCAATTAAATTACTAAAAAATATATATCTTGTTATAAAAAGGCTTAGGCTTTAAGAGTGCTAGCAGTTTTTGCTTAACCCCTCTATAACTATTATAGAGTTCTCTCAAAATGTTCTATATATACCATAAGAGGCCGGAGACATGTACAACTATGATATTTGAGATGATCCAATTTTGGAAATGACAAGAAAAAGATCTAGCTTCATAATAAGATACAAATTATGATTCATTCTTTGTTATGTTTATGTGTTAATCATGATATAGAATTTAAGGGATGTTGACTTTTAAAAAATGATAAAAAATGTTTTATGCTTACTTCACTACGTTCAGGATCGAATCCCACCTTAATTTCCTAATAGCTTCCATATCAGCCTTTACAGAAGATTCAAGGTATGTATATTATAGTCTGTCAGTTTCAAGTAATTGAAAGATACAATATTCAACATCATTTTGATTTTTTTGATCCATCTCCTGAACTATTTGGGTCGACTTGAGCATGGCTAAGTATTCAACAATTATCATTTGAATGTCTTCAATTAAAAGTTGTTATAGAACTTAACTTTTTATCCTTGCTTATAGGGTACAAATGAGTGATGTTTCCTTAAATTAAAGTCAATAGAACTTTTAATATTGTTTCGATATCATATATAGGAATTATGATAATCTGGGTTAGGTTCAGATTATTTATGATGTCGGTTGGACTCAATTTTTTAATAAAAAAAATTGAATTCAACTTAAAATTTGATTAGTTTGGAAGCTTAGTTCAAGCAACTTAGCTCAAGTTTGGGCCTAATTAGGCTTTAGTTAAAATAAAGTATATTCAAGTTAGGTAAAACTTAATTATGTTAGATTAGGTTCAAAAACTAAACTTATTTTAATGAAATATTAAATGGTCTAAAGTTCATTTAAACTGGGTTAAGTATAAAAATTCAATTTTTTAGAAAAATAATAAATGTTGTAAAGCCCAACTGGCACAATTTAAGTCTAAAAGGTAACATTTTAGAAGTTCTTTTAATGGAGACAAACTTCAGTGCTTTATTTATATGATTATTTTCCCTTTCTTTATCTTTTCCTTTTTAATATGAGAAATGGAGTTCAAGTTTGTAATATCCCGCCGCCTAAAATTTTTAAGAGATTAAATTGTTAGATTAAGTCACATGAGTTATTTCATTTAAGAATTTATGAGGTTCATTTCATTCGCATGCATAATATTCGCATACACATATGAATCATGATTTAGAAAACATTGCAAGATAGTATATGCACTCAATTGACATGTTCTGGGGTATGAAAGGTTTTTACTGATCATGATGTAATTATGTGTTGATTTTGTCTTGAATTTTGTTTTAATAAACTATAATTAGTAAATTGGGAATTTATCGTTACAATTGAGTAATTGATGAGGTGATATGTGCATCTAGGCTAAGAAAAATATTAAAGAGCAAGAAAAATTGATACATGGGAATTTAGGTTGATTAGGCCTATGAAATGATGAAATGTGGCATTGGAAATAAGTGACAAATGCCTCAGTTAATTAGATGACAAGTGACTTGAGTATATGTGGGACAAGTGGCCCTTTAAATTTGTGACCAATAGCACTTTAGACTTGTGACATGTGGAGCTTTAGAATGGTGACACATGTAGATTTACAAATGATAACATATGTAGCCTTATAATGGGTGACATGTGTAGCCTTGCAAGTAGTGCCATATGTAGGCTTTAATGAGTAACATGTGGAGCCTAAAGTAAGTGACACATGAACCAATAAAATACTGATATATGTATCAATAAAAGGCTAACATATATACCCATATAGGGACCAATAAAAGGAAAACATATGTACCAATAGAAGGGTGACATATGGACTAATGGAATGGTAACATGTGGATTAGTTTGTCCTTTTTGAATTTTCTAGAGAAAATGGATGAAAAAGGAAATAGAAGTGAGAGTGGAGGTCAGCCATAAGATTAGAAGAGAGAGAAAAGTGAAAATGAAAAGAAAAGGAAAGAAAAAGGGGAAGAGCAGAGGAGAAGGAAAAAAAGATACCAAGGTAAGTTGAAATTCTGGTTTCAATTTCATCTCTATTTTGATTTGTCTTTCATATCTGTAGAGCATGAATTTGAAGAAACTCAAAGGATGAAAGTTGTAGATATAGGTCTTAACTTGACCTCTGTGAAAGTGGCTTGACAAAATAGTGACTAAAGCTTGAGTTATGCTTGTTTCCCTAATAATGCCTATGATAGACCCCTGTGCAGGAACCTTGTATTATTTCCTGATTTTTGTGAACCTTAAAGTCTAAATTAGTGAAAGTATAAAACATGAAAAATGATTATTTGTGTCTTATTAATGTTTTTGTGAAACAGATTGGTTAGGAGATGTCTTGATAATGATTTATTAAAGGTTGAGTATTGGTTGCCAGTCTATTTCTTACCAGAAACAAGACAATTTGGATGGAGATTATATTTTAAAGGGAGATGTTATTTATGTAATTTTTAGATATATTAAGACTAATGGAAGTTTAGAATCAGGGGGCATAAGAATAATGGCATTTGGATCTTTGTAGAGAGAGTTATGATTAAAAGAAGACAACTTGTTCATAAAGGAACATTAGGAAGAAAAGGATGTAAACATTGCACATAAGGTTAGGTTAGCTTAACGGTTGAGGAGACATTGAGCTGAATTAGTAAGTGAATTATTGACCTATTGATAGATGTTAGAATAACATCTATGATGATTAACTAGGGATTAATTTGGTTGTGGTGTTGGTATTGAATGTGTGTTGGGAATTTAAAGATTGAATTAGTTATGTTCTGTTTTGATTTTGATGCTTGAAAGACCATAATTTGTGAACTACCAAATGAATGATTTGAATTGGAATTAGAGATGAATTGATGAGGAATTGAAACATCTTTAAGGTATAATTGAGGTATAATTGATGAACTATCTTGAAGGTGTCAAAATTTGAAAGAAAAGTGGAAGGCAAGCGAAGGTGAACTTTCGGTTCACCCATCCCACGATTGTGGGAATTGTATTGGTTCCTTCCCATGATCGTGGAAATGCTTACCAATGAGAAAGAATTGTGTTTTGTGTTATGGTTGAATCATATAAGGATAAGGCACTATATATCGGTGTATTTGGACATGATTGAGGCTTAAAATGAACTTAGTTTGATGATCAATCAATTAGTCTTATGTTTGATGAGTTTAGGTTATTAATTGATGTTATAGTTTAAGGAATAGATTGTTTGACATCAATCCATATGAATTTGGGAAGTATGAGTTATTAATGATATAAGGATGTTCCCATGAATGCAAATGTGATTCAAAGGATATGAACAATGTGAATTATCTATAAATGAATGAAAATTGGGAAATTCTGTGAATATAAAGCATTGGAAAAGGATTGGTAATCGTATGTGTCACGACCCGGTACCACATTGGGCCCATAACAACAGTTGCATAACCGAGTTAAGTACACTCACGGTATCCTTAATCCGACTATGCAAAGCTAACTGAACATATCTCCTTTTTTTTTTTAAAAAAAGAAAATTTGGGCAACATAATGGCTGTATTTTAAAAATCCTAAAACTCAATCAAATACCTGCAACCAATTTTAAACACACTTCTATATTCACATTAAAAATTTTACCACAACTTCAGGATTTTAAGTCCACTCAAAAGTAATCTCATGAACAGTATCAAAAGTTCATACATAAAATCTTTTACAAACTACAAAGCAGCTAGGTTATAAAGTCCAAAAGTATATCAACATAACTAATCTAATAAGAACAATAAAACAGTTCATGAGCCACTATATAACTAAAGTACAAAACAGAAACTACCCACATGCGGTAATACCCTGAAAATGTCAAAAGACTGCACGATCCACTCAGAGCTTCAAGCTCACTAAATTAACCTGCATGGTTGGAAGGCGGAGGGGGTGAGTACACTATATACTCAGTGAGCAGGAAAAACATATATTGCAAATAGAACTCGATACACACCAAGACGGTATAATTAACCTATGAGGTGAACATACATTACATAGAAAAACATAGGCCTAGCCTATGACTCAATGTATACTGGTTAGGAACCATATAGGCCTAGCCTATTAATCACTCATCGAGTGAACATAGGTTCCAGTTCCAGTACACATAAGCAAAAAAACATCACATGTATAAATCAAATCTCGTCGGAAAACAAATATCAGAATAAGCCAAAACAATTATGTGTGTCACCACTAGTCGGCCAAACTAATATGCACACCCACTAATTTCTGTTGTTGGCTCGACTTTCATCCGTGGTAAGTTCAGACTATAGTCGACAAGAGCATCATGACCCTAGGTGATGACCTCGTCGGTGTCCAGACCCTAGGTGTGGAATCACCCGTAAGTCCCGTAGACAGGTGTTGATACAAGGACTTGACTTTTATGTACTAGCATCAAGGGTACGAGGGTCGCTTAATCAGTTGTGTCTAGCACATGATTGGCCAATCGTTTCCTCACCAATCACAAAAATCATATATATAAATGAAGTACAAAAATGGAGTAAGGCACCATGCCTGTATTTATCAGTCCAACCGTTAAAATGAAAACATGTCAAGGCTCTAAGCCAAAAGAGAATAAGAACATGCAGTATACATGACTCGATTATGCATATGTAATTTCCAAAACATTATTCATGCAATAAAAGTCATCTTTTGCACTGCAAATGCAAAGCTGTTCAAAAACATAGTTTTAGAAAATAAAACATTATTCTTTTACACTTCAAGTACAGGGTTGTCGAAAACAATGTCATTTCTCAAAATACGTAGTAAAAACATCAGTTTCAAAATAATGTCGTTTATTAAATACACCAGTATACTAGCATTTATTTGAGATTCAATTCTACTATGCATTATGTAGGTTCAAAATTCACATACAAGTCATTATGCATGTCTTATGATAATCTAATCCTATTTAAGATATATGGTTCTCCCCAATTCACCTCAAAAGAAGATGTATATTCCCTTAACTTCAACAATCCTCGGTATAAGCTTCTTGATTCACAGCTTGTAACACCCCACTCCCACGTGACCCGAACTCGATATCATTGGTGATATCTGAGTCCGTGCCCCGCGAGGGTGGCGTACTACATCAGTCAGTTAAAACTCAGTATACAATTTTCTTTCTTTTTCGTTTTAAGACATACATTCGCGCGGAATAAGCAGTAAACAGTAGTAAATCTTTGCAGTTAT
>JAOTAX010000196.1:9097080-9116292 GCA_025629825.1 Erythroxylum guanchezii | reverse complement strand
ATTCCTCAATAATTTATAAGTCTTCTAGATTTCTTTCATTCTAAAAACACCTGCAATAGATTTCTTACCAATTCTATCTATTTTATTATTATCAAAACATTAAGGAATTTATTTTATCAACCACCATTGGTCCAACAGTTCTCAGTTCGTTCTAGCATCGCATCACACCAAACTCGCTGCCAATCGTTGAAATACCTAAATCATTCTAGCATCACGTTGAACTAAAATTGCACCAAGCTCCTCAGTTCATTCACACCTCATAACGAGTGGCGTGGTAGCAAACGTCTACGTGAGACCAAGGGCAGCGACTTAGAGTTAGGGATTTCAATTCCCAAAACGACGTAGTTTACTTATGTTTAATTTGTTAGTTTAATAAATCGACATAGTTTAATTAAATTTAATTAGTTAATTTAATTAAATATGATGTATATAAGTGATTAGGATTTTTAAAACATGCGGTAAGTCATATCAGTAAACTTAACGAAGACATTAACATTAGGCTAGAATTAAAACAAAATTAAAAATTTGTATTTAATTATCACTTTTTAGAGTTTAGGTTATAATTGCAAAATTAAATAAAGTTTGAACTTTCTTTTGTAATATAGCCTTTTTAATGTTAAAAATATTAAAGTTATATATGAAATAAACAGTATTGCGATATGATTATGAGTAGTGTTCTGAAACTCGTACCGGTCATCGAATCGGAGGCCTTATTGGTCACCGGTTTGACCATTTTGACCGGTTCAACCACCGGTCGAACCGGTGTGACGTCATAATTATGCAATAATTATATTTAATTATATATAATATTAAAAATATTAAAAATAACAAAAAATACCAAAAAAATAAAAATAAAAATAAAAAATTGTCGAACCGGACCGGTCCGACAGGTCAATTGACCGGTTTTCACCGGTTCGAACTGGTCCAATTCAAGATCGATTTTTTAGGATTAACCGGACCGGATGGCCGGTCCAGTCTGGGTTTGATAACATGGATTATGAGTAATAAGGCTACTAAAATAGAGAATATATTTTATTAAGTAAAATTATAATACATATTGAATTTTTAAGTACTGACAAGAGCATTGATATGAATTCCGTTCTGTACTGGCCGGTACCGGTCGATATTTACCGTACCGGAGGTCGGTATTAGTGGGTTTAAATAACGGTTAGTACCGGCCAATACCGACACTAGAAATTTTAAAAAATTGAGAGATCTTTTTGCAAAATTTTCAAAATTCCCTCCCTCCCTCCTACCTCTCCTTCCCCCTTTTTTTTTCAAAATTTTGAAAATAATAATAAATATTTTTATTACTAATAATAATTATAAATAAAATAAAACTTACAAATAATTTATTTTTATTTTTATTACTAATAAATTATTTTTATTTAAATTTATTTTAATATTTTATATAATATTTATCAATAAAGTATTAATGAAAATATTTTATTTTTTAAAATATATAATTTAAAAATTATTATTTATAAACTAATATTTATTTTATATATTTATAATTATTAAATCAAAATTTATTTGAAATTTATATATTGTGATTATGTCTAATTAAATGTAAAATGAAATGGAATGTGAAAAAATAATAATTCTAAAAAATAATTCAAAATTTTGATAAAATAGAAAATAATTAATGCGAAAATAATTAATACTTCAAAATTTTGAATTATTTTCATTATTTTACAATAAATTATTATATATAGATATATATTATATATAGGTAATTATTATATATAGAAATAATTAGAAAATATATATATATATACATGCTTAACCTTGATAGATCAAAAAATTAACATTGCTAAACTGTTAGAACTTTCAGAATAAAATTGTTAACATTAATTCATCACTGAGTGTCGATGTGGCAACTAGTTTCTAATGGCAGAAATGGATTTTGCTGGGAGGAATGTGGCAAAATTCTTCCTAAAGAAGAACAAATTGATGCAGAACAAATATCCTTATCAAACATTAATCACCCTTTGCCTTCCATGGCTAATCTTCTCCTTCAAGATTTTTAGTATCATTCGAACTACCTCTCTTTATTATCTATATCTCATTTTCTTTTATGAAGCTATTATATGAACATCTGATTTTATATACTATATATTCTGTTAAGCTTCCTCAAATCTTCAAAAGAACATAGATGGAAATGAAGGAGGTGACAATGTCCCAATGGTGTGTATAGTATTAGAAAAATCGGTTGTTTTGGAAAAGTGGTTCATTACAAAAACTATGTTCGTTCGTTGTGATGATGATGGAGTTTATCAATTGGGTATGCATGTGTTTGAATTTGGGTTCCAAATAACGTTTGAATTAGCTTTGATTGTTCTATACTGTTTGCTCATTAGCTGAAATGCATGCTACGTTCAGTTCATCTAATATCATCATGCGTACTATATTTGGGAAATCGTATATTGTATCTTCTGTGAATTTAGTTAAAGCAAAGAAGTTGTTAGAAGAGGGTGTTAATTCTCCAGACCTTGAGGGAAGATTTTTAATTGTTTCAATTGATGGCTTGGAACGTGCAAAGAGCCTTTTTGGTAATCCAAACATTAGACCCTTTACCTTTTCTACCGACTCAAATGTCATTTGAAATCCAAAAAAATTATTATGTTTTCCTTTTTAATGGAATAATAGGCGTGAAACTTTATATATTATTTTGTCTGTAAGAATTGTTAAAATTATAATTAACATCTTGTTGTACTTATATACCATATATCATGACATTATATTGCTTAACATATTTCAATATTTATATGTATTATTGTTTTATTGTCAATAAACATTAATGATTAAGAATATTAGTAAACTTAAATTTATGATATTTTGATCTTATTTAGATTAAAATTTTACATACACTTATCTTTTTATGTAAAAAAAATAATTACTTTTCAAATTTAAAATTACCTTCTGTGCATGTGTTTTTCAATAATATGTTTAAAACTTTAAAAACATGTTACAATTTTTAGATGTTTCATTCTTTTAGTATATATGAACAGAGGTATAGTACTATGTACAATAGGCATCATTCAAGAATCATTTGTGTATAAACCCATAGATATAAGCAAATTTTTAGAGTTTGAAAGCATTAGTTATTTAAACAAAATTATAAAGAAGGAATATTAAAATATATGAAAAATCATATAAATGTCAATTATAATTAACCTTAGGATTATTAAGCACACTCATTAAATTATCTTTTTTACATTACTATTTTTTAGAATACTATTACACATAAAAATTCATCAAAATTCTCCTAAGAAATATACATGATATCAAATCACTATTGGCAATGATTTGACAATTCATCGCCAAAAGTATAACTTTTAGAGACAATTTAAAACTTTGTCACCAAAAGCAGAACTTTTAGCGATGAATTATATGAATCGTTGCAAAAGGTTCCAACACTGGTGACGAATTAAGCCAGTAGTAGCTAAATGTTAATCATTTTGCGTAGATTTTGAAAATTCGTTGAAAAAAGATTTATTTTTTGCAACAAAAATATAGTTTGTGGCCAACAGCTATCTTTTGGCGACGATATTCGAATCATCACTAAAGGGCTTTTTGTTGAAGTGATAATTCATAACAATAACATATAAAGTTGTAAATTTAACTTATTCATAATTATCATTCATTCTCTATTATTATTAGTTAAGATTAGAATATTATCCAATATATTATTTGATTATATCTCTTAGCATAAAAATATCAAAATTCTTAAATTAATTCTTACAATTTAAGTTAAAACAACTAATGAAACATACGATTCATTAAGTGTTCAAAATGTATTTCTTTAAAGAGTTTAAATTTTAGCACTCGTTACTTTTAAACAATTATAAATAAATTTAAATGAAAGAAAATTTCCTCTTTTCTTAAAGTTTTTAAAGTTATCATAGAAATATCGACGATGTATATCTACAGATATACATTAAATTCTTATAGTAAATAAATTGCTAGCAAAATATTTCACGTAAAATTTTAAAAGGCATATCATTCATATAATAGTAAATGTTTTAGAGGATTGCTAATACAAAAAATTATTTAAAATATATATAATGTGTAACATCCCACTATCATAGAGCATATACTGACATTCCAAAGAATATCCGAGCACATACCCCACGGAAGCGGCATGTTAGAGCAGTCACATCAACTTATCATGACATCATATAGAACATAAGCATTTCAAAGAACTAGGTTTCCTCATGTTATTCATATCTATAAGTTTACATTGTCGTTACATTCTATAATCCATGTATTTACATTACCAAAGACATTTGAGATTCTTTGCATTTGATTCACAAACATAAACATTCATTACACTCATAATTCATGTTTATACAATACATAACATGTGAAAGTTCACAACTTTATACAATGCATACAACATAAAATTGGGTGCTGGACCAAAATAATCTAACTAGGCTGCTACTAGATTGCCTTAAATCTAAGTCACCCCAGTACCTGAAAATCAATGTTGCAATTTTGATGAGTTTACGAACTCAGTGAGTGAATCATCATCGATGTGTTCACTCAAGTCAGGACACAACATCACAAACATATAATCCAAATTCTCAAATGTATCACATTCTTCAATCTAATTCCCATTTATCACATCATTTAATTTGGATACCAAATCACGATATATGTATCTCTCATTTTAACCAACACATTATGAACAGAAACATTTCATGTAGTCATATCAAATAATCCAATCACGCATCTCTATCATTCAGTTCAACATGTACATAAACATTTCATATTATTATTTCAACAAAATTTAGTAACTCTTCGCAACTGTCCACATGACACATGCATGATATCTATAAATGCAAATGCATATGTGACTCCACTTTCTTTTGATTTTGTTGTGACCGAAGGCCAATTTAACTATCCTGTATCCGTTGTGAATGCCGGGCTCATTTCAGACACTGTCCCGTACTCATTGTGGATACCGGGCTCATTAATCATTGAGCCTATGGCTCTTTATGCACACTAGTTACTCCGGTCACAACTCCTTTATCTGATCATGCATATCAATGTCATGAAATGCATCAAATCACATAATATGCTATCAACAACTTTCATTCAGTATACATAAGCATTTATCACATTCATCGGATCTAAGTCCGGCATTTAACAGTTAGTTGAGCACTCATTTCCCACATTCATATACAAGTAGATAGCACTTCCAATACATTCCTGAATATTGAACCCCTCAAACTATCAATGTCCAGAATTATCACAATCTCACAGGTAACAATTTAAATAATTGAAATTTAAACAAAAACAAATCAAATATAATGAGAAAACATCTAGGTTGATTCACAGTATACTCTAGATTAGCTATTGTCTTGATGATTCGACAATGTCCAGATGTTGTCAATCAATTTGTGCTTCTATATCATGCAACACACATATATCTACACATTACTAACTTGTTTAATCAAATGAGTACTCAATATATGTGTTATGTTTAATGTATGCTCAATTGAATATCCTAGGTATGTAATCTTATTCACAAATCTTGCTCATTCATTCATCATAGCTTGTATGTATCCTGTTTGCAATTAGGTTAATGCCTTAAGAAAACTTGGTTACTCTGGATTCATCAATCATTCATTCACCAATCCTTTTCTAGCGTTAAATATTCACACAATTTCCCAATTCTCATTCATTCATACCTAATTCATATCTCTCACAACCTTTGGATCACATTTGCATCCATAAGAACACCTTCATTCCTTTAACAACTCACAATTTCATATTTAGATACATTGATCTCAAACAATCTATTCCTTAAGTTATAACCTCCATTAACCTAAACTTATCAAACCCTTACCCAATTAATCCAACAACAATCTAGGTTCATTTCAAGCCTCAATCAAGTCCAAATACACCAAGGTCAAGTAACTTATCCTTAGTTGGTTCAACAATCACACAAAACAAAATTTTTCGTTTCAAAACATTTCCCATGATCGTGGGGTACCTTTCCACGATCATGGAAGGACAAAATAGAAAGTTTCTCACTTCAATGCATTGCCCACGATTGTGGGAAGGAGCTTATGCAGCTTCCACGATCGTGGGATGGGTGGACAAAATGTTCACCGTCCATTTCCTTCAATTTTTTTTCCGGATTCTAACACTATCATAGTAGTCCATTGATTATACCTCAATTATACCTTAATTATACTTCAAATCCCAATCTAAAATCATCTATTGAACAGCCTCTAACCTATGGTTTCATACATCAAAATAAAACCAATTCATCCATTAAATTTCCAGCACAACTTCATCATTAATACCATAACCAAGTTCATCCCTAAATAATCATCATGAATGTTATATTAACATGTGTCACAATAGATTAATAAATCACTTACTTTTTCAGCTCAAAACCTCCTCAATCATCAAGCTAATTTAGCCCTCCAAACATGCAAGGATAAATAATACTCCAAGAAAAAAATGAAAACACAATAGGGGTTTCAACAACAAGATGAAGGTAGCAAAATTTTGGAGTGACAAAGTGCAGAATTTTAGCAAAATCTCAAGGTTGTAAGGGTTGTGTATAGGTGTCGATGATGAGAGAAGGAGGAGAAGTTAGCATGTAGCAAGAACAAAAGAAAAGGTGGTCTTTCATGTGTGTGTCGTTGGTATATGTGTGTGGCAAGGATTGAGACACTTGTCAAGTAAAGAGCTAGGTTATGTGTCCTCCTCCTAAACTACCAATTGTCACTTAATAATTAGTCCAATTGTCACTCAATCACTAGGCCATTTGTCTCATAATTTCCCAAGCCATTTGTCATCCAATTACCTGAGCCATTTGTCACTCATTCTCTATTGCTACGTGTCATTATTTCATAGGCCTAATCAACCTAAATTTCCATGTATCAATTTGTATTGTCCTTTAACATTTTTCCTAAACTAAATGCATATATCACCTTATCAATCACTCATTTGTAACAATAAATTTCCAATTCACTAATTATAATCCATCAAACAAAATTCAAATCATAATCAACACACAATTACATCATAATCGTTTAAAATCTTTCATACCCCGGGATATGTCAAATGCGTGCATATACTATTTTTACAATGTCTCTAAATCATGATTCATGTATAGATGCGAATATGATGCATGCAAATCAAAGGCACTTCATGCATTCTCATCAGATATGACTCAATCTAGTAATTAAATCCTTAAATGTAGAAACTGGTTATTACATAATATGTATATAGTTTTATATTAGGGTCAAGAATTATAAGTATATCACTTAGGAATTTATACAAACAATTCTTACATCAAATAAAAAAATAAAAATAAATTTTGAGTATAAAAATTAGGGATAATATATTTATAACTGTATAAATTTTAAGAATTTTTCAATTTAGTGCCCAAGTTTTTAAAATTTTCAATTAAGTGGTCAACTTTTTAAAACCTTAACAATTCAATTCAAAGGTTATTTTTAATGATGTGACATGTCTACTAAATGTCACTTAGATGGCCATCTATTAGTCACATCAATAAAAATTATTGTTTTAGACTGAATTGTGAAGGTTTTAAAAGTTTGGTGACTCAATTGAAAATTTTAAAAGTTTAGGAACTAAATTGAAAACATCTTAAAAAGTTAAACACTTTAGGATTGGTTATCCCTAAAAATTATAATTTTTATTTTGTTAATTAACATGTAAATGTAAATCTTGTTTTATATCATATATGTATATTTATTATTTATTTTTTAAATGATATAAGGAGGATATAATTATTGTTGTTATTCCAAAACTTGGAACATTTCTCTCTCCTTGTTTAGGTTTATGTCCCACATTGAAAGAGTAAGGGACTTTTCATTTGGTTTGTATGGTAGAGTGTTTTGTGAGACTTTGAATCAAGTTTCTTGAGGAGGGTATGGATGCCACATATATTTGCACGCTGCCTAGCCCAACTTGGCTGCAACATTGTATGGCACACGTGTGAAATAAACTTTTTAGGGGCCACTTGGTTTAATCTTATTTTAAATACGTTTTTAATGCTAGTTTTAGTTACTAAATGTTATAATTTGACCTATTATTCCCCACTTCTCCTAAAATCTCTCCAAATTCCCATTTATTCTCACTAGTAACGTTCTCTTTTTCTCTTCCATAAATCTTCCGCCCCTTTATACAGTGAAAAAAAGATGCATAACATGTTTCTCTTGTCTTCTCCATTCTTACGTTGTTTCTAATCCTCGGAGAAAATTCCTATTTCGCCCTTTGGAGTGCACCGAAGCTAGTAGAGAAGGTGTTAACCCTAAGGTCAAATCCCATTTTCTTGCCACACCGTAGAGGGAGAATTTTCGACTTAGGGTTGTGGTTTTCATGATGCCTAGCATACATATAAGTTGTTCCAATTTTATTCTTATTTTGCTAACAATTTAAGTTGAAAATATTTGATTTACACTATTTTTTCTTCATATTGTCTATTTATTTGGGTATAAGTAATCTTTGTTTCTGGATTCATTATGTCATATATGAATGAAACTAATATATCTGTGCAAATCAATTCCACTACACCTTCTATGACTGTTGCTCCCCGCATAAGCTCTTCCCCTGTCACCATAGCCTAGAGAATTATACCTGATCTTACTATATTAGAGCCCCTAGATGGGAGAAACTTCAAAAAATGGTCTAAGAAAAATCTATTTTATTTTCAAAAATTCAAAATTTATTATGCGTTATATCAACATATTTCTAGTGATAATACTAATCCTACGACTACTAAGGACATCCATACCGTTAGGGAAGTGTTTCTCAACCATATGATAAACCCATTTTTTGATATCTATTTCAAGTGCAAGACTGCCAACGAAATTTGGGATGCCATAGAAATCAAATATGGGACTGATGATGCTGGTACAAAGAAATATGCAGTTGGTAGGTGGTTAAAGTTTACTGTTGTTAATGATAAACCTGTCATGGACCAATTACATGAGTATAAAAACCTAGTTGTTGAAATCCTTGCTAAGGGTACGAATATGTGTGAACTGTTTTAAGCTAATGCTCTTACTGAAAAACTGTCTGCCTCATGGAATGAGTATAAAAATCAGTTGAGGCATAAGAAGAAGGACATGAAACTACAGGAATTGATAGGGCATATAAAGATAAAGGATGGCAATCATAGTTAGGACAAAGCCAAATCACTCACCCCTTCCCTACTGTTAAGGCTAATGTTATTTAACATAAAAATATAGGTAACTCCAATAAGAATGGTGGACAAAACAATTCTTTTAACAATAACAAACATGGGCAATTTAAATGCACAAAGATTGATGGTGACTGTTGGTGGTGCCACATGTCAGGCCATCCTACTGCTTTTTGCCAAGCTAGAATCAACCATGAGAGGAAGGGCCAAAGATAGAAACCACGACAGTTTGGGAACGGAAACTGGAAGGGGTACTAATGGGAAAACCAAAAGAGTTTTGGAAAGCCTCACGCTAATGTGGCTGAAGCTACAGGTTATGAAGACGAGGAGATCATTACTACTGTGGTGTCTGAAATTAACCTTGATGGAAACTTGGTCAAGTGGATTGTTGACACAGGAGCCACACGCCACATATGCACGAACAAGGTTCTATTCAAGGAGTTAAATGATGCTATTGATGGTGAGTTCATGTACATGGGCAAATCCATCAAAGTTCCTATTTAAGGAGATAGGAAGGTTAATCTCAAACTCACTTCTGGAAAAGTTTTGGCTTTAGAAAATGTTTTATTTGTTCCTGATGTTTGTAGAAACTTGATTTCTAGTGCCTTACTTAACAAAAATAGTGTTAAACTTACTTTTGATTATGATAAGCTAGTTTTGACTAGGAATGGGAACTCTTTTAGTAAAGGGTTTTGTAATGGGGATTTATTTGTACTTGATGTTGAAATGAATGCATATACTTTTTTTGCTTATATTGTTGAGTCTCTATACCTATGGAACTCTAGACTCGAGTAGGTGAATGTGAGGTCAATTAAAAGGATGCAAGGCTCAAACTTGTTGCCCAACCAAATCACCAACGAAATGGAAAAATGTCAAATTTGTGTTGAGAGTAAACACTCTAGGAAACCTTTTAAGTTAGTGACCGAGAGAGGGTCATAATTGTTGAACTTGGTGCACACAATTTTGGGTGATTTTAAGAATTATGTGACTAAAGGAGGCATGAGATATTGTATTACTTTTGTGGATGATCGTTCTCAATTTACTAAGGTTTACTTATTGAAAAATAAAAGTGATGTAGGGTAAGCGTTTATGAAAAGCAAAGATGAGGTTGAAAACTAATTGGAAAGGAAAATTAAGAGATTAAGGTTTGATCAAGGTGGTGAGTATAATATTGATTTCTTTACTGATTATAGTGAAAAAGTTGGGATTATTCATGAGCTTTCATCCCCTTATACACCTAAACAAAATGGAATAGCCGAGAGGAAAAATTGAACACTTAAGGATATGATGAATGCAATGTTGATTTCCTCAGGTTTACTTGACTTTATATGAGGGAAGCTATTCTTTTATCATGTTATGTTCTAAATAGAGTCCGTCATAAGAAACTAGATCAATCCCCTTATGAAATTTGGAAAGGTTATCCACTTAACTTGAGATCTACCTAAACATAAGAGGAAAAAAATTGGGCTAAGACCATTGCTTCTTTTTTTTGGGGATATGCCTCTAATAATGTTGTTGCCTATAGATTTATGGTTAAGGAAGAGGGATCTAGCACTTATGGCCTAAGTGTGGAGTCAATAAATGCATTGTTCTTTGAGGATATATTTCTTATAAAAGTGACTGTCCAAGCTTCTAGAGAATCTGTCCTTAGTTCTTCTACCAATGATGAAAAAGAGGAAAAGGAAATTGTTGAACTAAAGAGAAGCAAAAGAGCTAGAGTACCCACCCATTTTAGTTCTGAATTTATTACTTCCTTCTGATGGAAAAACATGATGAGATAGATGAAGATATTTTGGTCACTTATATTATTGAGGAAGATCCTAAAACTTTTAAAGAAGTAATGAGATATATGGATGTTGCCTTTTGGAAGGAAGCTATAGATAGTGACTTAAGGTCAATCATGTCTAACAAAACTTGGGCTTTAGTTAATCTACCTCGAGGTTGTAAGCCTTTGTAGTGTAAGTGGATCTTCAAAAAGAAATTGAGACCTTAAGGAACCATTGAGAGGTTCAAGGAAAGACTTGTGATTAAAGGTTTTAAACAAAAGGATGGATTGGGCTTCTTTGACACTTACCCTCCTGTTGCTAAAATTGCATCTATAAGTATGTTGTTTGCTATTGCCTCGGTATTTAAGCTTCATGTGCACCAAATGGATGTTAAGACAACTTTCTTGAATGGTCATCTTGATGAGAAAATTTATGTGGTCCAGCTCGAGGGATTTAGAGTGTCAGGTCAGGAGCAAAAGGTGTGTAAGTTGGTCAAATCTTTAAATGGACTTAAACAAGCTCCCAAATAATGGCATAAGAAATTTAAAAGTTAGGTTTTCAAATATGGTTTCACCTCTTGTGATTCTGATTCTTGCATTTACATGAAATCTGATGCCACTGGATATGTGATCATAACCCTTTATGTGGATGATATGCTTATTTTTGTTACTAGCTTATCTGTCATTAATACTACCAAGAGTCTACTAAAGTCTACCTTTGATATGAAAGATCTTGGACCTGTGGACTTTATTTTAAAAGTAAAAGTTGATAGGACTGACTCTGTTTTAAGTTGAATCAAACTTATTATATTGAGAAAATTTTGAAGAAGTTTGGTTACTATGATGTTGAGTCAGTCAAGACTCCCTATAATGCTAATGTTGCTTTAAAGAAAAATCTTAGTGACAGTATAAACCAAGTTGAGTATGCAAAAATTCTTGGTAGTGTGATGTTTTTGATGAACTATTATCATCCTGATATTGCATACTATGTGAGTAGATTTAGTAGGTATACTCAAAATCCTAGTCAAGAGCGTTGGAATGCATTGATTTGTTTGTTGAGATATTTAACAGGTACTATGCACTATGGATTATCTTTTGGTGGTTATCCTCTTGTATTGGAGGGGTATTTTGATGCTAACTAGGTTACGAAGAGTAATGATATACACTCTACCAGTGGCTATATCTTTACCTTGGTAGGAGTTGTTGTGTCCTAAAAATCATCTAAACAAACACGCATCGCGAGATCAACAATTGAGGCTGAGTTTATGGCTTTGGAGCTGGAAGGATGGGAAGTTGAGTGGCTAAGGAATCTCTTAGCTGATATCCCAATTTCTGAAAAACTATTTCCTTCATGTTCCTTCATTGTGATTTGCAAGCTACCATTTATGTTGCCAAGAACAAGGCACATAATGGCAAAAGTAGACATATCAACTTGTGACATAAAATTAATTATTCTTTTATTAGACAAGGTGTAATCTCTCTAAACTATGTCAAGTCAGAGAGAAACTTAGTGAATCCATTTTCAAAAGCTTCAAGTAGGAAACTAGTTTTAGAGCATACTAAAGGGATGGGTTTAAGCCCAATTGTGTAGTCACCTCATGATGGACACCCATCTTGGAAAACCAAGTTCAATGGGTCAAAGTTATGTGGTGACTACTTACATGTACTTTGTTTATGGAATAATATTGAGGTATATTCAGTTGTTGAATTTTGATCCTTGGCATGGCTTTACTACGTTTAATGAGCTTGGATAGCTTAATCCTTAATAAGTTTCATAACCTAAGTTTAGGTGTTGTGAGCAGTACACACTTGATGGACTCACCTACGTGGTCGTGGGGGGTTAGCTACCCTCCTATAACAGCATTTGGGTTATCACTCTAGAGCAATCTGAGACCAAGGCATTTTGAGAATGTTTATTGCTCTAGAAGGTTCTGTCTCCAAATTTCTTAGACAACAGGTTCAAGACTTAGTTCACTTGGTTGTTTGCCTATCTTTCTCCTAAACTGTTGCAGTTTGGTTCTCAAGTTTTGGACTAAGTAGGGGATTGTTAGTGTTGCTCCAAAACATGGAATGTTTCTCTCTCCTTGTATTAGTTTGTGTCCCACATTGAAAGAGTAAGGGACTTTTCACCTAAATTATATACTAAAGTATTTTGTGAGATTTTGAATCAAGTCTTTTGAGGAGGGTAAAGACACCACACTCACGTGCGCTCTTCGCCCAGTCCGACTTGACTGCAGGATTGTGTGGCGCATATGTGAAATAAACTTTTTAGGGCCCAATTGGTTTAATCCTATTTTCAATACATTTATAATGCTAGTTTCAGTTACTAAACATTATAATTTGACCTAGTCTTTCCCACTTCTTCTAAAATATCTCCAAATTCCCATTTATTCACACCAAGTAACGTTCTCTTTTTTTCCCATAAATTTTCCGCCCCTCTGTACAGTGAAAGAAGATGCAGAACATCTTTCTCTTGTCTTCTCCGTTCTTCAATTGTTTCTAATCCTCAGAGACAGTTCCTACTCCACTCTTTAGAGTGCGGCGAAGCTGGTGGAGAAGGCGTTAACCTTGGGGTCTGATCCCATTGTCCTGTTGCACCTTAGAGGGGGAATTTTTGACTTAAGGCAGTGATTTTCACAATGCCTTGAATTCAGATAAGTTGTTCCAATTTTATTACTATTTTGCTAACAATAATGACATTATTTGTTATAACCTTTGAAAATTTAAGTAAACTTTATATTTTCTAATTTCTTGATAAAATTTCTATAATAAATCTTCTCCATTATGTATCATTAATATATGTTTTTATGATTATTATTTTAGAATTATTTAACAAAAAATCAAAAACTCTTAAATAGTATAATTTTAACATCTTTGCCCTGAACATTTAATCTAACTTATATTCAGTATTACTTATATGTAAATACTATATGATTTTTCTAATTAAAATAACAACATAAAATTAACGTATTCACCAACCCTTTTTTAGTAATAACTAAGAAATGAATTTCTTTGTAATGTTTCATTAACATCCCCGAGATGTAATAGAATTTTTAATCTCCCTACTCATTTATATAATGTGTGTGTGTGTGTGTGTGTGTGTGTGTGTGTTTTATATTTTGATGTTTGAGATATTAACTCCCTATGCATCATTTTCAAAATAAAAATTTTAGAAAATTACTTTTTAGTTAAAAAAACACTCCTCACTTAAACACCAGTAACTCATCATTTACTTTGTTTTCATCATCTTCTTTTTCTTCTTCTACAATCCAATTAGCCATGAACTCCACTTTTCATCTTTTTAAATCCTACTTGCCTACTACCACCACCATCATTTTTACTAAAATTGGCAAAGCTTTCTCAAATATTTCCACATATAATCTTAATAATCTTATCAAAGTCACAATCTTGATTGGTGCATATGACCAACTAGTTAGTGGATTTCTTATCTTGGAACTTGTGACCCTTTTTATTTCCTTTTTCCTTTCTTAGGATTACAAATTTCTCTAATAATAGTAGAATGTATTGAAGGTTTTTTAGAGCTTTGATATTGTATTTGTGTAATGAACATAAATGTTTTATGGATACTTATATGAAATTGTTAATGTTAGATAAAAAGCCCTTAGAAACATATGGATAACCATTCCGAGTTAATGTCTAGTTCAAGTTTCCATCAAAGTTTTAAAAAAACAAAGATTAATAAAATTCAAAATAAAATGTTTTAGGTTCTTTAACAAATAACTAGTAACAAAATATGTAATCAAATTTCTAAAAGATAGAAAGGCTAAAGCTTAGAACCAATATAAGAATAAGAAGGAAGACTCAATTTGGATGAAAAATAAAAATACAAGAAATGAACTAAAATATAAGAGCTTAGAGACACAAGAAATCAAAATTTTGTTAAACCATCGAAAGGTATTGAAGCAGAGAAGCGAATCATAACTCCATCATTTGTATTTTGATTTGATTTCAAATATTTATTAATTCATCATTTTATGCTTTAGATTTTATCTTCTTGTTCATTCCCTATTTATTAACAATTTACTTTATTTCTACGCATAAAATGATCATATACAAGATTTTTCTCTCAAACTCAACTAAGAACAAGAATTAAATTTAGGGGAGGGATCACAATATTAATATCTTTATTATTGTTATTCTTAGCGCTACAAATTTCTCTGGCATTTATATCTTCTTAAATTTAAAATGTAAGACTTATTTGTAATTGAACACTTTTTCAAATTAAATCTTGAAATTTAAAAAGTTATAGTTTATACCTTATACTTTAAAATATTGTCATAATCTGTATACATTGTCTAATATTAGTCAATTCATAACTAACTCTTTTTAAAAATATTGTATAAGTAAGTAAAAAATGAATTTATTTTTAGGCCAGCATAGAGTTGTGTTATTCATATAACATTAAAAGTAACTTCCATGATTACAATGTTGAGTCGAGGATGAATCAAATGAAAATGAGCATATAATGCCTTGAAACAATAAAGGCAAAGAGTGCCACTAATAATAAGGACTATAAGTATAAAACAGTTTGTAACAGGCTAACTTGAGGAGTATAAAAATGGTGTAACAGGCTAACTTGATTTTAATTGTGACTGAATTATATATTTAGGCCTTAATTGAAATATCAAAGTATAAATGAAAGATTATGGCACCTAACATACAATGAATATCAAAATTTCGTTTTAAAAGTGAGAGGTGAGTGGAATTCTTTATAAATTTATAAACTAATCAAACTCTTTATTTTTTTTATTTTTTTATTAAAAAGTAGTTCAGTAAAGATTGCAATGTGATTGTTATTATGTTAGTCTAAATTTAGGCTATTACATTTATGAAAAAAAAGGTTAACACTATTAAAATATTCTAAATGACAAAAAGTACTTATAAAACAACTTCAAAAACCTATTAAATAAAACTAAGATCCTTTAAGTATATATATATATATATATATATATAGAAATAAAATTAAAAGAGTCATTTTAATACGAATTGTAGATTTAGGCCTTAATAGGAATATCAATGTAAGTGGAGAGATCTTGACATCTAAATGCGGTAAGTATCAAATTTCTTAATAAGAGATGAGATAGAATACTTTATAAATTTATAACATATGACTACTAATCAACTCTTAAATAGTTCTTTTCAAAAAATAATTCAATAAGGTTGGAATAAGATTGTTGGTATAAGTTTAGATTGAAAAATTAACATTGAATTAAAATATTCTTAATAACAAAAGAAGAAAATTTTGAAAATAAATAACTTATAAAAAAGAACATTGAAAGCTTAGGTAAATGAAACTAAGATCCTTTAAACATATAAAAAGAATAAAGTTAATACTTATAAAAGGGAAAAATTTAAAGGCCATACTTTCATAAGATTAAATATGAACAAAAAGGAAAGATAAATATACAAACAACCAACATCTAAAGTTATAAACACTTGTAACTAAGTGTATAGATAAAAACAAATCTAACTAAAAGGACGAGTGAGAGTTAAATATTAAAGAGAACCAATCACTTTTCTGCAAAACTCACCATAATGAAGGCAACACTAGAATGTTTGGTGAGTGGATGGCAAGCAGCCATAATGTTTAGATAAGGTTTGGCATATGACATCTTGGTGTGAGCAAGAAGGTCAGCAATGTATTTTTATTCACTTAGCAAAATGCCTTGTAGTTGTTGTTTAATTCCCACATCTAAGAATAATGGAATTGATTAAGATCTTCAACTAGAAGTGCTACTACATTTGAGTAATAAACCATAGTAGATGACTCTTTGTTGAGCTTATCAAAAGAATGTCATTCATATAAACAAGAACAAATATATTTATGAGTCTCAACAGTTAAGATGAAAAATGAAGTATCTACTTTTAAAGATTGAAACCTGAGTTCATGGAGAAAATTTGTGAGTCGATGAAACTAAGTGTATAGGGCTTATCTGAGGCCATAAAATGACTTATGTAAATGACACATATAGTTTGACTTTGCAAGATCATGAAAGCCAATTGGTTGCTCCTTAAAGATTTCATGATTAAAATAACTGTAAAGAAAGGCATTTGAATTATCCAGTTGTCTAATCGACTCACCATAAGAAAGTGTAAGAACAAGTATTGTATGGATTGTAGTTGCCTTAACAACAAGGTTGAATGTTTCTGAATAATCAACTCCATCTTACTATTTGCATTCCTTTACAACAAGAAACACTTTATAGTGGTATATTTTCCCATTAATTGTGGGCTTGATTGAAATGCCTACTTATTGGAGATCAAATTTGTGTCTTTAAAACTAGGGACTTATGTCCAAATTTGATTAGTTTGTAAAGCTACAATTTCATTAAACGTGACTTTTCTCCACTTTTAAAACATTTTAGCTTGGCCAAATGTATGAGGTTCAATTTGTAGGTAGTTTAGGTGTTTATGAAGCTGGGTAGAATAGGCATGTCATTTGGAAATAATGGTGGGACAAAGCTGCATGTTATGGGAATGATCAAAATGAGAGTATTAAAATGGATATGAATAGAAGGTGCAATACTAGTGGAAACGATTTGAGGACAATGACTGAGGCCAACAACTAAATCTAATCAATGGATTTAAGAATTGAAATGATGAGAGGATGGAATCCTTGTGACAATAGGATGGAGATGAAGGAGATGGTTGAGTTGCAATAGTGAAGAGGGTGGTTAATGAAGAAATTAAATTAGGCTTGGACTTGTTGATAAAGGATTAGGACTATAATTAAAAGAAGGGACAAGGGACACACCTAAAGGTACTTTATGTGACAACAATGAAGAAAGTGAGTTGCTTGTGATCACCACCCATGGTATAGATGGGTCATAGTGGAGAATAAGAGCTTTTGATGTGTCATTCTGCACAAGAAAATCATCATCCATAAACTTAAAATGCCTTAATTTTGAAACAGAATTGGCATCAATATTTTGCTCAAAAGACAAAAATATGAAATAGAAATCATTTTTGTTTTTATCCATGTTAAACGTGTAGATATCTATAACCTAAAACAGTCATAGTAGGAGCAGTTCCCACATATCAGAATGGACAATATCAAATAGATCTTTACTCACATATTCATCACTAGCTAAAGGAACATAAGACAATTTTCTTTGGAAACAAAAGGACCATGGTTCTTTATTAGACAAAAAACATGAAAATTATTATTTTTGATAATATGACTAGCTTTCCTAAAATGAGGATGTCCTAATTTCTAATGTATTCATGAAGAGATAAAACCTTTTCAACTATAATGTGTTTAATTGGCTTAGATCTCAAAGTATAAACTCTATTTTAACTCTTATCGTCCATTAGCACATTCGTGGTAAGCTAGCTCTTTTAAAAAAAAGTGAATTATCCAAAATTAAAAAAAAGTATTATCAGAGGTAAATGGTTTATTCCTTGAACTTACGAAGTTTTTGATGGACCTTTAAATGTAGAATCATGTAAAATATCATGACAAAACTCATTAGCTTCAATAACATCTATAAATTCAAGGGCATGAATGATGACATTAGATCCTCTAAAAACGAACTCTTCATCCCCTACCTTTAATGTTAACTTGTCTTCGTCAACATCTATTATTGACTTAGCAGCCGCTAAAAAGGGTCAATCGATGTCTCAATGCGCTTATATGTCCTCCTTTATGTCAAGAATCACAAAATCAGATGGAATATAAACTTATCAACGTTAACTGGCAAATCTTCTATAATTTTCCTAGGATATTTTACTGATTTATCAGTTAGTTGTACACTTATACTAGTTGGTTTAAGTTTTCTTATTCACAATTTCTCAAACAACGAAAATGCTAAAGCCTTATTTATTTTTAAACTACCAATTTCACAAGAAATAAAGAAACTCTCTTGATATATTTCCTTCTATGGTAATTTGCTTTTCTTATCTTTTGAGCTCCTTTTGCTCAGCGTAGTAATCTCCCACTTCAACAATTTCTCCTTGTTTAATAGTAGTTCTTTCAAAGGTTCCATATGTTTTGTTAGCTACACAAAGCTTTAACAAGAGGTAAGTTATCTTAGAGTTGTTTCAATACGTCAAGAAATTTATGTTAGCTCTGTTGGACCAATGGTGGTTGACAAGTTAAATTCCTTAATGTTTTGATAATAATAAAATGTATAGAATTGTTAAGAAATTTATTGCAGGTGTTTTTGGATTAAAAGAAATCTAGAAGATATAATAAATCATTGAGGAATCAAGAAGGAAACAATCTTCAACATGA
>JAOTAX010000196.1:9032406-9044284 GCA_025629825.1 Erythroxylum guanchezii | reverse complement strand
TATCATTTAGGATTAGAAAAGTTCCAATGTAGCAATTGGTTGCTAATTAAGCCATAATACATTTTTCGTTTAGTGGAAATGATAAATTGGATTAACAAGTTCTTTAGTGAACTTGATATAGTTTCTTGGTTTATTGAAGATAGTAATGTACTGTAGAACATTAGAGCCATTGGGCATGCATAAGGAGCTAATGTCTCATCAAAGATGCAAGATTGTGTTTAGGAAAATTTTCTTAATTATGATGATAATTAAGATGGGAGTTGTATGATTTAAACAAGTGCTCACTGTAGAGAATCTTGTAAAATTATCTCATTAAGCCACTGCCCTAGTAGTAGAATAATCGTCATATGGTGATATGGTATGAGATACTTAAACGATTGGCTTAGTGCAAATAGGAGATTATTGTTTTATGCCTTACACCCAACTGCTTTGGTTGTAGTTTAGTGACAAATTATTTAAAGTCATTTTTTATCTTGTACATGTTTAGATGTACATGATAAAGACCATGGGATAATTGTATATTGCAAACGAAATTATAATGAGATTATAATCATGAGATGCATATTGCATTTATGGATTATTCCTAAATGTTCCTAGTCATGGTTTTATTAAGACTGGACATTAATAGAATGTAAAAAGACTAGTACATGTTTTGTTTTTCCTTATAAAGGAAGTAGTCGATCTCATAGGCTAAAGTATAGAAATACTTAAACAAACACATGGGTGCTTGCTAGAGAACATTCACTGAACAGACTCGCTATGAGAAATCTATTTAGAACATTACTTGTACGTTTATAGAATTCTCAATATGATGATTGTATAAGTGATCCTTTAACTTGAGGTCATCAAAGTTATGTTGTATGGGGATTGCTATGCTTTGATACTACTTATGATCTATTTAATCATAGGTCTATTAATCGGCAGTCTTTGGATGTAGCATGAACTATATGAAGATAGTAGAGTGATCAAGATAGGATTCATCACCCTAAAGTAATTAGGGAGAATGTTTCATTGTTCTCGATTAGTATTAATTTATGAAATCCTTGGCCAAGGTGAAACGATGCTTTGTAAACAGTTTACAAATGTCATTAATTGAATCGATAACTAATGGTGGAGAACTAATATGATTAGACTCAAAATAGAGTGGACATTAATTTCATACTCTATGTCTAATCGGAACATTGTATGATGCAAGGATTGAATTATATGGAAAAATTATGCACGAAAAGATTAGTCAAAACCACATTGATATTCCTAAATATTTAAGTGGTCATGATGTGTTGCTAGACGCCAATCTTGATTTATGATTATAAATTGTTTAATTGGAGAATTAAAGATAAATTAAAAGGATTTTTAATTTATCTAATTTTAATTATGAATTAAAATAAGATTTTATAATTATTGCCAACATATTTTGAAACTTAATGGGTCTCACATATAGAATGGGTTTAAGAAAGCAAAGTTAATTTAATCAAGTTGGCCTTGATTGTAAAGTTTGAGAAACTTTATGATTAAATATGAGATATTTAATAAATAAGGATCAATATGAGATATTGAATCTTATATGGGAATTATTGGTATTTAATTAGAATTATTTGTAATTCTAATTAAAGTTTAATTGAAATTAGAATTAAGTTTCAATTAAGTTACTAAAACGTCCAAAGCTTATTATAAATAGGCTTAAGTTTAATGGAACTAGTACTTCTTGCTTAACGCTCTCTGTAAAAGTTATAAAGTTCTTACAACTCATTCTGAAAGGCCAGACATTTGTGTGGTTACGATGGTTGAAACAAATTAGTTTCAGAAACGGTTCGAGGGATACGACAAGATAAAGATCAAGTTTCGGAAGAAGGTACAAACTAAATTTCCGCTTTATTATAATTTTTGTTAATCATTTTAAAGAATTAAATAGATCTTTATTTTCGAAAAATCAAAAGTCACAAAAGATTTTCGTGATTATTCCGCTGCGGTTGGGATCGGATCTCAACTTGATTTTCCAACATGAGTGTCCCTCAACATGGTGGTGTCTAGAATTCCCAACCCTAATTGGGTAAAATAAGAGGAGACGATCATATTTTGGGGAATTCTTTTACCCCATTTACTTAACGATGGAGCTTATAGAAGGAAATATTATTAAACGCTATCGTATGCCTTGAGCTTAGATGTATTTTGAAAACGTCGTCGTCTTTATTTGTAGGGCTCTTTATGTGTTTAAATACGTTGTCGTTTTGGGTCATATCTCTTGATGTAGGGGTCTTTACGGCTCTCCAAACCTTTGTTCTTTTATCTTCTTTTGATTATTAATCAATTTAATTTTTTTTTAAAAAAGAACGTGAATTGTTTCAATATTATCCTAACTAAAACTTAAATGATTACATCTTACATTAAGCTGAAAAAAATTGAACTCATACGACGATCAAGTTGTTTTCTTCATATGAATTTGAAGTCTCAAAATTACGTATAAAGCCGAAATTCCTTCTGCATTTAGTACAACAGGAATTGATGTCTGGTGAGCTCTAAGAAATATTCACTAAAATAATCAAACTTCTGAACATTAAAGCGAAAATGGATTCTCTGTTCACATAATGGGCTTAGAACGCTATTCAAAATATCTATCAACAGTCAACTTCTTTTCTGTCTTCCAAATGAATGAGTTGATAATGCAGCTCATGGACAAAGAGGGTTGACTCTTATTGTGTCTGGTGACGATGAAGAGAGAAATAAGACTTTTAGTCACCTTTTGTTCACAGATAATCAAAGGCAGCTTTGCGACCCCTAAGTTTCCTGTTGACCATTTTCTTTCACTGGATGTTAATTACTTATTCAGATTTTGTATCATCATCATACATATTATTCAGATTTTGTATCATCATCATACATATAATATAGTATAGCTACGGGATTGGATAAGCCCTTGAAGTTATTGCAAGAAGCTAGAGTTGGAATCCGATCCTGTACGTACCAAAATAATAACATAACTTTTTATTTTTTTTAAAAGTTAGTATTACTTTAAATTTTATAATATAGTTAATATATAAAGATAATAAGTATAAATATAAATCTTTCTTATTACGTAGTTTGATTCTTTCTCTAATCATTTTCTTCTAACCGTTTTTTATGTTTCTTCTTTGTAATTGCATAGTTGCACATGTATTCGGTCTCAAATGATATTTATACAAACGAGTTGAGAGACCTCTACAAGTAGTATAAAGACGGTTAGGCAATAAATATTAATTCTTTTAGAGTTTAAGTATATTTATAATATAGTTTATACATTTTAATAATTTAATTGAAATAAAATCTAATTTCAATCAAACATAAATTAGAATTACAATTAATTATAACTAAATACTACTTGAATTCATATAAGATTTAATATCTCACATTTATTTTTATTTATTAAATATATCATATTTTATCTTAAAATGTCTTAAACTTTACAATCAATTACATGGTAACGTGCTTTAAAGTCCAACATTTACGCCTGACCTACGTAGGAATACTCATCTCTTCTAATAAACCATTGCTCTCGGAGTGCAAACCAATCTTGGATATGATCAAAGCCAAAATCTTTAGCTGGACTTCTAAATACTTTTCACTGACAAGTAGAGCATAACTTATCTCTTCAGTATTGAATTCTCTTAAGTATTTATCGGGCTTGACATCCAGTTCTCCCAAATACTATTATCAAGCAAACTGAGAAAGCTTTCAGAAGATTTCTCTAGAGTGGTGATTTGGAGGGGTCTAATAAACTAAGAATCAAGTGGAAAGATTTTTCCCCCCTCTGTCAGTTTTCGTTAGGCATCAGTGTTTCTGAAGAACTTCCATCTATTTTCAATCTACCAGTCCTTTGAAATATATTAGTATTTTTCCGAACCTAACTTTCTTATAACAAAAAAAAGAAAGAAAGTAGTTAAGTGTCAACCTCTAACCAATAACTTCGTATTTAAATATGAACTATGCACATATATATAATGGGTTTAAGAAACCAAGGGTAGGAATGACGCTTTATTTACGTGATTGTTCCAATTAATAGACAAACAGTTGAGAAGCTCTTCATTTCTAGATGATCAAAGATAAGCTAACAGAGGAAAAAAATTCCCGCCCTTGTACTAAGTTAAAAGTTTGACGCTTTAATATTGAAGGAGTTTAACATTCTGCAAATTCTGGAACATTAGTTGAAGATATAAATCAAAAATCATGCGGTTTTTTTTTTCCCCTTATCATCGTTTTAAATGTGTTCAATAAAGTGGAACATGAGTTGGGACTTTGTCTTAACCTACTTGTTGGACTTCCGATTTCTCTATAGTTCTTAGCTCTTCCTAAAATTGTATGTTTCGAATTTTCAGTGATATATATTTGCTGTTCATTAAGAATGGAAGAGACAAAACAGCCGATATTGATATGACCATTAATTTTGTTTTATTTTAATAGCTAATGGTTTTGGTGATGACTTTTGCACGTTGAAATTTTTCCTTCGTAATAATAAAGTGAACTAGACATCACAATTATCTGAACATGTTGATATTAAAATATAATCCTTATTCACAATCCTTGATTTTTAATTAGATGTTACCTTGCTCTATTTAAGTGCAAATGGTTTAATCTTGGTGACATAAAAGTTAATAGCAATATTATTAGTATCAATGTTAGTAAGTAAGACATGGTATGATAATAACCATTTTGTCCTTACAAGTCAAGTGAAGCAAGTATTCTACTTCAACGATACCGTATTGGGAAGTAATTAGAAGATTGTTCAAAAGTTTCAATACTGAAATCTTTTCGATTTTTCTGAAAGAAATAATGGTCTAATGAGTGAGGATGGTGATGTAGTACGTCAAGAGATTGAATTGGAGTTGAATAATGAAGCCATTCAATAGAAGATCCAGATATATCATCATTTCATAGGAGAGATGTTGATTCCAATATAGTACAAGTGGATGAAGTATAATCACTCATATCATATAAAGAGATGAAGACTATATTAAGGATGAATTATATGACAATGATGAAACTTTGGCCAAATATAATAGTGATGAAGAGTCAAATCATAATGTAATTAATGATGATAATTTTCAAGATCTTAGTCATGATAATTGAAGGTAAAAAAAAAAGTGTTATTTATATTGTTTGAAATGTATTATTGATGTTTGAGTTATGTTAATGCGTATTGTTAATATTTTACTTATGTTAATGTGTAGTTGATGTTTCACTTATGTTAATGTATATTATTGATGTTTTCTAGATATCACTTATGTTAGTACAGATTGTTGATGTTTGACTTATGTTTATATGAAATATTGATGTTTGAGTTATGTTAAAATATTGCTGTTTGAGTTATATTTATGTGGAATGTTGCTATTTGAGATATGTTCATGCAGATTGTTGATGTTTGACTTATGTTTATGTGGAATGTGTTTTAGTTGTATTAATTCCGAATGTTACTGTTTGAGTTATGTTTATGTAGATTGTTGATTTTTTAGTTTTGTTTATGCGTATTGTTGACATCTGAGTTACGTTAATGTGGAATGTTCATGTTTGAGTTATGTTTATGCAGAATGCTGATGTTTGAATTTTGTTTATGCGGATTGTTGATATTTGAGTTATATTTATGAGTATTGTTGATGTTTGACTTATGTTTATGTGTAATGTTGATATTTGAGTTATAGATATCCAATATAACGACACCTGGTAGAAATAAAGAAAATGAGGTGGCAATTATTGAGTTTGTTCTTCCCCCATAACAACCAGATCAATCCAACCCTAGCCACAACAACAATTGACTTCATCCATCAATAAAGTCAGACAACAACAATCTCCATTTGCCTCAACTAGTGTTGAAGATTAATTTCATTTTTAGTTGTTGTTCACAAATGAAGCTTAATATCGTCAATATCGATAACCCTAAAGTTTCAAGCTACGTGACTTCATTGTTGAAACAAAGAGTTAAGGATCATCATTATCAACTATATAAATATTACAAATCTTTTACTTCAGATGAGGAAACAAGGAGAAATGTTCCCGAACAGATGTCTCCAGAAAATTCGAGCCAAATGTGTGATTATTAGGCCTCTGCGAACGTTAAGGTTTGTCTTCTTTCTCTTCACATTTGTTTCCATTAATCTTGTTACACAATTTAATGACAATTTCTTTTCTTTATTTAGGAAAAGTGTGAGAAAGCTAAGGTTAATAGAGGAAAAATGAAAACCCCTCCCAACCAAGGCTCCAAATCATTTGTTTTCGTATGAAATGAATATGTAAGTTCTTTATTTAGAAGTTATAATTATATCATTAAATACAATATTATTTATTGTGTTTTCAATTCTTTTTTTTTTCATAAAATAGAGTGAGAAGTAATTACATGGACAAGAGTGTGATAGGATCACACTATATAAACTCACTCACTATAAGGAAGGTCAAAGGTGAATGTTAGAAGAACCACAAAATAACTATGTAAGTATAAAAATTTGTTTAAAATTTAAGTTTATTTATTTATGTAGTACTAATTAATAATATTTGAATTGAATATTGATTTTGTTTTTTAAATTTTAAAATAAGATGCCAAAGTTGTTGCAAAGATTATTGTCTGACATAAATGAGCCAAATGTATATGACATTAGCAACAACTTACTTGGAACAAGATCCGGCTACATCACAGGTCTTGGGTCAAGACGAACATATGTTGACCATCTTGACTAGGAGAATCGGTCATTGAAGGCTAAATTAGAATCTAATGAATAAAACTTAGAATGTACTGAACAAAAGTTGGCTAAGCTTGAAAAGATGATCAAACAAATACTTGACTTGAATTATGTAAGTAGTAGTAATGATGAAAACGAGTCTTAGTTTGTACATAAGTATTTTTTAATGTTTGTAAGTAACATTTAAAGATGTTTTATTGTTTATATAAAATGCTTCTAATTTCTAATTATTTTAATTATATTTTCTTATAATAAATTATAAAACAAAAATCTAAATATTACATACAACAACATGGATTAAAAATGTTACCAATAATTATAATTGCATGATATATTTTTTAGTAATAATTTTTATTAAAAAATTAAAAACATAGCTAAAAAGATTTGCCAACGTTTTCAAAATCTTTGTCAAAACTTTTTAGCTACATTTTGAAAAATGTCGTCAATAACTTTTGGCTACGTTTCTAAAAGCGCAACAAAAATTTGTTAGTCGTAAATTTGTTTGCTACGACTACTATATCTTCGCTAATAATTTTTGGTGATGATTTCTCTATTTGTTGCTAAATATTATTACCTACATTTATAGTAACCTAACAAATAACATTTAGCTACAAAAACTAAGTGTACCAAAATATCATTGGTGAAGATTTATCGTATCATCATGTATCTCTTTTCGTTATGTATTTAGTTAGTAGCAAAAAGTAATTTGCAACAAGTTGATAAAAACGTCGCCTATAGTATTTTGTTATCGAAATTTTGTGATGATTTGGATGATGATTTAATATCATCGATAAATATTATAAACGATGAATTAGGGCTAAAAGCCCCTTCTATTGTAATGAGTTTCAACATTATAATGAACTATAACAAGATCATTAAAGAGTTTTTTAATCCAAATAATTATTTACCATGTCATTAAAGGGCTTCTTAATCAAAATAATTATTTACACTAAATAAAATTTGTATTATGGTTTTATTAGTAATTAATGCTATTTAACTTAAAATAATATGGTTCTAAGTAAAATATACCTTAACGAGGACTTATTTCTGTTAATAAAAGTTAATATTCATATGATCTTGAACTTAAATATTAACTCATATATAGAATAATGGATATCTTTAATACTTTACAAGTATCAAATATTGATCATCTTTAGTATATTATTAATACACTGAACTAGAATAAGTAAACAACCTTTATATCTATTTATAAAGATTTAATTTCTGGAATTCAGATGTTACCTTTTCATATCTTATAAAAGTTATTCGTAGACTATGACATATTCAATAATTGAAAATATGAATTATTTTTCTCTATGAGCAGTACGTCATTACATATTCCTACTAAAGAGGATAACTATACTCCCACTAACATTCTTATAAACATGACAAATTTATAATCATTTATAAAATAAACTCTTTAAATTCATCATGAGAGAAAATATGTTATCATCTCATAACCTTTTAACTATACATCAAATTTATTAACAAAGGTACTAATTCCATTTGGATATTGAACGTTTTCAAACTTCATCTTACTATACTATTCTATCTTGAAAACTGTTATCCTAAGTATGCATTGAAATAAAAATGTTGTTCAATATGGTCTATAAAGTTATATCTAACCCATTTAGATATCTTATAACTTTCTGATATCCAATTTAGTTCTAAAATTATTGAATAATATATGCTTCAACGAAGCATTACATCCTAAAATCATTAAATTTGACTCTTTTAACGTCTTACCATTCTATATCTAATGGAGAATCTTGCTAATTGATTTAATTGGAATTAATGAAAGTAAGTAATTGGGCTAGGCATAACTATAGAAGAAAAAAAATTGCATTGTAAAATATATCATATTATGCACTCCTTAATCAAAACTATAATACTATGGAATTTAGTTATGGAGATATTTAGGATAAAATCTCATTTTCTATTGCTAACTAAGAAAATTTAATTATAATCATATCGATTTCATCAAAGTGTTTCAACATTATTAATATTTAATTTCTAGATATATTTAAGGATTAATTATAAAAAATCCCAAACTTTTTGCAATACTAGTCTAAATTTAAAAAAATGACGCTAAAATGCTTAAAATTTTAGTTTGTTGTGAATCTAGCCCGAAGTTAACTTCTCTGTTAATGTCACTGATGTGGCATACCATGTTAGATTAAAATTTTTGACACGTGTTCAATTATTTTCTAGATAATTATTTTATAAATTTAATAAATTTGGAAAAAGAAAAACTTAATGATTCTTCATCCATATATTCTCCTTCTCCTCCTTGCTGGTTTGGTATTTTTCTTTACTTTTCCCTGCTCGTTTTCTAGGTAACTTCGACATTCCTCTAGCTTGCTTGCTCTGTCTTAGATTTACCTCATTGGAGGGATGTGTTTCCCCTTGTCATTGTTTTACTCCTTCCTTGTTGTCTTCATTACCTAAGATTTGCTTAACGAGAAAAACCATTGACAAGTTAATGAAGGCTTATGTGAAAGTGGGTATAATTGAACAGGGTTTCAAAAAATTTGTGAAGATTGTGGAGTTTGGTTATATTCATAGTGTGGTTGCATACAATTCTCTAATGTTTTAAAAACTGAACTGGACATCAAACCGGTCAAAGCAAAGCTTTAAGCTTTAAAGGTCTGACTGATATTAGACCGTTATAAAATCGGTATATAATAAATAAGAAGTAAAAATTATAAAATATATAAAATATAGTATAAAATAAAATACTTTACTGAAATAAAAATGCAATAATATGTCCATTAATATATAATAAAATAATAATAAATCTAATAATTTAAACAAAGATTGAATCTAACATAATTTTTTACGTAATAATAAAAGTTGTATTCTATATTATCATTTATTTAAAGACTCGTAAAAGTTGAAGTATGTTTAAAAAAAGTCAATAGAAAAGACTAACTTTGTTCTAACTTTTTTTCAATGCCCTTTAAACATACTCCTTTATAGTTTAAATATTATTTTAAACACATTCTTAAATTATCTTAAGCAAAATTACTTATATATACTAATTAATAATTCAATTTATTAAACATATTTATGATAAAATAATTAGTTTTTAATAAAAACAATTTTAAAATTTAAATTAAAATATAAGGAGATAAATAAAAAGTCTAAAATTTGAAAAATATAATTTATTAGTGAGATTAAATAAATTTAGTATTTTTAAGGATAAAAATAGTAATTTATTTTTTAAATAAAGAATATAAATTTTAAAAATATAATTTATTAATTAAAATGTGTGAGAATTGAACAGGAAAATTTTGATTAAAAATGCAAAAGATTTATGAAATATACAAGTCACTTTCCTACAACAATGCCTTGTATCAAAGCTATAAAAATTAAGTGCAAAAGAGGAAGAAATTTGTGATGGGTCCCACATGCTCTAAAAGATGATAGGTCCCATATGTTTAGAAGACGAGAGGAGGGAAAATTTTGTGGTGGGTCCAACATCCTCAAAAAGATGTTGGGCTTTACATGTTCAAAAAGGTGTTTAGGTTGTTATTTTAAACAGTTTGTTAAAGAAAACAAGTTGGATTATTAATTAACCGGTTAGTTTTTTATCATAAGGATTTTGTAATACAAATCAAACTAAAAATTAGGTCGATTTGTATTTATTTACGTTGAACCGACTGGTCTAATCTAGTTTTTAAAACACTGCAATTATCTTCTAAATGGGTTGTTGAAACTCAATTCCTTTGGCCAATGTTGGAAAGTATGTGATGAGATGGTGAGAATTGGGATTCATCCAAATACATATACCTTCAATATTCTGACTAATGTTTTCAACAATAGTGGGGATGTTGGGGGCGAATAAGTTTATAGAAATAATGGAAGAATAAGGTTTTTAGCCAGATATTGTAACATTTAATACATTGATTACTACTTACTGTAGAAAAGGGAGATTGGAAGATGCATTTTATTTGTATAGGATCATGTACAGAAGGAATGTTTTGCCATATTTGGTTTCATATACTGCACTAATAAATGGCCTGTGTAAAGAAGGGAAGTTAAGAGAGGCTCATCAACTGTTTTATAGGGACAACCATTGAAATACTACAACTCACTAACCCCCCCTCTTTCCCCGCCACCCCCTTTTTTAATAGAAACCCAATTTCTTTCTTTAATTAAAAGGAAAACTTATGATTATTTGATAGTATTCCTCTGTAAAGATGACAGGCCATTTACAACAAAGAGTGTTCTAGAAAGAATCTCTAAGCTTAGTTATGTTTCTGATGAGGAAATCTATAGTGAACTCATCGTTTCTTTATGTAAAATTGATTTTGGAATAGATGCATTACTCTTTAAAGTTGAGGTGGTTCAAAAATATTTGAAACCTAACATTGTTGCATACAGGGCTCTAATAAGCTACTTGTGCAGAATAAATTGTAGCAATGAAGCTTAAGCTGAAGCTTTATTTAAAGAAATGGTTTAAAACAATGTGTTGTCAGACACAAAAATTTACAGGGCATTAGTGCAAGGCTACCGCAAGGAAGGGAAGATCTTGGCATGTAAGTTGCAAGCATGGAACATGAAAAAGGATCAAAACTTGAAATGGGAAATTCGTTATATAACTCTTTTTTGGCAACAACAATGGCGATAGGGCAAAGGAATCAGTGAAGACATCAAGCTTGTCTTGGAGGTAATCGACCAGCTAGTGGGCTTCCTCGATGGTTAGGGAGGAGATTTCTGCATCGAGCTTCAATCTTCTCTAGAATAGAGATGATGAAGACTGGGTTGAGACGGTGACGGTGGTGGTGAAAATAATTACTTGAGTTTTTTCCAAATTTATTAAATCATAAAAATAATTACATGAAAACAATTTTGAACACATGTTAGCTGTTAGACCCTTAAGTCCAGACTGCGGGATCGTGCGAGTGTTGGTGAGCCTTGGCCAATGCTTGGCACGCAAGTTAGCACGAGAAAGGCATGTTGACGAGAAACAAGGTAAAGTCTTGCGAGTTGACGAGTAAAACCCAAGGAACTTGCGAAGTAGTCGAGGGATGCTGGAAGTATCGACGAAGATCTTAAGAGTAGGTGAGATTCGATATGCATGGGCACGCGTAGGTGCGCATTGGTAGAAATCTTTGACAAGACATAAGATTTGGATGCGAGGCCGCGTAAAGGTGGCAAACTAAGTGTAGCGC
>JAOTAX010000196.1:8989030-9001268 GCA_025629825.1 Erythroxylum guanchezii | reverse complement strand
CTAGAACAACTAAGGCAGAAACAATTCCAGAAATCGCAAAAACAAAATCTTAGAACATAGAATAAAAGACATGCATTCTAAAATTTAGGCGTGATTGTTTCCAAAACCAAAGAGTAAAAGGAAGCATATGGTGAGACAATCCAAAAGCAGAACATGGAGCAGACAGAAGATGCTTAAACAAATTTCCAGAACAGATAAAAACGCAAAATCTGTTTCGCGTTTAATAAAACATAAAGGTTTAATTTTCATCGAATCAATAACAATCAAGCAAATTTAATCAAGTTATAGAACTAAAATCTAGCTTTAATACCACTATAAAAAATTCGGGTCGAGATCTGATCCTGACTACAGCAGAATAATTACGAAATTTTTTTGTAATTTTTTATTTTCCAAAATTAAGATTTCTTTAATTCTATAAAATAATTAGCACATAAATTATAATAAAGCCTGAAACAAAATTTGTATCATATTCTGAAACTTGATCCTTATCTTGTTGTATCTTTCGAACCATTTCTGAAACCGATCTGTCTCAACTACCTTAGTTGTATAAATGTCTGGTCTCTAATAGTATCTATAGAATGAGTTAGGAAAACTCTGGAACTCTTACAGAAAATGTTAAGTAAGAAGCGTTAACTCTATTAAGCAATTTTTCGATTAGTTATAGAGCATAGTATTAATGTCTACTATATTTTGAGTCCAATCATATTAATTATCTGCCATTAGCTATCGATCCAATTAATGACATTTGTAAACTATTTACAAAATATCATTCTACCTTAGTCAATGATTTCCTTAATCAATACTAATCGAGAACAATGGAATATTCTCCGTAATTAGTTTAGGGTAATGAATTCTATCTTAATCATACAACTGCGTCTATATAGTTCATGTTATATTCAATGACTACCGATTGAATAACCCATGGTTAAATAAGTCATAAGTAGTATCAAAATATAGCAATCCTTATACAAGATAATTTTGGTAACCTCAAATCAAATGATTACTTATATAATTATCTCAATGAGAATTTTCACAGACATATAAGTAATGTTGAAAATAGATTTCTCATATCGAGTATATTTAGTGAATTTATTTTCTAATAAACACTCACACGTTTATTTAAGTATCTCCATAATTTAGCATATGAGATCAACTACTTCCTTCATAAACAAAACGTATGCTAATTTTTTTACGTTCTATTAATATCCAATCTTAATAAAATAATGACTAGAAATAATATAGAGATAATGCATAAATAAAATATGAATCTAATAATTATAATTTTATTTGCAAAGTTCAATTATCCCATATGAACTTTATAATATATATCCAAATATTTATAAGATAAAGAATGTCTTTAAATAATTGTCACAAAATTACGACCAAACTGAATTAAGTGTACGGCATAAAACTACAATATAATGGGTTTAAAATACCAAGCGTAGGAACAGTGACGGAGCCAGAAATTTAATATAAGAGGGCTCAAATATTTATTTTTTGAAATTTTGAAGGGCTAGTACACTACTAACCTTTAAATAACTATGTCCTTTTATATATATATATATATATACATTAAAAATAATTTTTTTAAAAAAACCTTAGGAAGCCCAATGCCCCCATGTAGCTCCGTCGGTGCGTAGGAATGATGCTTTATTTGCGTGCTTGCTCCAATAAATCGATAACACTTGAGAAGCACTTCATTTATAGATGATCAAAGACAAGCATTCACAGAACAAAAATTCCCAGTCTCGTGCTAAGTTAAAAGTTTGACGCTTTAATATTAAAGGAGTTTAACATTCTGCAAATTCTGGGAACTTATTTGAATCTATCAAAATTCGTGCGGTTTTTTCTTCTTATGATCGTTTTAAATGTGTTCTTAGGACCTGCAATAAAGCTGCACTTCAGCTGGCAGTATTGATCGGGTCTTTGTCTTAACCTACTTTTTGGACTTCAGATTTATCTATAGTTCTTTGTTCTTCCTAAAATTGTACGTTCACAAAAAAATATAGCAGAGACAAGACAACCGATATTGATTTGCCTATTGATTGTGATTAGTTTTAAAATCGCTAATGGTGTTTGGTGATGACTTTGCACATAGAAAATCTTCCTTCCTAACTAAAAAGCGAAGGAGACATCACAATTATCTGAACATGAGGATATTGAAATATAATCTTTATTCACAATCCTTAATATTTAATTAGATTGCTACATTTTTTTTTAATGATTTCCAGCAGCAATTAAATGTGGTCAACATCAGTGTGAATTATTGGTAGTAGGAGGGATCATCTATGTCCTCATATTTGTACTATTGCCAAATCTTATTATATATGTATGTTTGATTCGTTGGGTCACCGAATCATAATTGGTAGGCACTAAGCAATAACGAAATGGTACACTTTACTTTATGAACTGGTCATTTGCTATATATACGGGTCTTGTGTTGGAAATTTGGGTGAGATCCGTAAATGTGTGTACTTTTAAGTTTGATTTTTTGAAAGTTAAGTTTACTTTATATTTTATAATATAATTAATGCATAAATACATTAAAACATAAATAATAAGTTTATATCTTATTATATAACTTGATTAATCTTTTCTTGAAGTTTTCCTCGAACCCCTCTTGAAAATGATTCACTGAAACTATTGTAGTTGCAAATGTTTTTAGCCTCTTATAATGTTTACACGAACGTGTTGAGTAAACTCCGTCAAGTAGTATAGATAGAGTACATAAGAAGAACTAGTCTTTTAGATTCTAAACATATTTATAATAAGGTTTGTACCTCTTAATAATTTAACTAAAAAAATCTAAATTTAATTAAACTTTAATTAGAATTAGAATTAATTATAATTATATATTTATTCGACCTATATAAGATCTAATATATCATATTGATCCTCATTTATTAAATGTTCATATTAAATATACAATTTCTCAAACTTTACAATTAATTCCAACTGCATTAAATTAGTTTTTTTTTACCGACTGTTCTTTATGTGTGACCTATTAGATTTTTTAAATATGTTAACAACGGATATAAATTATAAACCTATATCATATTCAAGATTAAATAAATTAAACCTTTTAATTTATCTAGCAACACTTTATGACCACATAAGTATTTCATATTAATTTCATATCTACGCAATCATGTTAATAGAATTCTACAAGTGGTTGATAGCATGCATAAAGTACACATATTTCATATTAATTTCTTAAAATGCTTGAAATTATGGATTTTAATTATATATTTGTGTTTTGTGGAGTAAATTGGAGATTTGGATCAAAATATGCTTAGAAGTACAAATTCAACAAAGAAGGATAAAGATGCAAATTTTGTAAAAGAATGAAACCATGTAGAAGAAAAGTTTCAAAAGAGTTCTAAGCATAAGTTGTGCCTTAGCCTTAGTTGATTAAATAGATAAGACTCTTTTAAAGTTAGTGGGTCCTAATTATTTCTACCTCTATTTTGCTCTATTTAGAAATCTTGTTTAGGAAGGACTTGTTTTAATAGGATGATCTCAATAGAATTGAGATATATTAGATTTAGTCTTAATCTTAACTTTTATCCTTTTTTTAAGAAGATTATATGGGGTTTTAAAATTTTAAAAGGAAGCAGGCATAGGAGGTAGTCATCTATCCATCCCTCTCAAATTAGTTCATCTTCTTCTTCTTCTTTTCCAATGTTCTTATGATAGTACTTTATTTTTCTTTTATCCTGTCTTTCAGAACCATTTGCAACTAAACTCCCCTTTTTTTAGCCAAAGGATAATTGAAGTTTGATTATTCAAAATTTGAGAGATCTAATTGTTCTTCTTTACTCTTTTGTTCTTTAGTATTTATATATCTTCTTATATTATTAGTGTTTTGTTTGATTGATCAAAAGAGGCCTATTGTTTAATTATCAATATAATATATTGCCAATTGGGGCAATTAACTTCCTAATTGTTTGATTATTTTAATGTTTAGTGGTTAAATAATAGGGTTTGATATAAGATATTCAACTCATGTTATGTAGATATATAATCTAGTATAAATAAATTAAGCTTGTGTCTTTGATAGCTAGAATTGGTGGTCTCTCTAATTTTTAATGTTATTAATAGATTAAATCCTAGTAACATGTTTAGTGTTGTTTGTTGATAAGAGAATTAATCAAAGAACTTGTTTTGGTTAGCGAGGAAGTAAGAAGAGATAGATTGTTAGAATTTGTTAACAACTATAACCAGTTTATTAAGAAATATAAGAGTTTATATTTGCATCAATGATCAATTCAAGGAATCAATACTAAAATTATACCTAGGGCTAGATATTTGTTGTCATTTGATTTCAGTAAATTGTATTGTTGATTACTTTTTTTGTCTTTACTTTCAATCTATTGCAATTTTTGTCGTAAAATCTCTCGCCCTTTATTTTGTCTTGTTAAGTTGGAAAAGGAAATAAACTTTACCAGTTGCAGTGGATTCAACCCTACCCATCGCTATATACAATTTTGTTTTTTATTTATTAGAGTAGAATTATATTTGCTAGATTGGACACTTGCTAGTGGTCTAGAAAGAGTAGGAAAGAGGCACTAACTCTTTTAAAACTTCAGCTAATTTATAATAGGGTTTGGACATTTTAGTAATTTAATTGAAATAAATTCTAATTTCAATTAAACATTAATTAGAATTACAATTTCTGATTAATTATTATTTATTAAATGTCTCATTTTTAATATAAAGTTTATGATATTTTACAATTAAGTCTAACTTAATTAAATTATTTTTTCCCCTCACCAACCAACTGACCTTTATACATGACGTATTAAGTTCTTAAATATATTGGTAATGCATCAATGTTACGAATACTATACTAGACTTAGTATCAAATTTGATTTTAGTATGGTACAGTATCAGTACTAAAATATTGGTATTGTTTTGAATAATTTTTAAAATTATCAAATAATTTCTAAATTTTATACTCAGTATATTATGTTATACATTTTTTTCCTTTATTTCAATCATTTCTTAAGAAATCATAATAATATAAATTTGATATAACAAATAATTTTTTATTAATAATATTTACACATATTTCTTATTCATTTAAATAAATTTACTTCAAATGTTATCCTTGCATATTTCAAAAATTATCATAATTTTTTGTATGTATATGTTAAAAAGTATATATATTATTAATATATATAAATTTTAAAATATTAAATATGATTGTATTAAACTAATATATTTAGTTATGTAATCTATAATCACTTTGTATAAGTCTAATGAAATAAAATTTTATTTAATACACTTTTATTTGTATTTTTATTATTTATTAAATAAACTATAGATAATTTTATCATATTATTTTTTATGTATAAGTAATTATTATTTTATATAGGAGAAATTTTAAGTATTTTCAATTTAGTCTTAAAATTTTTTAAAATTTATAATTCTAATCAGTATTTGACCGATAGGTACCAACCTAAAGAGCATGTAACGATCAGTACTAGAGTTCAGTACAAAACTTTTTTTAGTTACAAGTTCAATACCAATCGATAGGTATGATATTCTAAACAATGCAATGTATATATAAATTATAACCTTAAGTTATATTGAAGATTAAATAAATAAATTTATTATTAATTTTTAATTAAAAATTTTTGTCGACAATATCTAGCAGCATATAGTGATCTCCCAGATATTATTTTTGATGAACCTTTTCGAGCATAATTTTTCATCTTCAATCCTTTTATTATATGATATTTCGATTATATACAGAACATGAAATTAATTCAATTATGATAGTTCTCAATCATTAATAATTGATTTTATGACATCTAAAAACTATTTTTTAAAGTATCATTCTATCTCTACCAAGGATTCCCGAATTAATGATATTCAAGAACGATAGAATATTCTCTCTAATAACTTTAGGTGAAGAATTATAGATTAATCATTCATCCACTTCTATAAAGTTCATACTATATCTAACGATTGAGCTATCTAACTAGAGTTGGTCTTAAATATCATCAAAATATAACAATCCTTGTATAAGATATTTTGGAGATCTCAAATCTAATGATTACTTATATAATCATCATAATAAAATTTTTTACAGAGATACAAATAATTTTTTAAATCAATTTCTCATATAGAGTCAGGTTAACAAAATTTATTCTTTAGTAAAAACTCACTCGTTTATTTAAGTACATCTATACTTTAGTATATGAAACTGATTATTTCTTTCATTAAAAAAATAATACACATGTTATTTTTTACACTCTATTAATGTTCAGTCTTATTATAACAGTAACTAAAAATAATATATAAATATAATATATATCTTATAATTGTAATCTCATCACAATTTCATTATAGTCCTATTAACTTAGATATTTGAATATGTATAAGATAAAGAAACTTCTAAATAATTTCGTCATTAAATAGTTATGTGTGTGTTTGTGTGTGTGTTCTTCATTTACATTTTTAGGTTAATAAATTTCTAAGAGCAATATTGGCGAAGAAGACATTCACATACATACTCACACATATAAACTATCACCATCAAGTTCAATACGTTTGAGTTAAAAGATTTTTTTCTTTTAAATACAATCCACCAAACTCTACGATGTCATTATTTTACATATTAAAAAATATGATATCTTTGTATCTTTTGTCTTTAATTATTTTCGATTAATTTGATATCATTTGTCATTACTTTACATAATAAAGCATACCATATCTCTGTATATTTGTATCTTTAATTATTTTCGATTAATTGATATCATTCTTACCTATTTATGGAAGCTTATGAATGTTAATAATTCAATGCATAACTAATACAATAACTTGTTCAATTTAAACTGTTGGGTTCAAATTTCTTATCTTCATACCAAAGTTATGAATTATATCGATGATGGTTGACATAAAATTTATTTATTTTATAGTAAAAATATGGCGTTTTGAATCCATATGAAATGATTGGTTTATATTCTAACAATCACTCAAGTTCTTCTTTATTTAAGATATAACTATAACATATTTTGTTTACTGATGTAATTTAGTTATAAAATTTAAGGTTAAAGTAAACTTTTTGAGGATTATTAAGTAATTTTATCTATTATATTTAATTAATTTTTTAAAATGATATAGTATTAAATTTAATATGAGTTTTAAATTTATGAATAAATAGAAAACTAAAATTAGATAAGAGAAAAAAATTATATGATAATTAAGCAATATTGAGTAAATAATAAAATTTTAAAATATGATAATTAAAATAAAAAATTAAACCATATTTGTAATTAATCCTAAATTTTAGTTTTGAATTCAAATTTTGTTACGATGAAAATAATAAACTTAAAACAAAAATCTACGTGAAAAAGTTATCCTAAGACATATGTAGAGAATCTTTTTAATATCACTAAGAAGGTATAACTATTTTATTCTTGATCTATTCCTTGTGATAAATTATTCCTTTGTTTGGTTGAAGAAAACATACATAATATATAATCCAAAGATTTACTTATTCCTTGAGTTTGTGGAATAAGTAAACTGATCACCCCTATCTTTATCTACTCCAAGTTTATTCTAAGTGATTGGAATAAAATTAAAGACATGTTAGACAAAAATATCTTTAAGGAATCCACATAATTACTCAGCTATAATAATAAGAAGAAGAAGTAAAAAAAGAAAAGAAAAAGAAAATTAATACTAATAATAAAATTAATAATAGGAATAACAATAATAATAATAATAATAATAATAATATAATTAGTAGAGATTATGGATATTTTGATCTTTTTGTTAGTTATTTCTTTATCATTTTAAATTTATATTTTCAAACAAAATGTTGATATTATATCATTATTATAAACTTTTAATAATAAATCAAACTAAATAATGCTCGTTTCATTTCATTTCCCCGTCTATTCTATTTTTAAAAAATCACGATTTCATTCTTCCTTACCCATTCCAACATATTAAGCAAACAACTTGTCAACGTAAAACTCGTTCCAATGAAAGTCACGCGTTGTAAATCATGATTACGGTGTTAGATTTCACTTTGCATCTCTTTTCTTAGCCTTTTAATTTATTCAATTATTGGGATTTGGACAAAGACTTAACTGTATTAATATCTATATTATTAAGATCCATTCTTAGTTTGTCCCGAGCTGAATTAGCTGGATATTTTGTTGTTAATGCCTTTCTCTAACCCTTTCCTTGATTTAATACTTTTATCTTTAAGAAACAGATAAAGGCTTTGTGCTACAGGATTATCAGTAACCAAACCCCCCTAATGACTGTTTTCGGGTATCTAAATCCCAGAGACTTTGACCAAACAAGTAACAGAATTTGACAGGCACTTGTACCAGGGGCCTCTGATCAAATTCAATATACAAGTCTAAAGACAATGTTTCAATTTTTTTCTGCATAACGCCAAAAGTTGTATTTTAGACGAATAAATAATTAAGAAATCTATAATCGCTAAGCAATAATTAGAGTCTACTCAATTCAGAAACCATTGTGACTACCAGACATCTATATAAGGACTAGGCGCAAGACTATCAATTTTCACATCCACAAACTTATTCGATCATATTGGTTCAGAAATCATCATAGTTAAGGTATAACATGGCTCTTAGTGGAAAGCTTGAGGCAGTAGTAGAACTGAAGTCACCTGTCGACAAGATGTACAACGTCTTCAAGTGCCAATCTCATCATATTCCCAACCATACTCCTAAGAATATTCAAGGATTTAAGATCCATGAAGGTGACTTAGAGACTTCCGGCTCCGTTAGAATTTGGAACTACACTGTTGGTAAGCCATAAAAATTTTGTTATGTGTATATATAATTTTCCAACCGCAGTCAAACATGAAAGTTTTTATTTGGAATTGAATCTAGTAGTACAGCTAACACTTTCGCCCTCCTCCATCTCAATTCTAGACCCAGTGATTAATCAATAATAAATTGACTCCAAGTTTTCTTAACAGCAAAATCGCTTATAAGAAGAGGCTAAGACCTTGCTAATTTTCCTTTTTTTTTTTCAACTTTTCTCCAAGGTTCAAGCTATAGATAAAGGAAATTAACTAATCAGTACATTTATGCCGTATAAATTAATGCAGAAGGGAAGCCTGAGGTTTTTAAGGAAAGAATTGAATTGGATCACGAGAACAAGACAGTAACTTTGGATGGTCTGGAAGGAGATGTGATGCAAATTTACAAGATCTACAAGGCTGTGTGGACGTTTAAGCCAAACGGTGAGGGGACCCTGGCTGTATGCACTATTGAATACGAGAAGCAGAATGAAAGTGTTCCAGCTCCAAACATTTACCTTGATTTCGTTGTTAGTCTCACCAAAGACATTGATGATAGCCTTTCAAAGGCATAAGATTTGGGAACTAGTGAAATATGAATCTGCTTTATACTTTCGCTTGTGTACTTGTACGCTTGTATAATGTATCTGCCCCTGTAAAGTTGTTGGTGTGGTTTGCCAAAAAATATTAAATAAATCCAAAGGCTGGTCCTTTGTTTTGAGTGTTAATCTCTTTCAACAGAGTTCAGATCTTCTGTCCAATTTTATGGTGTCTTATTTTGTCCTATGAATCTCAGTCATTCATTTATGTAGGCTCTGCATGAGTCCCGCATAAATAAACGTGGGATCCGCATAAATAAATGATTGAAATTCCTGGAACAGAATAAGACACCTTAAAACTGGACAGAGGATCTTGTCTCCTTTCAAAACCCTTAGACTGCTGCACACCAATTTAGTCTCGAAATATGAAACGACTGAAGCTGAAGTTTAAAACTAGAAAACGGTCACAAAATTTTAATGCTTCCTTTTGACCTGTTGTACTCCTAAATCGTAATATAATTAACAAACAAAAATCTTATGTATGCGAATATGTGTATAATCTGATATTCGCATCTATAGAATACCTTATCAATCTTTTAAAACTTGCATGTCATGACCCTTCGGCGGTCACTTAAAAAAGAAGTATAAAATGGGTTGGGGAAATTAGCTCCATGAAAACGCTGAATCAAATTCAAATGGATCTCTTGACTGCTTGCAGTTGATTAGCTTACAACGACGAAAATTTAAAAAAATATATCAATTCTTTAGAAGTTCAATGTAAAATTTTAAGAATGATCTACGCATCAATCTGGTCGAGTATGAAAGTCGATTAGGATAAAGGTCAATGAAGACTTCTGCTAGGAGACATCTAACAACGTTCACAAGGAAAAATCAATAATGCAAAAGTTTGTTAGGATATATCAACATTCTAGTTGAGTATGGAGGTCGATTAAGAAGGTCGTACAGAGATATCCAACAACATCCATTTTATGTGAGAGTCCGGAGAAGTTAGAGTTGCATACTTGTGTATTTTTAGGCGAGGTTGTATATGCGATTTTAAAGTTTAGGAGATACACTTTATCAAAATTGATATATTAAGCTTTAGTTCTATTTTTTAAATATTAAATATTAGTATATGGAAATTCTGCCGTGGGTAACAAAACAAAGAATTTATTGAATGAGTTGAAAAGAAGAAAGAAAAGGAGTGCAGCCAGAGTAGTAGTAGAATAGTGTAACCTAAGAGCTGGCGGTGGTTAAGACCACATGTTGAACAGAAAGACGCAGAGGCGCTAATACTCAAACTTATCTCCGACTTTGTTTCCACAGTTCTATATGTCTCCTTGGGTTGCTCTCACTATCTCTCTTTGCTTGTTGTTTATGTTATTGGGTTCATGGATCTCCTCCTAACTTCCACTATTAGTATCCGTGGCTTCATCTTGGCCTTTTGCCTCTCTTCCTATTGCTTTTGATAAAAAATAAAGTAAATGGTAAAAAACATAGGTATGAAGAATATGGGCGGCTGGTTCGAGCTGTGAATGTAGTCAGGTCGAGCTTGTGTTATGACACATCCTACGTACATAATTTACAGGTTTTTACGTATTCTGATTAAAGTATTGCAGTAAGAATCAGTTCCATGGTGCCTATTGGATATACTTGAAAACGACAATGCCCTGAATCATACTTTCAGAACTGATCTCAGCTGATCGATCATCTTCTGAACTTGATCACTCGACAGATCGATATCGTCCTAATTAATCAGATTCCTACATGTTTTATCAACTTTTGTCTGTCTTAGCTGTGACTGACTATTCCTTCATATTGGCACTCCGAAAAATCTCAAAAGGAGAAGATAGTACTTTAAAATTATAGAATTGTTTTCATTTATGTATAATAAACATTACACGTATGAAAACATTAAAACAAAGTATTGAACTGAAAAACAAAATACTATGGAAGATTCTCCTTGCAAGTTTCACTCCAATCCGTTAAAGATAACAGCTGTAATTTTATCAGATATCCATAATTTTCAAATGGCCTCCCAAAATGGTTCTATCCTGAATCTTATCTTCGCTATCTCTTCCGGTATGTCAGGGTTCTTGAGCTCCATGCATGGGTGGTAGGTGCACTGGCTTGTCTTTGTTGACCTAGAATTACCCATTTCCTCCATATGCCACAAAAAGTTGAGCAGATTAGTTAAAACATTCTTGGACGTTGATAAGGATGTGCTCAAATAAGGATTAGGGTTTATGGATCAGAAGGATTAGAGCAAGCAGATTAACCTAGAAGATCGTAATAAGATTAGATAAACAAAACATTGGAGATTTCCATCTAGTTGTCTAGTAGGAGAAGGCTGCTCTTGTTTGAGTTGTCTTTTTCCAAGAGTGTTTTGGTTTGGTTGCAATCCAACTTGGAAAGTCGTCAAGGACTAAGATGCTTGAACAACTCCATATATAGTTAGCATGCCTAGTGGCTTCAGTGTCCATGTTGATATATTTTATTAGAAACATCGACTGTGAGACCTTGGCCTAGTTGATTCGATCAAATGCTGATTGTGTCACACGATGTGAAAGGTTTGAATTTTCAGATGAAAATGCAATTGTTGGAGGAGAGCTTCTTAAAGAGATTTAATCATTGAAATTGGGAGTTTCAATCCCCCTATTGAGAATTTTTGGGCTCGATGCAACAGACTATTATTATATTATGTCATTTAATTATAACTTATTGATTTATTAAACAATTAATTCAAAATATATAATTAATGAATTATATAATTGATGAATTATATACGTGAATATTAAAAGTAATTAATCAAGAAGTATGAATGAAGAAGAAATCTCATGAACCTACTACCTTTGCCTTATCCTTATTGTCACCAAGGTTTTCTATGGACCCGAACTTCTAC
>JAOTAX010000196.1:8831325-8847768 GCA_025629825.1 Erythroxylum guanchezii | reverse complement strand
TCAAATATGAATTAAAGTGAGTATTTTAATCATTTTTGTATCAATAATCGCTAAGTGAAAATAATTAAAAATATCAATAATTAAGCACATATCAGTCAACTACTATTATGATATGAAACTCATCATTCCCTTGAAGTAAACTCCTTTACTTACATAGAGACAAATCGCAACACTACCGTCTAAACAATAATCAAGCGACTAACTTGATTATTCAACTGTGAATCAATTAATTTATATTATAATAATATACATGTTTCCCGTACATCTCTATGTATATGTATATTACTTACAAAAGAATCTTGGTACCTTTTGACTAGATATATAATGCTCGCACAAATAAAACCAAGCTCTTTTGTTTCATTAATAATAAATATTTTCATTACAAAATTGTAACTGAATGAAAATTAAGTTACATGTAAATACACTTGCTTTCCAGGGGACTATATTTACATAACTCCAACAACAACTAATTCCAGATATTCTGATTCAAGGGGATTCAAAACACTAGTTATAACCTTATGAGGTTTTGTTCTAAACATATATTTTTATTTCAATTCAATTATTTCTTGCTTTATGTTCTTTTATTTCACGAGTAATCAATATTGATTAATTTGAAAAGTTAATTTGATAATGATTATTCTAGAGCTATCCATGAATTTTGTGATCCATAATTGTCATGAAAGATTGGTACAAGTAACAAGTATGTTATTTATTGAGTTGCATATTTGACTTATGAGAAACAAGAAAAGTAAATTAAATAGTTGTCTTTATTTCAATTATTTAATTTAGGGCATTTAGTCCTTTTGACTAAGTTTATTGCTATCATTTAATCGATATTGAATGCTATCATACCCAATCAATTGATAATAAGTTTTGGTTTGAGCTAACTAATTTAGGAAAATTTGAGACTTGTTATGACTATCCTAAAATGTTACAAACAAACTGAATAAATTATGAAAATTATTCTTTTTATACCAACGATCAATATTATAATTATATGATATATTTTCCTTGAATTAGAGTTAATTAAAATTTAATTTCTTAATCCTTTTTTTAGTTGATTATTTTGTTTCTTTGTTAATTTTAGTTAACTAGTTAATTAATCATAAACCCCCACATTGGTTAGACAATTGAAATTAAGAAACTACTTTTTAGTTCTCTTGGGAATCAACCTAGTGCCACGAATACTACAAATTTTAGTGAATCTCAATCACTTTCAAGGGCTTTAACAATCCAATCAAAATTTTCACAACATTGTAGGGGAATTATTTTAGTTTCTTTGTGTTATTTTACAGTTCATTGCTAATCTCTTGTTTTGTATGAGTTATTTTTCTCAGATAGCTGAATTCCAATATTATCCTGTAATTGGGAAGACAATGCATTATTTAAGGAAAGAAACTAAGTAAGGAAAAGGTTATTCACCTTTAGAAGTGAAAGTTGAGATACAGTTAATGATTGGTAAGGATTCTTGTTTTCAAGAAGTCAAAAAAAAAAAAAAAAGATGGTGAGTCCTAACACTAGAATATTGAGGGAGTTAGCAACACCAAATTTGAATGAACAACTCGTATGCGTATGATTTCCAAATGTTGAGGTAGATTGAGTTAAAATATGGTCATAAACACTTGAAAGAATTTTATATGATTTGCTCTAGAATGAAGCTATAAGGGTTGATAGAAAAATAAATTAATCTTAGATCCTTTCCATTCTCATCGAAAGATAAGGTAAAGGATTGGTTATATTATCTTCCTTTTGGCTCAATGACTATATGGAATGAGTTCAAAAGGTTGTTCTTGGAGAATTTCCTTCCTACATTATGAGCAACCAATATCAGAAAGGAGATATGTCAGATAAGACAATTCTTAGGAGAAACATGGTATGAATATTAGGAGAAGTTTAAGGGCATATGTGCTAGTTGCCTATATCATTAGATTTCTGATCAACTATTGATTTATAACTTTTATGAACAACTATGCCAATCGATAGGTATATTAGATGCAGCTAATAGAGAAGCTTTGGATAAAAAAAAAGAAACATCTATACAATTAACTTCAAACATGGCAAAAAATTCTCAATAATTTAGGACAAGGATGGATAGAGCTGCTAAGTGTATAAATAAGGTAAGTAATGCTAACCTTGAGGATAAATTTGAAAATTGACTGCTTTAGTTCGTCAATTAGCTATAAGTCAATTTTAATTGGCACGAGTATCCAAAATATGCTTATTCCCTAGGCATCCTATGAATATGTGCTCTACATTGCAGTAAGATTTTATCTAAGAAGCTAATGTAATAGGGGATTTCCTAGTTAATCTCATTGAAAATATGACACTTATTCCAATCACCATAATCTGGGATAAGGGGATCATTTGAATTTTAGTTATAGAAGTCAAGGACCACAACAAAGATAACAACGTCACAATTTCAATAGATAACCTCAAGTACTTATATATGCTTAATCTCAATCTTCAAATTCAGGTATATTTTTGAATGAAATTGTTAAGGCATTTGCTACTAATGCTTAACAATTTCAATAGGAAATAAGAGCAAGTCTTCAAAACTTAGGTAATTAGATCACTTGATTAGCTACCTCTGTTAGTGAATTGGAAGCACAATATTAGGAAATTTTCTTTCACAAATAGTGTGAATCATAAGGATAATGTAAGTGCAATGAAAATGAGAAATGGGATGAAAATTAAATATGGAACTTCATTAGCAATGGAGGTCGAAAAGTATGAAGAAGGAGAGAAGAAAGATAAACCTCCAACTTAAAAATCAATAAATGTAAAAGAAGATTTATCTTTACTAATATTAACTAATGCATATGTACCTCCTTTCCTATGTAGGTTAGCTAAATCCAAAGAAGAGGAATATCAAAGAGATATTTTAGAGACCTTTAAAAACGTATAAATCAGTATACCACTTCTAGAATCCATCAAGCAAATTCCAAAATGTGCAAAGTTCTTAAAAAGACTATGCACAAATAAAAGGAAGCTAAGGAATAAAGAGAGAATAATTTTGTGTAAGAATGTATCAGCTGCTATAAGTAGGAAATTAAAAGAAAAATGCAAAGATCCAGGTATGTTTACACTTCTTTGTGTCATTGGTGAAAAGAAAATAGAGCATTTTATGGTAGAATTAGTTGCAGCTATTATTGTCACGCCATATTTAATATATTGATCTTTAAATATGATTTCTTTGTAAGAAACTAAGGTGATTATTCAACAAGTTGATCATTCTTATGTTTATCCTATTGGTATAGAGGATGTTTCAGTCCAAGTTAATGGTTTGGTATTTTTAGTGGACTTTTACATCTTTAAAATGGATGGAGATAGTGTTGAAAATTTAGCTTCGATTTTATTTGGAAGGTTGTTTATGAAGATGATTAAGACAAAATTTACATAGACAAGGATACTTTTTTCGTTAAGTTTGATAGAGAAATAATGAAGTTTAATATTTTTTAAGCATTGAAGCACCCTAATGATTTTCACTTTGTTTAAGGTATGGATATTATGGATTCAACTTTTTATGATACTTTAACGAAGAAAGTGTTGACGATGAGTCAAAGTTTGGTGTTAATAAATTCAGAAACTTGAAAAGTTGATGAAATTTATGAAGATGTAGAATTGTTACTAGTAATGTTAACAGATTCAGAAACTTCAAATACTAAAATTACTATAATGCATAAGAAAATGTTGCCTTTTGTTTTTCAAGCTTCAAAGATAAAATTAAAGGACTTATTTGATCATCTAAAGTATGTCTATTTGGGTGAAGGAGAGTCACTACCATCTAAAAAAGGTTGACTACTAGGAAAGAGAAAAGGCTAGTAGCACTACTTAAGGAGTACAAAACTGTAATCAGTTGGACTTTAGTTGATATAAAAGGAATTAGCCCAACAATTTCATGTACATGATTCTTTTAGAATAAAATGCTACGCCAACAAGGGAATCCTAAAGAAGATTCAATCTAATAATGAAATACATGGTAATGAAAGAGATTTTGAAAATTTTGGATGTATTTATAATCTATACGATCTCGGATGGTGAATGGGTGAGTCTAATGCATGTTGTACCAATAAAACAAAGATGATAGTAAGAAGAAACCACAATAAATAGTTTGTACAAATAAGAGAACATAATGGGTGATGAATGTGCATAGAATTTGGGAACCTTTACTTCGTCACTAGAAAGGATCATTTCCCATTGCCCTTTGCAAATAAAATTTTAGAAAGGCTTTTGAGTAAATTATTTTTTTGTTTTTTGGATGGTTTTCAGGTTACTACCAAAAAAGTAATTAGTCAAGAATATCAAGAAAATACTACCTTTACATGCCCTTTTGGAACATATTCCTTCAAGTGAATGATCTTCGGTCTTTGTAATGCTTTGGGTACATTTCAAAGGTGGATGATGAGTATATTTTCTAAGTTTATTGAGAATTGCATCAAAGTATTTGTGGAGGATTTCACATTGATATTCATTTAATGATTGCTTAAACCATTTATCTACGGTTCTCAAAAGATGCATTGAAAAAATTCATTTTATGGTTGATTAAGGCATCGTTTTGGGAGATGTGATTTCATCAAGCAGTATAGAAATTGATAGAGCAAAAGTGGATTTAATTATGAACTTACCTTACCTTACAAATGTTAGGGAATTTCAATATTTTCTTGGACATATAAGATCTTATCACATGTTTATTAAAGATTTTTCTAAAAATGCGATAATATTATCAAAGTTGTTGCAAAAAGAAGTTCCATTAGAATTTAGAACATAATGCAAAAAGGTTTTGATAAATTCAAGGCATTGTTGAAAGTTACCTACTATTTTAGATTATGTGCAATGCTAGCAATTATAAAGCTAGAGCTATTTTAGGCGAAAGGATTGGAAAACCAAGTCATGTTATCTATCATGGTTTAAGAATAGTGGATGCTACACAACGCAATTATTTTGCAACTGAGAATGAGCTTTTAACAATTGTTTTTGCCTTATATAAATTTAGATATTGTTTTCTTAGCTCTAAAGTTGTTAAATATTCTAACCATATAGTATTGAAATACCTTTTGGCAAAGAAGGAATCAAAATCAAGGTTGATACGATGAATTTTGCTACTTCAAGAGTTTGATTTGATAATAAGGGATATAAAACCAGCAAAAAAATAATTAGTAGATCATCTGAGCAGATTGGAAAGGGATGGAGACATTTTACCTATTTATGAAACTTTGCCTGATGAGCAATTATTCCAAATGAAAGGTATGGTTCCATGATATGCAAACCTTATTAATTTTTTAGTTACTGGAACTTTACCTAATTACATTAGTAAGTCTAGGAAGGAAAAGATAAGGAATGAAGAAAAATATTATATTTAGTATGGACCATGCTTATGGAAGTCCTACTCTGATCAAATTATTAGGCATTGTGTGCCAGAGGATGAACATCGTTGTTTCTTATCTTTTTGTCATAATTATGCATGTGGTGGTCACTTTGGTCCTAAATGAATTTCTAGAAAAGTTTTAGATAGTGGTTTGTATTGGAAGACTTTGTTTATAGATGCTTACATGTTTTGTAAAAGTTGTGGTAGATTCCAAAAGAAAGGTATGTTATCTCATATAAATGAAATGCCTCAAACCCTAATTCTTATAATTGAGATATTTTATGTATAGCACATTGATTTTATTGATCCTTTTTCTTCATATCGTGATTTTTCTTACATTCTTTTGGCAATTGATTATGTTTTAAAGTGGGTGGTGGCAAAAGCCACCAAGATTGATGATTCTATAGCTATTATAGTTTTATGAGTTCTAATATTTTCAATACATTTGGAGTTCCACGAGCTATTATTAGTGATTAGGGAAGCCATTTTTGCAATAAAGCACTGTGCTTTGTTGCAAAAGTATGGTGTGTATCATTATGTAGCTACCACATGCCATCCATAAATGTGCTTTATTGCAAAAGTATGGTGTGTATCATTAGGTAGCTACGACATGCCATCCACAAATGAATGGATAAGGAAAAGTTTTGCATAGATAAGTGAATGTATTTTGGAAAAGATGATAAATTTAAGACAAAAGGGTAAGGGTTTATGTATAGACGATGCTTTTTGGATGTACCGTACAGCCTACAAAACCCTAATAGGAATGTCTCCTTATTAATTGGTTTTTGTTAAAGCTTGTCATGTACTAGTGGAGATGGAATCAAGCTTATTGGATGGAACAACTTTGCAACGTAGATTTTGCAAAAGTTGGGAAGGCAAGGAAATTATAATTGCAAAAGCTATAGGAACTAAGGTTGTATGGTTACGAGAATTCAAGAATTTATAAAGAGAAAAACAAAATTTGCCTTGATAATATGATATTGAGGAACCAATTTGAGGTAGGACAGAAATAGTTTAAGATTGTGTGCAGCTACGGTAGTTTCAATGAACTAGTTTTAGAAACAGTTTGAGGAAAACTGTAAGAAAAATGATCAATCTACGCAATAAGGTATGATTTACATTTATTTTTTATTGTGTTTATGTATCATTCGAGATATAGAATTTAAAGTGATCTTGGATTTTGGAAAATCAAATGAAAAAGGATTCATTTTTATTTCATTGTGTGCAGGACCAAATTTCTCAACAATATTTTCCCATTTTTTAGTCTCTTTGTCATTAAGAAACATCCCAAAATCTATCGTTCTGGTATTCACCTTAGCAACATATCTATAATGTCCTACTCATTTTGCTTTATTTTCCATGTACCAATTTGGATAGCCTATAATATTTAAGCATCCCTCTTTATATAGGCATCTTAAATATATTTTACAATATCCTCTATCTTTTCTGGACTTTTAATCTCTTTTAATCCTATAATGCATTTGTATGGATGGTTTAACGTCATTAACTTACAAATTTTTTAATGAAATTATGTAACTTTTGTTGTTCAAATTCCATTATAAGCACCATGAATAAGGTTTATTTATTAAAGGTAATCAATCTATTATTAGTATTTGATTCCTAAATTTTATTAACTCTTATGTAAATCCATAAGAAATCACATATATTTCTTTTCTTATGTTTCCTCTATCTAATTTACTGCTCTATAATTATGTGTTGGAAGAGGATCAAGACTACTTAACTCATCCCATATTTTTTTTTTAGTTTTTCTATAGTATATGGCCATGCTATTATATTCTTAGGTAATTGATGTTATAATCAACCTATTTAGTATTATTTAATTTTTGACTTGATAATAAATCTCATGTATATCTATTGGAAATTGCATTTGTTTGTTTTTATTTTCCATTTTCTCTATCTACTTTGCTTCTCTACAATTACTTATTATAAGAGGATGAAGACTATTTAAATTAGCACATAGTCTTTTCAATTTTTTATGATATCTAGTCATGTTATTATATTCTTGGGTAATTGATGTTAGCTTTCTCTAATTCTAATAGATCATATAGGATCATTTTTATCTCTATACCCCTCACTAATTTCTTTCAATAACTCTTTGAAATTAGTTAATGAACCTTTAACGAGTTCCTCAAATGTTGAATTTATGTTCCTTGAAGTGATTATATATATACTATTATGCCATATCTTAACTTGTCCCTTATTTATTCATTTGCACTATTTGATCTATAAACTTAACATGCAATTAATTCTTAAAGTTATTTTCATGGCTTTATTATGAGTTCTAAAATTCTTTCCTATCAACAACCATCATTTTTTAAAGATCTGACTACCCAATATTAGTAGATCATGAATAAACTTATTCATTTATGATACATATAAAATAAAATTGAATAATATTTTTATATTCTAATAGTAATTTTAATTTTCTTATAAATAAAATTTTAATATTTTTAAATATAATGAAGATTTAAAGATAATTATTTTATGTATTATTTGATGTTATTTATGAAAAAATGGCATGCAAATCATTAATTTTTTAGAAATTAAAAGGAAATTTTTTTCAAAAGTTGAATAATAATTAAATTAACTATAACAAAGCTATGTCGACATTACAATGAGTTTACCATAAGTAAAATAACACACTATGGTACAAAACTAAAAAAAAATAAGATTACATAATGAAATAAATTTAACAATAGGCATTATAGATTCCATTTGGTCTTCATGCTTATGGATAGTGCTAGTTAATTGGAACTAGGTATCATAAGGGCCGGGCCCGGATCCAGTTGACTATATCATCAGCTAAATTGTACTTGTGAACCTCTTCATTTTTGTATATCTGCTTGTTTCTTTTCTTCCATATAGAATAAATAGGAGTTGTAAAGTTAGTTTTATAAAAGGGGCATCGTTTAACCTTAGTTGGGTAGTATGGATGATCCAATTTAGCGATAAATTCCGATCATAATTTGATAAGGCATCAGGCAACAAATGTAAAGCTATGCTCCAAATAAAATCCTCTAAAGTTTCCATTCCATTGTGCTTGAGTTAAGAGGGATCCTGTTCAGGAGCCTGGATAGTTCAATCCTTTGAATGAGAGGACTATGAATAGTCCAATTATCAAACCATACCCAAATATTGTCTCCATTACCTAGCACATGCTTAATCCATGGAAAAACCACAGGTCTTAAGTTCAACATATGCATGAAGAACCAAGAGTACTCCCTTGAGATAGATAATTCCCAAAAGCTTTTATTACTAAGATATGTTTCATGTAGCCATTTCACCCTAATAGCATATTTATCAACAAATGGTCTCTAGATCCGTTTGCACTAAAACACTTTTTACATAAGAGATATAAGGGTAATCCCCAAGCCCCCTTATGTTTTAGGGATGGTCACTTCACTCAATTTAACTTTAGCTTTTTTAGAGTTTTCAGAGTTCCCTGTCCATAAGAAAACTTTCATTATGCCTTCAATCCCCTTGATGACTTTCTTGGTAGGAATGGCATGTGATCCAATAAACATAGACGTTTCCCAGTGCATAAATTATTAGATTAACCCCTACAATAAGTGACAAGAATCTGTTTTGCCATGCATTAATATGAGTTTGGAATCGTTTTATAAGAGAAATACAATTAGAGTACTTTAGCTTTGCATACGAGATATAAACTCCTAGGTATTTCAGAAGAAGATCGTGAAGCTGAAGTTCAGTAATCCGTGAGAGTTCCACAAAGTTCCTTACATCTTTAGAGTAGTACAAACTACTTTTATGGACATTTTCAACCAATCCAGACTATTTGGAAAATTACATTAGAAGATCCTTTGGTAACTGCACTGAGTGGATGTCTGACCCCGAAAGAAGGATCAAATCATTAGTAAACATCAAATGGGTGAATTTGGAAGACTTACATTTACTATGGTAGTGAAACCGACGATTAGGTCCTATAACCTTGTTGAGAAGTCAAGAAAGGCCTTTTATAACAAGAGTGAACAAATAAGGTGAGAGATTATCACCTTGTCTGATACCTCAAGCATAAGATAGTGGTTTGGTATGAATCCCATTTACCAGGATACTAATATAAGCAGTTTGTAAGCAGATCATGATCCCCATAACAAACTTAGTTAGGAATTCAAGAGCCTTTAGAAAAAATTGTATGAACTTCCAATTAATAGTATCACAAGCCTTATAGAAATCTATCGTCTAGTAGCAACTTTTAATATTCCTACCAGATTGATAATCTTTTAAAAGCTATTGCATAAGCAGTGTGTTATCCTGAATAGATTTTCCTTGTATAAAGGCCCTTTGAGCAGAAGTGATCACTGAAGATAGAGCAGTCTTTAATCTATTATCAAGAAGTTTAGCAATTACCTTATAGACCACGTTGTAATAAGAGATAGCTATGTAGTCAGCTAGTGTATTAGGATTTAGCTTTTTAGGAATTAGGCATATGTATGTGTGATTTATCTTTGTCTATTTGTGACAAAAGGATAAAAAGGAAAATTGTATTAAAGTCCAATAGCTAGGCAAGTTATAATAATAAGGCTAAAGCCTCAGCTCTAAATTGATATACCAAAAGAAGACATAAGTGGACTAAAGCATATTACAAAGTTTTGCTTTTCCAAGAAACTAGAACTGAAGATGAGTAAGCTACAAATCAGTCAGAGGGAGCAAGAATACATCAACATATGGCCATCTTATACTTGAGGGATTTAGATAGATTCTTAGTAGAATCAAGCTCTCTCAAAAGCAAAGAGACTATTTAAAAGATGGCGTTAACTTCTCTAGTTTCCCTTTTGAAAATCCTTCTATTCCTTTCTAACCAAATGGTGTAAACAATATGGTTGAGAGAAAGCTTGAAGATATTCAGAACTTTATAATGCTTATATTTAACTATAGTATACCAAGGAATAATATCTTTTTAATGGCTTAGTAGACATCTGTTCTTACATAAAGCTTGAAAATTAGTCTATAGATAAGTTGAAAACTAGGAAGTGAAGAATAGATGTTCATGTGATTCAGGCTCCTTTTGCATAGGATATAGGTAGGGTAAAGAGAGTGTAAAATTGATTATATTCCTAATTTATAGCTTATCCTTAATGACCAACCATAAGATGAAGGTAGTTTTTAGTTGATTTAAAGGAAGCCAAACCAATTCCTTTTATTGAACATGTTCGTTATTGCTTGAAAAAAATTCTCTAATAAGAGTGATTATTATAAATTTCTAATCCATTTTCTCAAAAAAAATTTATCCTTAATAGATTGGTTTTGGGAATATTCTAGCATTAACCCCTTTAGAATTAAGTAGGTGTCACTTCCATAAGTTAGTAAGAATGACAATTTTTACCTTTATATTCCTAGGATTAATGGACACCAATTTACTTGCATTTGGTAAATTGGACAAGAGGCCTTCGAGATGCCAATTAGGGTTTTATATTATCCCTCAGATTAAGCATTTTCTAAAAGGACCAGAAGCATGCAGTTTTGGGTTTGATTTTTCAAAAGCTAGTTCCTTTTATGGATCCATCGTATCTATAGGAAATTATGGTAGCAAATGCTTCAAAATCCTTTTGAATAGAAGCACTCTCCCAAAAAAATTTACATTAATACAAAGAAAATATTTTGTTATGAATCCACAAGATATTAAGGAATTGTCCACTTGAAATCACTTTGTTCATTATTATAATGGATTTTATCCATAGAATTCCTTCTTCTTCCATAAAGCAAATTTCAATCTAGCTAACTTTGGATTTAGAGTAATCATCTTATTTCTATTCCAAATAAAGTTTTTAGCATATTCTCAATAGCTTTGGTTTGACTGATTGCTAGAGGAAAAGACGAGTACCAATAAACACTAATCTAATTAGGATAAAATTTATTAGCCTGCTTATGTTAAGCATATGTTTTTCTAATATGTTTTTCTTTTGAAAACAATTTTATATAGATGCTGATATTCACCATGGAATAACTTGGTAGTAGAGATAGGAATCTTATAATATTTAAGAGACATCTATTGAATCTTGATACCTATGATTTGTAGAAGATGATCAACCTCATCTAAACTGCATATAGAAATATAAAAGGAGTTTTGAGTATGTTAATTGATAAACCCAACAAATTTTAGACAAGATTCAAAGATTTAATCAAGATCTTAAGAAATCTAGCTCTAACTTTTTAAAAGAAAGAAAATTATCTGTAAAGGAAAGATTAAATATAATGTCTCATGTATTTGATATGGTATTTGAATTTCTTACATAAGTTTAAGTTTGAGGCAATGAGTCTGATAGTGCTTCAATGCAAAGTGTAAAGAGGTAATGGAGGAGGGGGTCTCCTTACCTCAACCTTTTGGTACCCTAAAAAAGAATGGAAGGTTCTCCATTCACCATGATGCTGAAGTAGTAATGACACATTTTTTGATCTAATGACTATAGTTGTTTAGTAATCCAAAAGTTGTCATACCTTAAAATAGAAAGGTACAGCTTATAGCATCAAATAATTTATGAAAATCAACTTTAATAAAGTAACTTTTAGTAGATAACTTCTTATAATAATTCTTGAACAAATCTTGATTAATCAATATGTTATCACTAATACCCCTACTCTAAAAAAACACTTCTTGGCAAAGAACTAATAAGAGAATTTAATATGCTTTTAATTTGATAGCAAGAATTTAGAAATAATATCATCAATTGCATTGCAAAAAGATGATGGATTGAAAAACTAAGAAGTAAGGTAGATATGAGTTTTGCATTGTAACGTCCCATATTAGGGGTTAGAATATTGAGGAATTTCAATGCATAGTATGCTTTGCATAATTAAGTTTTGTTTATTTGTGCATATGCTTTTTTGGACTCAAGTAAATTTTGAACATGCATTCATGACATTTTCCGCGTATAATTGAGTTATGGAATGTGATTAAAATGTGATTTAGCAATTTTGATATATTTCGAATATTTTGGAATGTGAATTTTAGAAAAAATATTGAAAGTTAGACCAATCCTAGTGTGACAAGTGGACTTAGTAAAGATTGACATTTGGCATAATTCATTGTGTGACAAATGGCTTGACATGTTGGAGACGTGTGGTAGCTTGCATGAAAGACAAATGGCTCACATGCATGGAGCCATGTGTCAAATTGACAACAACCCACGTAGGCACATGTTTAGGTAAGGAAATTTCTGCAGTTTGCATGTTCTTCATTTGAGTTGCTCTTCTTCCTCACCGAAAACACCAAACTAATTCTGTTGAGAAATTGGCTTTTGAATCTTATATCAAAGTAAGAATTTCATTACTTAGAGAGTGTTTATTCTGCTATCCTTGGTTTTCTTCATCCACTGAGAACTTCATTGCTAGAATTTGAGTTGAACCAAGTAAGTGTTGTTTTCATGCAATTTATTGCATATATGCTCTGCTTCCCATGGTACATGCATGGATATTTGAGTGTGAATAGAAATGAATTGAATAATTCTGATGATGCTTGAATGATTGAAAATGAAATTGTGCATGAGGGGTGTAAGATGGGTAGTTTCAGTGGTGCTCAGAATGGGTTAAATGAGGTGAAGGCATAGAGGAAGACGAGAATGGAAAATATACAGTAGTGAGAGAAAGATTGTGTAAGGAATCAATTTTTAGTGTTTAAATATAGATGTGATTTGTTTGAGTTATGATGAGCTAAAATGAAAGTAGAAGCATTGGTTTAAGTGTGATATGTATTCTTTGAATAAGACCGAAGTGTAAAATCTGGGAAGTTTCAAGATGACTAGCTTGAAAGATTTCATTCCTGTGAAAGTTCGCCACAGCCAAATCCTTGGTTCGCCACGACCAACTTGAAGGATTTGACTAGAATTCCTTTCAGGTAAAGTTCGTCGCAGACAACTCTAGGTTTCTCCGCGACGAACCTGTGAATGTTTTGCGAGAATTCCTCTCTCGAGGAGTTCGCTACAGTGAACTTTTCTCTACACTGAATATGCTTCGATATTTTAGGCATAAATTTCTCTATAGTTATCCAAATGGGATGATGTTTTCTTTAGAGTAAACTAGAGACATAGGGCTAAAAATTATCTAAAGAAATAGAGTTCTAATTCTGCATATAAGAATTTCAAAATCTGATTGAAAGTTAAGATAAGAATTTTGCTGAAGCTTAAGAAAAGTCTAAAATCTTTTGAGTATAACTTTCAGTATACTATACCAAATTGGATAAGCTTGTATCATTGGAAACCTAAGACAATAATGGAAAACGTTCTAGAAGGAAGTATTACCTAATTACCTCACCTTCTTGATGGGAATAATTGAGCAAGGTGGACTCGAAAGTTGATTGTGAAATAAATCTGGATTGAGGAATTGAGTATGGTTTCACATGATCGATAATATGACAAGATTTAGGATAAGAAACTCAGAATTTGTCACGAACATACATCATACATATTCAGTATTCATGAGTGTGAATAATTGAATTCATAATTGTGCATAATACTAATATATGTTTGTATTGAATGTTTTAGAGGAACCCTTAGAGCGACCGATTCTAGATATTTTTGGGACTTCGAGGCAATAAAGCAGCAGGAAGTTTTTGTATGTAATTTAGACGGTAAATTTTGTAAGAAAGTTTTGATGGTTTTGCTTTGATTGTTTTGTTTGCTATTGATTTGGAACATTGAATGATTTGCAAAGCTGTCTGATTGATATATTAATTGAATTTCAAACATTTTTGTTTTTATTCTGTTAAGTCCTAGTTTTGGGTAAATAGACATGCCTGGAAGGGTTTGCAGCTACGTCTGTAACACTTCGGTGTCTTCTGTTATTGACACTTCGGTGTCGTCTGTTAGTGACACTTCGGTGTCAAGACGTCGGTCTCTTCAGTGACACTTTGGTTTCGAGACTTCAGTCTCCTCTATATAAGTCCCGTTACCCACTTTTGTAAATGGATTTAGCAGTTTTCTGATTTTGTAATATGATATCTGTTTGATTTGATATAAGCCAAATTATATTCTGAATCTGAAGGTTTATACCTATTGTGTTATGCAATTCTAATAATCATAATATCTGTTCTGAAATGCATTATGCCCGATTTACTGTTAAAGAAATATTTTAAAGTAGATTAGTTATTACTCACTAAGCTATATGCTTAGCACGGTGGATTTGCCCCGTGTAGGTTCAGAGAGAAGGACGTAGGGACTGGGACAAGTCAACCACAATGGCCAAAGGCGTATGAGTTTTGTGTTGCTCAAAATGTATTTTGAGTTTGTTTTGGGCTTGTATATGACTTTGGATTTCTGTTTGAAGGATTGTAATAACCTTAATTCAAGCTAGTTTATGAAATTATGATATGTATTATATCTTTGTTGAGATTCTAGAAATGCATATATGAAATGTTTCGGATTCAATATGTTAGGTTATGTCTTGTGTGGTTTGTTTGTTTTGTACTGTCTTATGTGGCGCTCGCAATATCCTCCCAGGGGGTATTAGGTCGTCACATCTTTTTGGTATCAGAGCATAGTTTAGGCAATTCTGGTTTAACCAAACTTAACTATTGCTTCTATTGAGTGTACAAGATGTGTTTTGGCCTAATGCAGTGTCCCATGTTTTGTCTATAGAATTAATGATGGAAGTGTCTCGCAATACTATTGACGAAGTTACTAAGAGCAATCATCCAGAGCAAACTCGTTTAGTGATATCTGGACCCTCTAGGGTCAATCGAGGTGAAGCTGGGATGCCACCACCTCCTCCAGATCAAGGAGAGGCTTTGATTAAGTTCTCCTAGGATATGATGATGTTGTTGCATCGGATGATGGCACCCAAAGCTCCAATTGATCAGCTGCAGAAGTATGGAGTGGAGGAATTTACTGGGACATCTCTGGAGGAATCTGAAAGGGCTGAGTTCTGGATTGAGAAGGTGAAGAGGCTGTTGGATGAGATCAGTTGTCCAGCAGAGTAGATGGTGCACTGTGCTGTTTCCCTTCTGCAAGGAGCAACTTATGAATGGTGGAAGTTCGTTCTGAGAAGTCCTTAACTACCGATACCTCTGACTTAGGATTACTTTGCCCAAGAATTTAAAGCTAAGTATATGACAGAGGCTTACAGAAAGGATAAATGGAAGCAATTTTTGAATCTGAAGCAGAGGAATTTTTCAGTTGTTGAGTATGATCGAGAATTCAACCGACTTAGTAGGTATGCCCCTGAATTTGTACTCACTGAAGATTTTCGATGTCACCAGTTTGAGGATGGATTGCATGATTCCATCAAGCAGCATCTAGCAACAATTACTCTTTTGCAGCAAGTGACGTACCATTAGCTGGTATAGGCTTCCATGAAAATAGAGAGACAGGAGATCGTTAGGAGAGAAAGGACAATTCTCAATCATTAAGGGAATAATTGGAAGAAGAAGTGTTGTCTTGCTTATAAATGAAGAAGAAAAACGTGAATGGAGGGATAAAAGAAGAGAATAACAAAAATGAGAAAGAAAGAGGAACAAAGTTTGGTGGTTTAAGAGAAAAAAATAGAGTTGAGCTAGGGTTTAATTATTCTAAGTCTTTAAGAGAGATTTTAGAGATGTTCAAGAAGAGAAAAAGGTAGAGGAAGAAAATAGCTTCCCTTTGAGCTAAAAATCCCTTCATTTGGCAAAGAATGAAGGTGAGATCATTTTGAATCTTTTGAATTTTTGAAAGGATTTTAGTTCATGGAGTTTAAAAAATGCTTAGTTTTAAGTATTCTAGAATAAATTTTAGAGATTTTGCATTGTGAAATTTTCCATTGGATTCCTATTGAATGAGACTTGGTTTGTTTTAGGGAACTAAGAGTGTAGCACCCCACTCCCACAAGACACATACCCGATATCTATGGTGATATCCGAGTATGTATCCCGCAAGAGTGGCATGCTAGAACGAACAATCAGTCAAAATTCATTTTCAAAGAAAACTTTTACTTCTTTAAAACAAGGTTCACGTGAGTGGAAAATGGCTAATCGAATTGGACCCATAGCTTTAAAAAAACATTTCCATTTGCAAGTTACACTAGTTACAAACATTGGTATTCAACAATAATTTGGGCCCATTTCATAAATA
>JAOTAX010000196.1:8805385-8820074 GCA_025629825.1 Erythroxylum guanchezii | reverse complement strand
CTTGTTTATCATTTCTTGGTTCAAAAACTTTCATTCATTTGTTCTTGACTCGTGACTAATCACCAAAATTTTTCATTGAATAGTTCTAATCTTCTACGAAAAGTTCGGGGTCCAATAGTTGAGCCGTTGAATAAGAAAAATGAAGAAAGAGAAATCATTTCTAGCAAAAATTTGGGAGAGATTAACATCTAAATTTGCAGGGTTGTTGTCTCAGGGGGATGAGCTAAAGAAAGCTAGAGTGAGACCAATTATTGTTGATAGTTTGTAATCCAAGTAAAAAGTAGGTCAGTTAAGGAGAAAAAGGAAAAATCCTCAGACAGTGTTGTTGAGCAAGTTTTATATATAATAATAAAACTCTCAATACACACAAATATATAGATCGTATCTTATAGTATAAGAGGTTATTGTTCCCTCAAGGATTATGCAAGAGTTAATAATTTAAATCTAACTTTGTCTAGGGTATTCATAAATTGAATTGAATTAAATTTAAGTAACAAAAATTAAAACAAGTAATAAAGCAAAGCAAATAAGCAAATAAATAAACAATAAGTTGCCAATAACACTTAGGGTTTTTGATCAAGATAGAACACGTTGGACTTATTCTTTCTTTATTCTGTTTCCTTTAATCTTGTTAATCCAATTATATGTTTAATCTTAGATTTCCTAAGGTCTTGATTGGTAATTAATCAATTAACTTTAATTAAATTCAAAATTTCCAGATTGGCAACCTCTTGATTAACAAAACTTTCACTAACTTATTCAATTATATCTGAGGCAGTCTATTGAATAATTAATTTCTCAAATAAGATATCTTTTCGAATTATTGCTAATTTGATAATTTTGGGTTTATTAAAATGCTAACTCTCATTGTACAATCTAACACTAATTACTTTTGACTCACTTTCTCAATTTGTTGTCAAGTTTAAGCATGAACGATTATCATAAACATCCAATATGTATTGAAATCAACATTAATTAAAATTCATAAAATAATTCTAGAATAAATCCTAATATGAAATTAAGGTCTTGATTGGAAAGCTAGAATTCCTATAAGTTCTTCTTAATCTCCCACTTTTGACTGACCTTTAACTGTGGTTGTTGCTATTTTTTGGTGTGTTTCATATTCTTTTATACTGTTTAGGGTTTTGGTGTTGTGTCTAGGGTTTTTCCACTTTGGTTGATTCCAGAAATAGCCCCAAACCTTAAAATATATGAAAAATTTTGCTCTTAGAAACTCTCTAGCATGATCATGCTACATTGATTTTGCACTCTAACATGCACAATCATTTCCTACTTCCAGCTTCCTCCATCTTCTTTGTTCTTCATTTTCTTGATTTTCATCACCTCACAAACATATTAAACACCTCAGAAAACATAAAATTAAGATTGAATTCATGCTCTAAGCCACACAAACACTTAGAGTATAAACAAACATACACAATAACACTATTTTAAACCTATACGTACGATAATAATCTATTTAACACTTAAAAACACAAAACACCTATCAAAACATAGTATGATCTATACCCGTCAACATCCATACATTTAAACTTTTTCTTGTCTTCAAGCAAAGATAAAAATACAAACAAACAAACCAACATAAAATCAAATAGTCACTCATTTATGCAACATGCAATAATGAGACAATGATGTTAAATCTTACAGAATCAATTTAACCACAACCATCAATCATTCAAAATGTGCCAACATACTAACCTATTCCTTTCATGATTGAGTACCTTGAATTGAATATACATATCAATCAAAATATACATATCAATCAAAATATTAACACTTTATTCATTCTCCTATGGCACTTGTACATATGCATTTATGATTATTAATCAATGAAAAATGCAACTATCACTAAGTATCCTTTGATGAAAATATTTTCTATTTTCAAATATCAGTAGGTTTTATTTATTGAAACACCATTTTTTGTTTTCTTTCTTGTCATGAATGACTCCCAGTTATTTCACTAGATCACATTTTTTTTTATTATTTAGCTTGGTTGGAATGTCATTCTATCCTTTTTATGTGAAGACAAACATTTTGTTGTGAATGCCCAAGGTTACTTAGCTATATCACATTCTTAACAAGCCACTAGCTCTATTCTTAACCTAATTTTTTCAAAAAGGGCCATCAGAATAGCAATATATTTAACGCACAATTTCTTAACCTACCTTATTTCTTTTTAGTTAACTGTCTTCATGAATGGCTACTAATGATGTTAACCAATTCAATTGATTTATATTTATAAATGTATACAACCAATTTCCTAAGTAAACAAAATAGGTTTCATATCCTAATTAACATACAAGTCATCCAAAGATACTTAAAACATAAAATTTGTAAGTCACTATACCCATTCACACAAAGCATACATATGCAACAAAATGTCACGCAATGTCATCCTAATAAAAAACTAACACATTGTGATATGAAAAATTCACACATATATGACATGTTAATGCATAAATCTCCCCACATTTGACAACACATTTTCCTCAATGTGAGAAAACAAACAACACACATAAAAATAATCAACAAATAACAAAAAGTTTAGACCAAGAAATCATTTATGGATTGAGATGATGACAGTGTAGGTGCAGGAATTTGAACACCTTGGCTAGCGAAGTACTTCAAAATCTTTTTGGTGTCGTGTCACTGTCTTTGTCGGTCTTGAACCATCTCCTTCATTTGCGCCTCCATGGTGCTTAAGCATTCCATCATAAGCTTGCTGTTTTCAAAAACCAAATTGAAGACTTTCTCCCAGCCTTCCTCTTCATCATCCTCTGTTTCTTCAATTGTCGAGACCTCTATTTTCTACTGCACTAACACGAAACTAAAACTAGCTTGTCTTGTCCTATATTTCACATAAGTTTTGGAAATAACATCTTGAAGTTCCATATGATGGACTGCCAAGATCTCAGCTCACCTTAAGTGAGTTTGATTAGGAAACTCGGGAAAAATAATATTTAGTCCCTCAACATCTACACCATAATAAACAACAAACGTAATAACAAGATAACCTATGCCAAGATGACTACTTTTCTTTTTAAGAGAAGTAGCTATAGTATTAAAAGTATAGGTTGAAGTACATACATTAACATTATTATCCATGCACCAAAATATAAATAAGTCTTTAATAGAACATTTGTTACTTTCAAATTTATTAAACACAATATGACATATAAATTTATGCAATAATGGATGCTCAGGACTAAGAATGACATTATCATAGGCATTGTTCACAATATAATTATCTAACCTTTTCAATTGCTCCTAATATTGCATAGCACAAAAGTTATCTTATTTTTCAATTATGTTTGACCTAGGAAGTCCACCAATTTCTTCTATAATTTCATAATTCAAATTATATGGGTGGCTTTTTAATCAAAACCAAAATCTCTCCAAATTTTATGACTCAAATTGTAAAGTAATATAAAATTTGAGGGTTAATTCCGTACACACAACATAATTAAAATGAATAAATTTGTCCTGTCAAATTTTATTACTCAAAGTCTTAATTTTATCTTTCAACCTTAGATTTTCTTAAATTTCAAAATCAAAGTATCTAGGTGCACTAACAACTCTAGAGTGAAGAGTTTGGAATCATATACCTTCTTTTTTCGAGTAAATAAAGAAAGGTGCTCCAAAATCTACAGCCCTATCACGTGTACCCTTCTTTGAAACTTGAGGTTTTCATTTTGGTTGTGAGCGTTTAGCACTTTGTTTGATTCTTGGCACTATAAATGAGTATGTACCTACAAAATTAACCAAGAACATACAAAACTACATCAAAAACATCGAAAAAATGTAAAGAGAGAAACGTTCAACAAAATCTTGTAAAAAAACTCTAAAGATTTGATATTTGTGAGGAAATTACTAGATATGTATAGGAAGAATGTTTATCTAGGTGAAATAAGCAAGATAGAAGTGAAAACCCTAAGGAAAATGAAGAGAGATGTGAGAGTTTGAGAGGGGCTGCTATGTTTTAGAGAGACAAAGTAGGTTGAAAAGAAGAGAAAAATGAATATAAATGGTTAGGGTTGAAAGAGGGGTAAAATGTGGTTTTGGGGACATTTTTAAGTCTTGGGCATGGTCGCCACAGGGTACGGTCGTGCTCTTATCTTGTTTCTTTGTTTTTTCTTCATGTAACCCACTGAAACTTATTCCTTAACTTGTAGTAACTTCAATAACAAGAAAATTAACAATCCAAACTACTCCAAAACATGAAAAATGAAACCCTAAATATTAGAATTTAAGAAAACCTAGCTACGAAAAATTGTTAAGTTAAAGTCTTTAGCTTGACCTTTCATAATCTGAAACTTTTCTAATGATTTGAAAAGAAAGAAATTACGAAGATACAATTTGAATCTTTGTTCATTCCCTTTAGAGGTTTCCATAATTTGATTTTTTAATTCTAAAGCTTTATGTGCAAATACTTGGGTCACTTCTTCTTCATTTTTTTTTCCTTGTATGGCTTGACATTCTCATATGCATTCAAGCGAAGTTCATCGAGTTCATTTTGTTGTAAAATTCTTCACTTACTCGCTTACTTCCAATTAAAATTTAAGGCTTTCATCACCCAGTATGCCCTATGCTCTGATTCCATAGGCAGGTGCCAAGCCTTACCATACACAAGCCTAAATGGTGTCGTGCTAATCAGAGTTTTGTAGGTAGTTTGATAGGCCTATATGGTATAATCCAGTTTCAATGCTTAATCCTTCCTTGAACTATTTACCGTCTTCTCAAATATTCATTTCATCTCACTTTTCATGACTTCCACTTGTCTGCTTGTCTGTGGGTGGTATGGAGTGGCTATATGATGGTGAACTCCATATCTTTTTAGAAGAGTATTAAAAGATTTATTACAAAAATGTGCTTCTCCATCACTTATTATTGCTCGTAGCTCTCCAAATCAATTGAATAGTCGTTTGATACATTTTTACATAACTTTCTTCCTATTTATTGGTGTTGCCACAACACCAGTCCATCATGGCACAAAGTCCACTCCGAATAAGAAATACATGTTCCCCATAAAGGATGAGAATGGTCCTATAAATTCCAGTCCCTATATATGGAACATTTCGACTTTTAGAATGTTAGACAGGGGCATATCATCTATTTTTGAGATGTTCCCCACCCTCTAGCATCTATCTCATTGTGCCATAATCTCTCGAGCATTCTTGTATTCGGCCAATAAAATCTACATTCTAGTACTCGTACTACCATCTTGTTCGCTTCGTAATTCCTAGTATAGACAGTTTCATGACACTTTGTTAATATGTCTAATATCTCCTCCTTTGGAACATACTTTCTAATTAGTCCACCAACATATGTCTAATAAAGGATCAAGTCATCCCATAGATACTATGTACACTCATAAAAGAATCTCTTTTTCTGTTGATACGATAAATGTAAAGGAAGCATACCACGTTCAACAACGTTTGTTATAACCGCATACAATTGTACTATAAGGCGATCGAGCAACATCATGGTTTTATTAGGGAATCACTCATTAATATCTTCACTTTGCTCTAATTACAATCCTTTGAGATGTGATAAGTGGTCAGCTACCACATTCTTTGCTTCCTTCTTATCTCTGCTCTCAATATCAAATTCTTATAATAACCATCAGATTAATTTTGGTTTTACATCTTTCTTGACGAATAGATACTTAAACACATAGTGCTCGGTAAAAATGATCACCTTTGATCCCAAAAGATGCGACCAAAGCTTGTCTTATTTAAATACCACCGCTAGCAACTGCTTCTCAATAATAATATAATTTAGTTGGGGCCCCGTTAATGTCTTGCTTGTGCAATAAATCACATGCAACTTTTTATCCTTCTATTGGCCCAATATGTACTCACTTCACACATGACTTTGAATGCTGGACCCCGCTACTGGAGCCCAACATTCAGAGTCATAAACTAAAACATCTCATTGCAAATTTTCTTTAACAATAAACGCATATACGGAAAATCGATAATCAAACGACCCGATTTATTTAAAACAAATTCAGTCATAAAAGATGCAAACATTATTGAACACATCAGAGTTTCAGTAACCACTTAGGCCTATTACAGAACAAAATGCTTGTTTTCATAATATCTTTACATTTCAAAAACCACCCCTTTGGCTATAAAAAATACAAAATACACATGATACAATTGAATGCTTATGCTTAATATGATTTCTAAATACCAAAAGTTTTTGAACTAACTTAATTACAAAAGTCTCTATTCTTGGTGTTTGCCAAACTTTGCAAGGATCAATGTAATTCTGCTTTTTCTTCACCTGCGGAGTGGAAGATAATGGGGTGAGCTACAAAGCTCAGTGGCTTATATATTTATAGCCATTGGCAACGAGCCATACAATTCAAGCACATATACACATATATATAGACCAATTTCGAAGCTCATATGCCACAAGTGGGTAGTCGGGAGAAGGCTCTTGTCAACGTGCACGTGACAAATAGAATGGTTCCACTATCGCCCAAACAGAAGCACATAATCATGGTCAAAATCATTTTATCAAATGTTCGAATCATTTCATCATACTTTTCATGCTCTTTCCTTTCTTTTCATTTATACAAAAATGTCGTGACATATTTCAAGGCATAATATGATCAAAGTCACAATTCAATTATATCAAAATGTCATACATCTTTTAACACATAACATAAAACATATCATAATGCATTTTTCACATTACAGAATGTACAATTTAACAATTCAAGCATATACACGCAAACATAGGCACATTGCCCATTTACATAATAACCATAAATATATTACCAACCTAATTTTGCTTGCAAAATTTGAGTCAAGGTTGTCCTTCCCCTTGCTCTTGGATAGGATTCCCTTGGTTCCCTTCATTCTTCACCAAATGAAGGGATCTTTAGCTCAAATGGAAGCTCCTTTCATCCTCCTCTTTTTTCTCTTCTTGAACAGCTTCAAAATCTTTCTTGAAGACTAAGAAGAATTAAACCCTAGCTTAACTCTCTTCTTTTCTCTTAAACCACCAAACTCTCATTCTCATTTTTGGTATTCTCTTCTTTTTGTCCCTCCATTCACGTTTTTCTTCTTCATTTATAAGTAAGACAACACTTCTTCTACCAATTATGCCCTTAATGAGTCCAAAAAGTCCGTTTCGCTCTTCTTTATAAGCTTATGTTCTTTTAACCTTAAGTGTCTTACCAAAAATACCCTTGACCATTCCTAACCTTAAAACTTTCTTCTGGAAAATGGTCCCCATTTTCTTAAGTTCTAAAGACACCAAAATTATTCAATTTGGTTCGAAAATATGAAAGTATTGCCCTAAACATTTCAGACTATTGTTATATTGAAACAGTACACTATACTTAAATTCCTCCCATTAAAACTCTTCCTACCAATACCCTTACCTTGATTCAATCAATCCTTTTTCAAAACAGCATCAAAAGTTATAACTTTCATGGAGAGGTAGAAAAATGTAATCGGAATTTATTGATACAAGATTCACCTCATTTGGAGGTCGAATATCAAAGCTATGGCTGAAAGAATCAAACATGATTTTTGTCCTTAATCATACAGAACCTATCTGCGGACAAATGGCATAACTCCCTCCCTCTACAGATGTCAGATTAAGATCATCTTAGGATGGTTTCAAAGAGGACTTTGAGATTTAAAACTTTCAAGAAGACTCTGAAGACAATTTCTATCGTCTGAAGGGTCAAATGGGACCAGATGATAGCATCAGACGAATAGTGTATAGAAGAAGAAATTTCGGTTACGTAAGCAAAAAGCAGACGAAGCAGAAAGTAGACGATAGCAAGAAGCAAAAGAAGCAAAGAGGTAGACGAAGCAAAAGACAGATGAAGCAGAAAGTAGATGAAGCAGAAAGCAGACAAAGCAAAGAGGCAGACGAAGCAAAAGTAAGACGAATCAGAAAGCAGACGAAGTAGAAAGCAGACAGAGTAAAAAGCAGAAGATAGTAAGATGTAGACGAAACAAAAGGCAGATGAATCATAAAGCAAACGCAGTAGAAAGCAGATAGAGAAAAAAGCAGATGCTAGCAAGAAGTAGACAAAGCAAAGAGGCAGACAGAGCAAAAGGCAGACGAATTAGAAAGTAGACCAAGCAAAAAGTAGACGGAGCAAAAAGCAGACAATAGTAAGAAGAAAACAAAGCAAAGAGGCAAACGAAGCAAAAGGAAGACGAATTAGAAAGTAGACGAAGCAGAAAGCGGACGGAGCAAAAAGCAGACGATAGTAAGAAGCAGATGAAGCAAAGAGGCAGACGAAGCAAAAGGAAGACAAATCAGAAAGCAGACGAAGCAGAAAGCAAACGGGGAAAAAAGCAGGCGATAGTAAGAAGCAGACGAAGAAAAGAGGCAGACGAAGCAAAAGGCAGATGAATCAGAAAGCAGACGGAGCAAAAAGCAGACGATTGTAAGAAGCAAACGAAGCAAAGAGACAGACAAAGTAAAAGGCAAATGAATCAGAAAGCAGACAAAGTATGAAGCATACGGAGCAAAAAGCAAGCAATAGTAAGAAGCAAACAAAGCAAAGAGGCAGACGAAGCAAAAGGCAGATGAATCAGAAAGCAGATGAAGCAGAAAGAAGACGGAGCAAAAAACAGACGATAGTAAGAAGCAGACGAAGCAAAGAGGCAGACGAAGCAAAATGCAGATTGATTAGAAAGTAGACGAAGCAGAAAGTAGATGAAGCAAAAGGCAGTCGAAGCAAAAAAAGCAGACGAATCAAAGTCAACTTAAGACGATGCAACTCTTAAGATGATATGACATTATCACAGAAGACATGTCTTTACAAACGATATGACATCATCACAGACGATGTAACGTCATCACAAATGATACGTCTTTACAGATAATACATCTTTACAGACGAGGCATCTATACTCTTGAGCATCTCCCCTTATAAAGACCATAACTTTCAACTCCAATGTCCAAAATTCTCATACTATATACCATTGGAAAGATAAAAGAAAGACCTACAACTTTCTAGAAGATAACATTATCTAAATCTATCTAAATCAATTAAGAATTTCCTCCTGAAGTCAGAAATGAACTTTACATTCATCCACCAATGTACTACACCCAGTTCTCAACTTCATGACAAATTTTGAGATTCTTAAAGACATAATTAATTTTGATGTCTTTATAAGAAATGTAGCCATATGTTTTTAGTTTAATTCAAATCAAGAATCATCTCGTTTGGATAGCTAGAGAAAACATTGTGGCTAAAAGACTAAAGTATACTCAGTGAACATTTTCCAAATTAACTACCAATTTTGTTTCAACCTCTTTCTTTAACATAACTCATACCAAGATCACCTTTTCTACTTTATTTACTTATCATTCTCAACTCCATTTCATATCAATATCATCCATAAAGAAATTATAGTCCATGATTAATCATGAACCCCAATAATAGAACATATACATATATACATATCCTTCATCAACTTACTACAAATTCAACTTCATTCTTGCTTTCATTTCACTTCGAACTTTCACCTTAATTCTTCTTATTTCATAATCTCTAATCTACCAAAACACCAAAGCAAGACATGAGAAACGTTCGGGGTCCAACATTGAATGGTAATGACCAATCCGGTGACATTAAGATTGGTGCTGATATTAATGCCTCTTTTAGTCGATTAAATATATATAGACAACTATCATCAAAATTAAAAGGCACTTCCTTAACTAACAGGCTAGTAAGAGGCCTAGCAATTATAAAGAAGTCCTTAATAAAGCGGCGGTATAATCCTACATGACCTAAAAAATGCTCACATGCCTTTGACACTAATGGGTGATGGAAGCTTCTCTATGACCTCCATCTTTGCTTTGTCCACTTTAATTCTTTAACACAATATTTTACATCCCAGTACTCCATCCTCGTGCACTATAAAGTGACACTTCTCTCAATTTAGTACCATATGTGTTCACTCACCCACAACCTTCAAACTGCTTCCAAAACTTAACTCCTTCATACACCTTCAACACCCCTTCACTATAGTTCATCAATTTCACTTCAATTCTACCTTATTCATGCTTCAATACCTCATCAAATTCCTGTCCAAACTAATTTAAAAATCATTTATTTAGCATCTTACAATCCATGATCTTTCAGGTATCAACATCCAAATCAAAAGCTATCAAACAAGTATCATGTTCCATACCTTAATTCATCATCAATTCAATACATATTTTATCCAATTCAAGCATCAAATAATTTATATTATAGCATGCAATCAAGTTTAGCATTCCTTTACCTTCTTAACTTGAAAGAACAACTCCAAAGAACCAGCTAATTGAACCCTTCCAAGCAATCAACACACTTCCAAAATCAAAGTAGATGTAGAATGATCTTAACATTAAGATGATAACAATATAGAAGGTAGTATAAAATAGCTTTTTTTGATGCAGTCTCATACAAGGATTCTTAAGTGTTGATGACCCAAAATCAAGCAAAAAATTTAGGAGGTGTGAGTGAGAGAGTTTCGGTGGAGAGAGTGCAAGATGGTGAAGAATGAGCAAAACAGAAATTACTCCAATAGAAACTTGTCTTATCCAATGCTAGGTGTCATCAAATTGTAACAGCATAAGTCACTATGCATGTTCTTCATTTGTCCCATATAGGAGCTGCCAAATGTCACCAATATATTAGGCCATTTGTCTCTCACTTATTGTTGCCACTTGTCAGTGTATTAACTATGCCATTTGTTAATGCCTTAGTTATGCCAACTGTCACTAACTTATAGGCTTAGTCAATTTAATTTTCTATGTACCAACTTGACTTGCCACTTGGCAATTGTCCTAATCCAAATGTACATTTTAATACCTCAATTCTCTAATGGTGTTAATTAATTCCAATTCACTACGTATGATCCATTAAACGAAAAATCAAGTCATATGCAATTCTCAATCATATCATAATTTTTAACACCTATCATACATGTACTTTCATGAACATGTAACATTCCAACTACGGTACAATTTGGGGCCTTACATGCATCGATTCGAATTGAGCAATTATTGAAAGATGGGCAAGGAGAGTATAGGCAATAATTTAGAATGAAGAGGCAGGGTAAGTCCCAAGCTGATTCTGGTAGGAGATTTAGTAAATGCCAGAATAGATCGTTCCAATCACAGACTAGATCGAGACAGTCAGGATTTAGATCGAGAGGTGGTTTTGTTCAGGCTGGTAGTGGTAAAGTTCAAGTATTCGAGAGGCAGACACAACAGATATCTTTGCCTAGTTGTGAGCATTGTGGGAAGAAACATGGTAGGGAATGTTGGAAGATATCAGGAGTTTGTTTTTGATATGGCTATCTTAAACATCAGATTAGAGACTGTCCCACGACTGTGGGAGCATAGTCTGGAGTGAGAGGAGGATCGGTGACTAAGACTATTGTCTGGTAAATTAAAGCTAGTGGAGCAAGACAGAGCAGCAGAGGTAGAGGCAGAACCAGTTCAGCAAGTCCTAGTTAATGATAAGTGACAACAACTTATCTTGGTAACTCAGGACGACAAACAACCTGACTTTTCTGTGAACAGAGATGGTGATTTATATTATAAAGATCAACTGTGTGTGCCAGCAAATGATTAATTAAAGAGAAAGTTATTGTTTGAGGCCCATAATACTATCTTTACTATGCATCCTGGTTGAAATAAGATGTATCAAGATCTGAAGCAACATTAATGATGGTTGGGTATGAAACGGGATGTTATAGACTATGTGTACAAATGTTTGACATGTCAGTAAGTTCAAGCTGAGCACCAAGTTCCATCTGGTTTATTACATCCTATTTCGATTCCGTAATGGAAATGGAATAACATTACCATAGATTTTGTCACTGGACTCCCTCTCACTCAGAGGAAGCATGACGCTGTATGGGTGATTATAGATAAGTTTACTAAATCTGCTCACTTTCTGGCTATTCGTTCTGATTATTATTTGGATAGGATTGCAGATATATATGTGAATGAGATAGTAAGGTTGCATGGGGTGCCAATATCTATTATTTTTAATCCTGATCCTCGATTTACTTCGAGACTCTAGAAAAGTTTGCAAAAGACTTTAGGTACCACTTTCCATCCCTAGACAGATGGACAATTTGAATGGGTTATCCAAATACTAGAAGATATGCTTTAAGGTTGTGTGTTAGAATTCTCGGGAAGTTGGGATAATTATCTTGCACTGATGGAGTTTTCTTACAACAACAGTTATCAAACTAGCATTGGCATGGCGCCATATGAAGCTATATATGGTAGTAAGTGTAGAACTCTAGTTTTTTGGACTGAATTATATGAAAATAAGATGATCGGGCCTAATATTGTGAAAGATACTGAAGTAAAATTTCAAGTTATTCAACAAAGATTGAAGGCTGCCAGTGATAGGCAGAAATCCTATGTTGACCTAAAAAGAAGGATATTGAGTATCAAGTAGGAGATAAGGTATTTTTGAAAGTATCACCATGGAAACACATACTTCAGGTTGGGAAGAAAGGTAAGCTTAGCCCACAATACATCGGTCATTATGAGATTCTTAAGAAGTTGGACCAATAGTTTATCAACTAGCTCTTCCTGGAGAGTTGGCCAAGTTACATGATGTGTTTCATATTTCGATGTTGAGAAGATATCAGTCAGATGATACACAAAAGATTCATGTGCAAGAAATTCAAGTACAATCGGATTTGACTTTTGAAGAAGGGCCTATGTCTATTTTAGCCAGAGAAGTACGACAACTCAGGAACAAGCAAATACCTTTGGTGAAAGTACTCTGGCAACACCATGGACTCGAGGAAGCAATATGGGAACCAAAAGAGAACATAAAGGCTTAGTATCCCTAACTATTTTGATCATGTATGAATTTTAAGGACGAAATTCTTTTAAAGGTAGATAATTGTAAGGCCCCATATTATACCTTAGTTGGAATGTTACATGTTCATAAAAGTACATGTATGATAGGTGTTAAAAATTATGATATAATTGAGAATTTCATATGACTTGAATTTTGGTTTAATGGATCAAACTTAATGAATTGAAATTAATTAACATCATTAGAGACTTAAGGTATTAAAATGTAAATTTGGACTAGGAAAATTGTCAAGTGGAAAGTCAAGTTGGTATATGGAAATTTTGAATGACTAATTCTATATCATTGAGTGACAAATGGCCTAACATAATTATGACCTTTGGTAGCCTCATAGAAGAACATGGGTGCTAGCTAGGAAGAGGACATGTGGCTTATGTCTTTATATGACAAGTCTCCCTAAAGCAAGATGAGTCATCTTACACATGGAATGTCTCTAACATTGTCTTTGTTTCGACTATTCACTTTCTACTATGGTTCATCTCTCTTTTCTCATCTCACCTCTGAAACCCTCTCTTTCACTCACAATTTCTGGATTTTTGCTTCAATTTGGATCATCATCACTTAGAGTTCTTGTAAGATACTGCATCAAGAAAGTAGATCCTGCTATCTTCTGTGCTATTGTCTTCTTGGTGCTAAGTTTTGTACCTTGATCCTGGATGTGTGCTGGTTGATTGGAAGGGCTAGACTATTTGGCTTGCTTCTTTGGAGTTGTTCTCTGAAGTTAAGAAGGTAAGGGAATGCTAAACTTGATTTCATGCTATAATATTAATTATTTGATGCTTGAATTGGATAGAATATGTATTGAATTGATGATGAATTGAGGTGTGGAATGTTGGGACCCGATTTGGAAACCGGACCCCAATCGGAGAAATGGAATCCTAAACGAAAACAAAACGAAGAAAAGAACGGATGAAATCAAGCGCGAAAGAATTCGAAGCGAAAACATAACAGAAACGAATCAAATACGAATCTAATTGGATCAAAGGCGAATCGCATCAAAACTAATTGAATCGAAAAATCAGATAACAAAATGCGGAAACAAAATCAAAAGCGGAAATCGAAGGAACGGATTTACAAAACGAAAGCAAATCGCTTAAGAACAAAAACTTAATTCCGACATCCGGGTAACGAATATTTTAGAAAAACGTCGTGTTGGAATCCCTAAGACTAAACCAGTCCAAAAACCTGGTATAATTTTTTTTTCACTCTTATTCATCTTTATTCAATCTTATACAAAGCGATCAAATCAATATAATTTCCCCACTTGGAAATTCATCCACATTCAAATCTCAATTCTAAAGGTTCTTCTTATACATTCATACAAATCCCAATATCATCTTTAACAAAATCTTATTCTTATTCTTATTCTTTCTTCAATCATTATTTAACAAAAATTTGGCAGCATAACGGCTTTATGTTATAAAACCCAAAACCCTGCAAAGGGTTCTAAACACACTTCTATATTTAAAAATAATCCCCACACACTTCATCGAACCTCCCGTCCGGAATCCCAACACAATCAAACACAATTCTAAACCTAAAACACTTCAATAAGTCTCAATCCATAATCCATAATCAGTATCAATCCCATTCACATTATCTAAAACCAAGTCAATCTTATCTCAATTCAATATACAAATTCATAATTCAATCCGAACACAACCCAATCATATTCATATACAATCACATTTCATATCCTATAATCATACACAAACTTATATCTCAATTCCATACTCAAATTCAGAATTTATTACATTCCAAAATAAATGTACTACAAACTTTAATGGCATT
>JAOTAX010000196.1:8771920-8783856 GCA_025629825.1 Erythroxylum guanchezii | reverse complement strand
CTAGGTTAGAAAACCCATAACCTAGCTTAGAAACCCTAAAATCAAATGGGTTTCCCCTTAAACCATCTTCTTTCTCCATTCATCCCCAACACAAAAACCCATTTTTCTACTAAAGCAAGAAGAAGATGATGAACTTACCTTGTCAAGCTTGATTTCTCCTTCTTTCTTCTTCCTTCTAAGCTTCTCTTGCACACTCTCACGAACTCTCTCTCTTCTCCTATCTTCTTCCACATTTTTTCTTCTTTCTTTTGGCCTATCACAACTTCTCTCTCCTTTCCACGTTTTTGCCTTCTTCTTTCTTATTTCAAGACCACAATTTAGTTGTTTTTCCCATTTTGCCCCTCATTTACTTGGTCCTTCACATTTTACCCTCCATTGGTCTTTAAAACTAACATCTTATTCTTCTAACTCCTTAACTAATAATCATGGAAAAATTGAGGGAATTTGATAATAATTCCTTCTAGAAAAATGTTCCCTATTGTGTTAATTTTCTAATGACACTAAAATCATTCAATTCGGTTTGGAAATCTGAAAGTTATATCCTAAACATTTTCGAACTATTCTTAAGCTGAAACAATATTCTGTGCTCAACTTTCTTCAAACAATTTGTAGCCCTATTTCTCTAGTTTAATCCAAATTAAGAATCACCTCATTTGGATAACTAGGGAAAAAGTTATGGCTAAAACATTGAAGCATACTCAGTGAACATGTTTCAGCTTTTATCTTCTGACATTTCATATATAATAGTTCTAACTTAAGAAAATTTTGGGGTCCAACACTTTTGCTCTTACCAATTTCCAACAATTTTTATAGCTTTTCAGTACCTCCATTTGACATCCTTATTCCTTTTTCAATATTGACCAGCTTCAACCTTGTTTCATCAAGCTCATCTATTGAAGATAACAACTTCTTCTCAAGATCTTGAATGATATTCTTCATGGTTGAATTTTCCTTCTTTAGGTTCTCATTCTTCTTACACATTTTCACTCATTTTGCATACATTAACTCATAAGCTTTGCAAATATCCTCTTTTTTGTATTTTAAATCACTGTCATAATATGAAATAGAATTTTGGACCGATTCATTTGCATTTTTTCTGGAATTTTTGACTGTTTCATCTAAGTTTTTCCTGTCAATTTCTTCCTTAGTTGTGTTAAGCAAGCAAATGGATTTATGTTATATAAAGCAACTAATTTAGCATAATTACTCACAATTTTCTCTTCACTTCCATACTCACTTTCAAATTTATTCTCACTCTAAGTGCTCATATAAGACTTCCCTTTTCACTTCTTTAAAGTGTTAGCACATTCCGCTTGCATATGTTTGAAGCCTTAACATTCATGACATTTTATTTTCTTTACCTTTCTTTTACCCTTTTGAGTTTTTTCTTACTGTTTGAAATTAATGTTTGATGAATTCCCACTATGTTGACTGAACTTAGATCTATCTTTCTTCACGTTCTTTAACCACTTGCTGAAATTTCTTTTTAATAACTCCATATTCTTATTCTTATCAAATTCATCTCCTAAGTCATTCACGACTTTTCCAACCTCACTTGCAATGTCAATCCTTTGTTCTTCTCTCGTTTATCTCTCAATAAATTCATCTTAAAGTTGGTAAGAATCTCAATTACCTTATCCAATGATAATTCATTGATATCATGAGCTTCTTTGTTGACTGCAATTTTCGGTATAAATCTAGGAGGTAGTGATCTTAACGTCTTCTTGACAAGTTTTAGATTTTAATATTTTTCCCAAGTTGATGTGCTTAGTCGGCAATATCACGCAACCTCTCACGTAATTTTCCAATAGTTTTACTTTCCTCCATCTTAAGCTCTTCAAATCGAGTGGCCAATATTTGAATTTTTGAAGCTATCACCGATTTTAATCCCTTATGTATTGTTTGTAATGTATCTCATACTTCTTGCTAATATCATACTGAAGTATCCATCATCTACAACAGTAAACATTGCATGTATTTGCTAGAGAGTTGTCAAGTGCTTCCTCTTCTTTAGCACTTATCCATTTAGATGGATCTTTAGGTACCACTTCATTCTTTTCAGTAATCGTCATTGGATGTGACCAACCATTCAACACTAAAGTCCATACTTTGCTTCCTTGTGCTTGAATAAAGACTTTCATTCTAGATTTCCAAGAAGGGTAATTAGAACCATCTAGTAATAGTGGTCTAGTGATTAATGTCCCTTCCCTCATAACCATAATTTCAAAATACGAATCTACACCAACTTGACGTATCAAGTTCTGATTAGCTAATCCAAACTCTGATACCAATTGAAAATCCGAAAGGATGTTGTTTCGTAAAATTTGGTTCTGCCTCAATTGCTTTGAGCTATTTCTGTCAGTTGCTTAATGGAAAGCAACTGTGTCAGCAATCATTAATATTATAGGAAAATACAAATAGAAAAAGTGAATACGCAACAAAAAAATTGACAAACAAGATTTAGTAAAGCAGTTCAGTACACCTTGCCTACATATATGGGGCCTTAACCCAGTTTAATCAACTTTCACTTGTGATAAAATAGTTTTACTCAAGGCTTTACTAAGCTGACTCACTCAACCTTTGACACTATCCCTTGTACTCACACTTTTTGAAAGTAAATCACTCTCAATAGCATGACCACCACGTGCGAACCACAACAAAAGATTTTAGCAACAATGATTGTTAATAAAGATGATAATAAAACAACCTAAGTGATTGAATCTAAAATAACATAAACAAAAAAGGCACTTGAGATAAGAAAGCAACTCCCCTAAATATGTAGATTCATCAACTAAAAGTATGGGAAGTTGTCCAATAAGAATTCTGCTATGAACGTTTGATATTGTCACTGAAGCATCCCATACACAACAACCACAAAACTCAATAAGCGAACAATTTGTTCATCACCAAAATGTCACAAATAATAGAGCTGCAACATCATAACATTACGAGACATTTTTCACCACTTAAGCAATTCTTAGACAACCCAGAAAAATCACAGCCACTAGAGGAAAACGTAGCTACTCAAAATAGATGGAATCCCTTAAAAATCCAGTTGCCTTAGATACCACAATCACCAAAATAGGTTGCCAAAGATAGGTCCAAAATCACTAAAAATCTGCACATTATCCTTATTAAGATATGGTGGTTTTATCCCAACTAAACTTATCATCATTAGGATATCGTTCATGTAATCTTATCTTCAAGAATTCCACATAAGGTAGATTACCTATCATAATGATATACCACAATTATCTAACTATGTCCAATTACAAATAATGACCAAAATTAATCAACAAATATCTTAACATTTTTCATATTATATAAAGGGTAAATAATAAATATTATAAATTTAACTTAATTTTACAATTCTAATCAAAATTATTAAAAGTAATAGAAAGGTTTTCATAAGGAGTGGAAAGGTTACAAAGCTTTTGTTTTCTTGGTTTATTAGTTAAGCAATGACTCTTATATCTACTTCATTATAGCTATAGTGGTGGTAGTAAGTTAAGCTTCAGTAAATCAAAATTTTTGCTATCTTAATTTAATAATGTATTATGTCTTTTAAGGGTCACATTTCTGCAGTGTATTAAATAGGTCTCCTGATATGACTCATTAACAATGGGAATAACAATAGGTTATTTTTATAAAAATTAAAAATTTAAGTATTTTATTGTTATTTTTAATTTTAATTAGTATTAAAAAATTAAATAAAATTCATAATTTTTAAAGATTTACCTTTATATAAATTAATTTATATCATCTTAATCATTTTGTTTAATGGTAAATGGGTATACTAAAACAAACTTTGGAATGTATCGAGCGATTCATATAACTCAATTTTTATAATAAAAAATTAGGTTTTTGGATTTATCGATTTAACTAGTGAATAACTAAAAAAATTAGATCAGAGATGAAAGAGAAAGAAACAAATTCAAAATGTTCCTCATAGATTCTCAGTTATTTAACTGTTTCGAAGGCTTTAGTGAATGAGAGAGCGAGAGATTTGAAAAGAAAATAAAAAAAATCATTTAATTCTAAAAATAAGTTACAACTTTCTTTCAACAACTATTATGAAGATTAACACATATATATCAAATATTTACACTTGGTATTTTACTTCTGTCTAATTCTTTCAATATGACAGCATTGTTATCAATTTACACTAGTCTCTCCATTTCTTTGATGCTGTCTTAGAATTCTTTAGCATTGACTGCTCCTCTTCTTCGACATTGCTTTGGTACTTGTCAACTTTGAGCTATAATGTTGTCTCCCTCCTCAACAACCTTGTCCACAAAGTTGATGTTGGCATATTGCTTTTATAAATCATATAAAAAAGTCTATGAAACATCGTTAAATGTTTTAAACGACTATTATATTAAAACCTGTGCTGCTACTTTGTTTTGGCACTTAAACATTAATCTAGAAAGATGGTAAGTAAAATTTCCCATCCATTATGGAGTCTTAAAAGGTAAACAAGAAAAGAAGAAAAAAAGAAGATTTTTAGTTTTTCCTCTATTGCGTACTATTTTACCTATATAATTGGAGCCTAATATAAACCCACTCATTTATTATATATTTATGTTTTGACTATTTCTTATTTGTCAGACACTTCATTTGATTATGAGCATATCGAATACGAAATTTGATAAGCTAGAGAGCTCCCTCCCAACCTTTTAAAAGTTAATCTACAAAGAGTAGTTTGGAATCGTTCGCTAAGTATAGAACATACATAGGAAGTGCAAATCAATGTGATACTTCAAAAGGTGAGTATTGAATATTGAAGTGAAATGTGGTGTTGTACCTATAAATTAGTTCTATAATATTCTGAACAATAATTTAAGTCTAGAATTCTCTCAAGATCATCTATAACACAATTAATTCAAACCATTCAATTAGGATTCATGCTATAAGAGAGAGAAAGAAATATTAACCTTGGTCCATGTTTAATATGTGTCTACAATGATAGATCTTTAATCCTTTTAGTTGCAAACACCTTCTCTACGTAAAGAAGTTTATCCACTCACTTCTTCTACTTTTCTAATAGTGCAAGAACACCTTTTTTCTTTGGTAAATGTTGTTATGAATGATCAATCACAATAATCAAAGAACAAGTGCGGAAATAACAAATACACACAGATTTACGTGGTTCACCAATGTTTTTGGTTACATCCACAGATGGCTTAGGTTTTATTTCATTGTGAATGTTTTCGACATATGTACACTATGAGAATAGAATGTATTTATATGTCTAGGAGAATACAAAAGACATAACATATTTTGGGCCTAATGGAAAATCCAAATATATTATCAGGCTCCATATCTCAACAATTCTCCCACTTAGAGACTGATCTAATTAACCCAACAATCTTCATTCTCCATGCCAATGTACCCAACAAAATCACCTAGCTGCAACATCTCCCACGTTATGGTAGAATACCAACTAAGGCCTTGCACAGCCCCAGTTTCCCAGCATCAACACCTTTAGTCAACATGTCTGCTGGATTCTTTTTACCATCAATCTTCTTCAAATACATCTCACCTTCAAATACACTGGGTTCTTCACCAGCTATGTGGTACTCTGACTATCAGTGAAGAGAACCTTGTCATGTTGCTTCTTGACTAATTCTTCCAAGTAATCAGTCAACCATATCATCTCCTTACCAGCTTTAGCTATTGCAACATATTCAACCTCTATAGATGATATAGAGACACACTTCTGAAGTTTAGACATCCAGCTCACTACTGTCCCATCTATAGTGTAGACATAATGTACTCTTTCTTAAATCCACATCTCCACTAAGATCAGCATCAACAAAACCCTCTAGTACTACCTTGCCATTATAACTGTTCATTTCAAGTATCTTAGAAGCCACTTCATAGCTTCCCAATGCTTTTTTCTTGATCTGACATGTATCTGCTCACAGCTCCCACTCTCTTTAGTATAAGGCACTTTTACCATGTGCTCACGCTCCTTAGTTGTCTTGGGTGATTGCTCTTTTGACAATTTGAGATGGTTAGCCAAAGCCGTGCTCCTAGGCTTAGCATCATCAAATCTGAACCTAGAAAACACCTTCTCAATGTATTGCTCCTAGGATAGATTTATAATTCCAGCAGACTCGTCTTGGGAAATCCTCATCCTTAGGATCTGCTTTGCTGCACTCAAATCTTTCATCTCAAACTCTGATGACAGTCTCCCTTTAATATTATTTATCTCCTTTATTTTTGAACTTGCAATCAACATATCATCCACATACAAGAGTAAAATAACAAAGGAGTCAATAAACTTCTTGATGTAACAACATTGACCATTTTCACTCCTGTGAAAACCGTTTCTAAACATGAAAGAGTCAAACTTCTTGTGCCATTGTCTTGGAGCCTGCTTCAATCCATACAAGCTCCTCTTGAGCTTACACACCATGTGTTATAGACCTCATATCTCTCATGTTCCTGCATGTAGATTTCTTCCTCCAGATATCCATGTAAAAATGTTGTTTTTACATCTAGCTGCTCAAAATGTAAGTCCTCTACTGCAACAATACTCAACAAAATTCAGATTGTAGTTAGCTTCACAACAAGAGAGAATATTTCAGTGTAGTCAATACATTTCCTTTGTGAATATCCCTTAACCACCAATCGAGCCTTGAACTTAGCTGTACCATCAGTTTCATTTTTGATCTTGTAGACCCACTTGTTCAATAGAGCTTTCTTCCCTACAGGTAAGTCAGTTAACTCCCAAGTATTATTATTCTCAAGTGACCATATCTCATCATCCATGGCTTGCTCCCACTTGATTGAATCCTTCACCTGTAAAGCCTCGTCAAAGGATTCTAGTTCCCCTCCATCAGTCAACAAAAAATAATGTAAGGATGGTGAATACCTTTTTGGTGACCTGGTAACCCTGGTATATCTCCTCAACACTAGCTCAGGTGTGACTGACTGCTGTTTTGGTTCTGCAACAATATTTTCTGGATTTTCTTGTGGTCTTACTGCAACATCACGACGTGAATTTCCTGCAGCTCAACCTTAGCTCCCACTTCTTCTGCATCTTCAGATCACACCCCAAACTTGAACTTATATAGGACATTCTCATCAAATGTCACATCACAGTGTCTTAAGATCTTCCTATTCCTGTCATCCCAAAATCTGTATCCAAACTGATTCGAACCATACCTAATAAAATAACACTTCAAAGCCTTTGCATCAAGCTTGTCTCTCTTCTCTGGATCAACATGAACATAGGCAACACACCCAAAAGTCCGCAAGTGAGTAAACTTAACCTCCTTACCTGACGAAACCTCTTCTGGCATCTTGAAACCTAAAGGAACTAAAGGTCCTCTATTTATCAAGTATGCTGATGTGCTCACTGCATCTGTCTAAAACGTTTTTGGCAGCCCAACATGTAGTCTCATGCTTCTTGCTCACTCATTCAACATTCTGTTCATCCTTTCAACAATCCCATTCTGTCTTGCCTTAAAAGGAACTGTCCTAGTGCACCTGATCCTCTCATTAGCACAAAACTTCTTAAATTTTGCAGAATCATACTCTCCACCATTATTATAACTTAGGCATTTGATCTTCAACCCAGTTTGATTTTCAACTTCAGCCTTCCACCTCTTAAAGGTAACAAACACATTTGACTTATGTTTTAGAAAGTAAACCTATACCTTCCTACTGAAGTCATCAATGAAGGTAATGTAGTATCTTAAACCACCAAGAGAGGAGACTGAAGATGGCCCCCACACGTCTGTGTGTACTAGTTCTAACTGTTTTGCCTTTGGTTCTCTGCTAGCCTTTGTGAAACTGACTCGTTTCTGCTTTCCCAGAACACTACTCTCAAAAAATCCCATATCAACAAATTTCAAACCTTATAGATAACCCTTTGAAGCTAGCATCTTCATCCCCTTCTGACTCATGTGTCCTAGTCTGTTGTGCCACAGACTTGAGCTCGATGTACTATCAACTACAGCAACTAGGTTTGAGCACCCTGCAGTAGCATATAAAGTTCCAGATTTTGTGCCCCGTGCTATCACCATAGCTCCCTTTACAATTTTCTAGGAACCCTCCCCAAACACTGCCCTATAACTTGTGCTGTCCAACTGACCAATAGAAATCAGATTCTTCTTTAAGTCAGGAATATATCTGACATCCTACAGCTTCCATTTAAACCCACCTGAGGTCTGGATACAAAAAATTCCCCTTTCCAACAATCTTCAAGGCTTTATTATTAGCAAGATACACCTTCCCAAAATTTCTAATCTTGAAATTATGAAATAACTCTCTGCTTAGAGAAGAGTGGAATGATGCACTGGAATCAAGTATCCAGGAGTCAACTGGACTGTCCACACTAAGAATTAAGGCTTCACCAATGTCTTCCACAGAACATACAAAATCATCATCTTCATGGGACTTATTGTTTTTTTGGTCTTTCTTCTTCTTAGGTTTAGGGCAATCCTTCTTAAAGTGTCCTTTTTCACCACAAGCCCAACAAGAGACCCCATTTCTGCCTTGAGATTTTCTCCGTCCTTTTGATTTCGATTGACCATGTTTACTATCACCTCCTTTCAACTTTCTCTTGCCACTTCCCTCAACACTGACTGTGTTACCAGACAAATCCTCAATTTCCTTTTGCGAATGCTCTTGCTTAAGACAACATCTCAAACTTCAACAAACTTTAGCTTCTCAGACCCACGAAAACTGCTAATTGCGGAAACAATAGTATCCCACGACTTAGGTAGAGAGGACATTAAAATTAGGGCTATAATCTCATCATCAAAATTAATATCAACAGAGCTTAATTGACTGATAATCATTTTAAACTCGTTAATATGATCTGCGACAGATCCACTTTCAAACATCTCCAGATTAAACAAACGACGCATTAGATATACCTTATTAATGGCCGACGATTTTTCATACATGTTTGCCAGAGCCTTTAGTACTCCTGCAGTCGCCAACAATAAACAAATCAACCCTAATGCCTGACGATCTTTCAGATCCCAAACCTCCTGTTTCATGGTTTTTGGTTTCTTCCCTAACAAGGGTTCATGGAGGTTTCTCTGATACAGATAATCTTCCAGAAACCAAAATTGGTTCCATCGAATTTCTCAATTTGAACCTTCGAGCTTTTCATCTTTTCAGATTGTTGTGATACGAACCAAATCTGATACTAGTTGTTATGAACGATCAATCACAATAATCAAAGAACAAGTGGGAAAATAACAAACACACACAGATTTGCGTGGTTCACCAATGTTTTTGGCTACGTCCACAGGCGGCTAAGGTTTTATTTCATTATGAATGTTTTCGACATAGGCATACTAGGAGAATAGAATGTATTTATATGCCTAAGAGAATACAAAAGACATAATATATTTTGGGCCTGGTGTAAAGTCCAAATATATTATCAGGCTCCATATCTCAACAAATGTTAACTTGAATGAAGGGAGAGGGAAGGGTTCTAATTAATTATAATAAAACCATAGTGACTTTAATATTCTCTACAAGCCCAATAACCATTATCTTGGACCCACCTTATATTAAAATCAACCCAAGTAATATGGACCACACCTTTATGATTATTAAATTAATCTAACGTTCTCCCATTTGGCCTATGTTACAACTTGATGATCCAATAATATAAGTGAGCATTATATATTGAATCTATCAAGTCATCAAACTTGAATGAATTGAAATGATGGGATCATGGTGGTCACAATTCATCTAATGACATGATTTCTTCCATGTATCACACAATTAAACAATGCCTGTACACATCATAATGTGACAACTAACAAACAAGAGAAAACATAAATTGAATTCATAAATGTCAAAACAATAATAGCAAATAACCAAACATGCTAACAAGGACTTATCCATAACACTTATCCTTTCAATATGGACAGTAAATGTTTTAGACCGTAATCCTTTAGTTAGCGGATACTATACCATTAGATCAGTTCCAATATGCTCAATTGATACTTTATGATTTTGCGCTTCTTCTTTGACTGATAAGTATTTCAAATACATGTATTTAGCACCTTTAGAATACTTGTCATTTTCAGATAAGAAGATAGTCGCAGAATTATCACAATAAATTCTTAGTGATCTAGCTACACTGTTGACAATACCTAGCCCTAAGACAAAGTTCCACAACCATAATGCTTGAATAATGGCTTCAAAGCATGTCATAAATTCAGTCTCCATAGTGGAAGTAACAATGATAGGTTGTTTTATACTCTTCCAAGAAATTGCTTCTCCTACTAGTTGAAATATATAATCAAAAGTAGATTTCCTTGAGTTTACCCAACCAGTTTAGTCTGAATCTGAATAATTAATCACTTCTAAGCGATTTGATTTCCTGTATGTGAGCATGTAATCTTTGGTGCCTTGTAAATATCTAAATAATTTCTTTGTAGCTTTCCAGTGGTCCATTTTAAGATTACTTTGATATCGACCTAACATTTCAATAGCAAAACTAATATCTAACCTAGTACAAGTCTGAATATATATTAGACTCCCAAATACAAATGTATAAGAAATATATTCCATTTCCTTTCGTTTCAAATCATTCTTGTGACATTGCATTTCATTAAATTTATCCCCTTTTTGAATTGGAACTACCCTATTGAGCATTTTTTTAATCCCAAATCTCTCTAATACTTTACTGATATATCCTTTCTAAGACAACTCCAATAATCTTTATGCCCTGTTATAGAGTATTTCTATTTCAATCATATAGGATGCCTCATCCATATCTTTCATTTCAAAGTTATTATAGAGAAGTTTATTTACATAATGTAACTAGCCTAAATCATTAGCAACCAAAAGAATATCGTCAACTTACAGTACCAAAATAGTGAACTTGCTCCCACTAAATTTCATATAGATACATCTATCAATAGTGTTCTTTACAAGACCATACGAGGTAATGGTGTTGTTGAACTTAAGATAACATTATCGGAAAGCTTGTTTCAAATAATACATTGACTTCTTTAATTTAGACACGATATTTTCTTCTTCTGTAGTCACAAAACCTTCTTGTTGATCCATATAAACTTCTTCTTCTCAGTCACCATTTAAAAAGTAGTCTTTATATCCATTTGGTGAAGCTCTAAATCATAATGAGCTACCAATTCCATAATAATTCTTTAAGAGTCCTTACTAGAGAGAATGTCTCTTTAAAGGCAATGCCATCCTTTTGAATATAACTTTAACATTGGCTTTGTACCTTTCAATATCACCTTCCGAGTCCCTTTTGGTCTTAAACCATTTACATCCCACTTGCTTTGAGCCTTTATTTAACTCAACTAGTTTCTAGACTTAACTATCATCCATAGATTTTAATTATTATTTCATAACATTGAGCCACTTTTCAGAATTGTTATATTTCAAGGCTTCTTTAAATGAGACTGGATCTTTATCAATGCTTAAGTTAGACTCGTGCTCAAGTGAATACATCACATAGTCATTTGATATAGCTGGTGTTTTCTCCTTTATAGACCTTTACGATCACTACAAGAAAAATACCCATTTTGCGACATTTTAAAAATGTTGCAAATGTTAGAAAAACGTCGTTAATTGTTAATCGTGACGTTTCTGAAAACGTCGCAACAAACATCGTTGAAGGGGGAGTAAGGAAACGATTTTGTCGACGTTTTGCAGAAAACGTCGAGGAAGCCTAGGCTATTTGTCGACGTTTGGGAAAACGTCGTAAAAGCGTAAGGGAATGGACGACGAGTGAATTAAACGTCGTGGAAACAATATAGCTTTCTGCGACGTTTGTTAAACGTCGTTGTAGCATGACAATCTGCGACGTTTGGGAACGTCGCAGATGATAAATTTTTTAATTTTATTTTAAAATATATTAAAATAAGTTTATTTTAATAAATTTTAAATTTTATATAATTAAATTTAAATGACACATCCGAAATTAT
>JAOTAX010000196.1:8727739-8747586 GCA_025629825.1 Erythroxylum guanchezii | reverse complement strand
TCAGCCTTGGAAGTCGGGACTAGGGCCCAACGGTCTCCGATTGTGTTTCCGATCCGAATAGTTGGGCTCCGGGAACGAGGTCCGGCACCGGTGTCCGGGCTTCGGGAACGGGACCCAGCAGCTTAGGTGGCTCGAAACATTAAGAGGGGACACCTTGAAGCTCTAGTAAAAAGATGCAAGAAGATTATACTTATTGATTGTAAGAAGAAAAAAGGAATGTCTAATAAGAAGTTGGGGGTAGGGGTAGGGGTAGGGGTGATCAAGAATGGTATGTCTATGCTAAATTTACCAAGGACATGGACCTTAATAGGAAACTTTTGTGTACTAAGATATGGATAAAGGATATCATATTGAGAGGTCATTCTCTTTCTCATAAGTCTTTTAAAAAATATTCTTTTAGTCTTATGTCTTGTACTTAGCCTACACATTTAATATGTAGTACTTCCTTATTAGTTATTTAACCTAAACATTTTCTTACTTAGCCTAAATATTTCCTTGTAATGACTTGTTTGATTCATTTATTTACTTGTCTTCTTTCTTGTTTGAGTATTTATTTACTTATTTCATCTTTTATTTGATTCTTTACCTTGTTCTATATTTATTGTATTATTATTATTATTATTATTATTATTATTATTATTATGATCATCATCATCATCATCATCATCATCATCATCATCATCATCATCATCATCTTCTTCTTCTTTTTTCATGTGGGTTTATCAGAAACTTCCTCTCTACTAGTTTATTAAACCTCCCTAGGCCCCACATATCAGCGAGATTTTCACTAGATTGTTATTGCTGTTGTTATGGAATGGTTACTTAAATGTTCCTCTTCATACACTGGTTTTTTTCTCTTTTCCTTGAAATTTCATTCTTAACCATAGGCCTTGATTAACAAAATCCTTGGATGGACACTTTCCACCCTTGCTTTTATGTTCTTTGCTAAGTCCTATCAAGATGAGCTCTATTGGTGTCTCCTCTCTCCCACCTCCTCAATCTTTCACTATGAAAGCTTATCCCTCTCTAACAGCCCTTACCCCCAATACCAATTCTTTCACTCTTACACCTGGCTCAAGTCCTTTAGAGTTCTAGGATTTTGTTTCTAGTTGATGTGTAATTTTATTGTTTTAAACTATAAGTGCATGGTGTAGTAGTAGCTAGCACTAGCAAGTATAGGTTAATCCCATAAGGATTAAAATTACTAGTATTTACCATCTTTCTATTATATGGCCTAACAAATTAGGTGTTTAAGATAAATCAAATGCAAAATTAAAAAATTAAAATAAATTAACATAATTAACTAACTAGAACAAAGATTAAGCTAAGAAACAATCAAGGAAAACAATGGTAACTGGACTTCGAATGGCCCCTAAATTTCTTATACAATCATGATTTCACTACTTAATTTAATCTATAATTTATTGGATCATTGAAATTCTTATCTTATGTTAATATCTTTCTCAAGACTACTAACACCTAACCCTTAATTGATTAACTGAAATCTCATTCTAGTTAAAACCTTTAAGATTACATTAATTGATTTTTGAATTGCACTATTATGATTGACCCTAATCTAGAGGATTTATGTGGACCTATCTCTATGCTTGTATTGAAATCCTTTCAATTATAGTTGATCTATTCATAAAAAAGGATTTCTCAATCTCAATTATATGAAATCATACATGAAATAATATGCTAGCAATATTAATTCAAAAATAATTAAGAACACATAATTGAATCTTAATGAAACTAAAGAATGAATTAAATTAAAATAAAATCACTATTTAGTTTATAAGTATCATGGGGTTAATCTAATCTAAGTACCAACAAAAGTTCAGTTTATAATCATAACATTAAGACTAAAGGAAAAAAAAACTAAAATAACCAAGATGAGATCCCTTTATCTTCCTTAAATCCACTTTAGATTGATGAAAATTCACCCTCAATATGGTCTCTTGCTTGTTCTTCATTCTCTTTGTTAAGAAAATTTTATATATAATAAAACTCTGAATACTATAAGTGTAAGGATAGTATCTTGTAGTATTAAAAGGTATCGTTCCCATGAGGATTATAAACACCTAAACAATTTTAATATAACCTTTTTCTAAGGAACTAAAAATTTGATTTGAATTAAATAAAATAACAATACTTGAAACAAATAAATAAATGAAACAATTAAGCAATTAAATAAGTGAGCTGCCAATAAAATTAGGATTTGATCAAAGTTGAATATTTAGGAACTATTCTATCCTTATTTTCTTTCCCTTAATCTTGTTGATTCAATTATGTTTGATCCTAAATTTCCTAAGGTTTTGATTACTCTCTCTCAAGATGTAATCAATTAACTCTAATTGAATTTGATATTTATAGATTTGTAATATCTTGATTCACAAACAACTCCTAACTTATTTAATTAGATCTGAAGATTAAATAATTAATTTCACAACCAAGATCTCTCTTCGATTGATCATTAATTTGATAATTTTGGGTCTATTAAGTTGCTAACTCTTGTTTTACGCCTTAACACTAATTACTTTGATTAACTCTCTTGATTTAATATCAAGTATATACATTACAATTATCGTAAATATCTAAAGATGTATTGAAATCAATAATAATTAAGGTTCATAAAATCATTCCAAAATAATTCCTAATATGGATTTAGAAATCCATAGACATGTTATATATCATAGAAATTCAATTACACGTCAAGGACTATGAATAAAGTAAAAGGAAAAGAGTAAAAATTATTTAAAGCCTTGATCTGAAACGCTGGAATTTTTTGAAGCTCTTCTTTGATCTCTCCACTTTGATCCACTTTAATGCAAAGGCTATTACCTCTTTTTTTGGTGTTTTTTCACATTCTTATATAATGATTTAGGGTTTTAAGGTTGTGCCTAGGGTTTCCCCACTTTTTTCAATTCCAAAAATAGCTCGAACCCTAAAAATATAGAAAAGTTGTGCCAGGAAAACCTTATGACTGATCATGACTTAGAGGCACAATTGTGCCTCATACTATTCTTCCTCTGTGTCACGATTGTGCTCCCTGTCAGGATCATGACAGAGAGCCATACAACCTCATGCACTCCTATCATGATCGTGCATAGCTTCCTCCATCTTCTTCATTCTTCAATTTCCTGATTTCTGACACTCATAAGCACATCAATCACCTCTTGAAACATGAAATTAAGATTAAATTCATGACCTAAACTAGAAAAATACTTAGAATATGATAAAATACTAACAATGAAATAATTATAAGCTTATACACGGGATAATCATCTAAGAAACAATTCAAAACACACTAAAACACCTAGAAAAACATAGTATGATCTATACCTATCCACCTCCCCACACTTAAAACTTTGTTTGTCCTTAATAAAAAATTCAAAAATAAAAATCAAAGACAAAAACACATAATCACAAATTCATGCAATATGCAATAATAATAAAATAGCATCAAATATTATGGAATCAATTTAATCACAAACATTAATCATTCAAAATGAGCTAACATACTAACTTATTCCTTTTATGTTTAAGTAATTTGAATTGAATATACATATCAATCAAAATATTAACACCCTATTTATACACCTACAACACTTGTAAGCATGCATTTATGTTTAGCAATCAATAAAAAAGGTAACTATCACTTAGCATCATTTCATGAAAATTTCGTGCTATTTTTAAAAGATCAGTAGGTTTATTTATTGTAACACCATTTTTTTTAACGATAACCTAGCCTTTTGACATTAAGGTAAACATCTTGTCATGAATGTCCCCCAGTTACTCAACTACCTCACGTTTTTATTTAGCTTGGTTAAATTGTCATTCTAGCCTTTTGGTTTAAAGACAAACACTTTGTCGTGAATGCCCCCGATTACTCAGCTATATCACACTCTAAACTGGCTACCAGTTCTATTCTTAAGCCAAATTTTTCTACAAGGGCTAGCATAACAGGAATTTATTTATCACACTCTTCTTTTCTTTTATTTAACTTCTTAGGCTATCTCATTTTTTTTAGTCAATTATCCTCATGAAAGGGTTCTAATAATGCTAACCAATTCAATTAACTTATAATTATAAATTTATAAAACAAAATTTCTAAAGTGAAAGAATATGTATAATATCCTAATTAACATACATATTCATCCTAAAGATACTTAAAACATAAAATTTAAAAGTTACTATGCCTTCAGAAATTAAATGACCGTGTTGAAAGCTAAACTATTTCCGTCAAATTCTTGCTATTGACATATTCACACAATTCAAATATATGTAATAAAGTTCATACAATTCACATATATGTAACAAAGTTCACACAATGCCAACCTAATAAAAAAAAACAAAATATGATATGCAAATGTAAATTTCACACGCTAATGACATGCCAACGCATAAACATCCGCACATTTAGACAACACATTGTCCTCAATGTGAGAAACCGAACAACATACATAAAAATAAATAACAAATAATGATAATGAAAAGGTTAGAGCAAGAAACAATTATGGAGATTGAGGCGATGATGGTATGGGTGAAGGAATTTGCATACCTTAAGCAGTGAAATACTTCAAATTCTTCTTTGTGTCATGTCACTATACATTGATTTTGTGCAAACACCTTCATTTACACGTCCATGGTGTTCATGCGGTCTACCATGGGGTTATTTTCTGATACCAAATTGAAGACTTTCTCCTAGCCTTCCTCATCATCTTCCTCAGCTTTGTTACTTGATGAGACTTTGGTTTGCTGTTGTGCTTGTGCAAAACTAGAGCTAGCCTGTCCATGCTTATATTTCACTTGGGAACCAATATCTCAAAGTTCCATGTCATGGACCTTCAAGATCTTAGCTCACCTTAAATGTGTATGGTTAGGAAACTCAGGAAAAATAACAGTTAGTCCTTTAGTAGATACATCATGATATTGAGCAAGTATGGTAACAAGATAACCTATGTCAAGATAACTACTTTTCTTATTAAGAAAAGTAACTACTGTATGAAAAATATGGGTTAAAGTATAAATGGTGACATTATGGTCTATGCACCAAAGTATGAATAATTCTTTACGAGAATAATTGTTACTTTCAGATTTGTTAAACATAGTATGTCACATAAATTTATACAATAATAAATGTTTTGTACTAATAATAACATTATTACGTGCATTTCTCACAAAAAGTCATCCAAACCTGTTAATTTCTTTTTTCCAATATTGCTTAGCATGAAAGTTATCATGTTTTTCAATAATATTTGATCTAGGAAATCCACCAATTTCTTCCATAATATCATAATCCAAATTATAAGGTTGGACCCGCAATTGAAACAAAAAATTATCTAATTTATATGGCTCAAAAGTTTAAGAGTAGTATAAAATTGGAGGGTTAAATTTGTAAACACAACAAAATTAAAATTAATAAATTTTTCCTTTCGAATTGTTACACTCATAGTCTCATTCTTTTCTTTCAACCTTAGATTTTCTAAGATTTGAAAATCAAAATATCTAGTTGCAGTAACAATTTTAGAGTGAAGAGTTTGGAAATGAATACCTTCTTCTTCCAAAGAAATTAGAAAAGACACTCTAAAATTTGCGCACCTATCATGTGCACCCTTCCCCAACACTTAAGCTTTCCCCTTTGGTTGTGAGCGTTTGGCAATTTTCTTAATTCTTGGTGCCATGAATGAGTGTATACCTACAAAATCAACCAAGAAGCACAACAAAAACACAGAAGAACACCCAAAAATGTGTGAGAGAAAATTTTTGAGAAATCTTGTAATACTCACTTAAAAGATGTGATTTTTGTGTGGAAATCAGTAGATTTATGTAAGAGGGAAGTTTATCTAAGTGAAAGATGAAGGAAAGCAGTGAAAAAAAAAATCCTAAGTAAGAATGAAGAGGGAGTTGAGGGAGTTTGAGAGCTTAGAAGGTGGCTCTTAGGCTTGAGAGAGATAAGTGAGATGTAGAAGAAGAGAAAAGATGTATTTAAATAGTTAGGATTGAAAAAGAAGCGGTAAAATAGGGTTTAAAGGGGTGGGTCACGAGTTAGGCACGATCGTGACATGGCTGGAAATGGCACACCTTGTCCTGCTTTGCTTGTTTTTCCTCATATAACCCCTAGGCTTTGGTCCCTAACTTGTAATTACTTCAGAAGTATGAAAATTAACAATCCAACCACTCTAAACATATAAAGACCTAAATACTAGATTTTAAGAAAAAAACCAAAAATGTTAAGATATGGTCTTTAGGCTGAACTTCCATCATTCAAAACATTGTAATAAGTTGAAAGGAAAGAAATTACTTCCCTTTTTAATGAAAAATCTCCTTTGAGATACGACTTTTGTCTGTTAACCTTGAAGGTGCCTTTGTTTTGATTTTCGAATTCCAAAGCTCCATGCATAAATATGTGGATCACTTTAAAAGACTCACACCAACTTGAGCTTTCTGGGAAGCAACTTCAATCTCAAATTATATAGTAACACTATATCTCCCACTTTGAACTCTTTCTTCTTGATATGAGAGTCATTCCATTTCTTCACTTTTTCTTTATACAACTTGGCATTCTCATATGCCTTTAGTCGAAGCTTGTCAAGTTCATTTAATTGTAGAAGCCTTTTTTTACCCACTTGCTTCCAATTAAAATTTAAGGCTTTAATTCCCCAATTTGCTCTATGCTCTAGTGCCATAGGTAGGTGACAAGCTTTACTATAAACAAGCCTAAATAAGGTTGTATCGGTTGAAGTTTTGAAGTTGGTTTAATAGGCCCATAGGGCCCCATCTAGCATCAATGCCTAATCCTTCCTTGAACTACTTACAGTCTTCTCCAATATTTGTTTAAGCTCTTCATTCACAACTTCTAATTGTCCACTTATCGGCAGGTGGTACAGAATGGCAACATAATGGTAGACTCCATATCTTTTCAAAAATACATCGAAAGATTTATTACAAAATGTGTCCCTTTGTCACTAATTATGGCCAGTGGCACTCCAAATCTATTGACTAATCTTTTGATAAACTTTTGCACCACATTTCCATCATCTTTAGGATTTGCCATGAATTTAGGCTATCGTGACACGTAATCCACTCCGGCTAAAAAAAAGGTTTCCCATGGAGGATGGGAATGGTTCCCTGAAGTCTAATCCCCACACATCAAACACCTCTACTTTCAAAATTTTAGACAAAGGCATTTCATCTCTTAGGCATCTATTGCATTGTGCCATAAACTCTGAAGCATTCTTGAACAAATTTGACCAATAAAAACCATATTCTAATAATCTCGTCTATGACACTGCATTAGTATGTATAACATTTCTTCCTTTAGAATACACTTTCTAATTAGTCCATCAGCACATGTCCTGTAGAGGATTGTGTGTCCTCATAAATAATGGGTACCCTTATACAAGAATCTCTTCCTATATTGATAAGATAAATCTAACGAGACGGTACCAACTGTAATGTAGTTGGCTATGTCAGTATACTATGGTACTACAAGACAGTTAAGCAACATCAAGGTTTTATCAAGAAAACATTCATTAATTCTTCAGTTTGCTCTAATTCCCCTCCTTTAAGACATGATAAGGGGTCAGCTACCACATTCTCCACTCCTTTCTTGTCTCTAATCTTAATATTAAATTTTTGTAAGAGCAACACCCATTGAATAAGCCTCAGTTTTGCATCTTTTTTAGTGAAAAGATACTTAAGGGTGGTGTGATTGGTAAAAATGATCACCTTAGATCCCAAGAGATGCGACTGAAACTTGTCACATGTGAATACTACTAATAATAACTACTTTTTAATAGTGGTATAATTTAACTGGGGCCTCGTTAATGTCTTGCTTACGTAATATACTGTATGTAGCCTTTTGTCCTTTCGTTGGCCCCAGCACACAACACACAACTTGGTCCTAGCATCGTATATAACTTTAAAGGATAATGACCAATCTAGTGATAATAAATTTATACTAAAATTATTGCATCCTTTAAACTCTTAAATGTAGGTAAACAAGATTCATCAAAATTGAAAAGCTTTTAATGAAGTGGCAGTAGAATCCTGCATTTCCTAAAAATGCTCACATATCCTTTACGTTAATTGGTGGTATCTTATATCCTAATACTACTCCTTCGTGTACTATAAAGCAACATTTCTCTCAGTTCAGAACTAAGTGTGATTCTTCACATCTTTAAAGTACTATGTCTAAATTTGTTATACAATGCTCAAAAGAGTCGACAAAGATTGAAAAATCATATATGAATATCTCTATTATGTCCTCAATCATATCCGCAAAGAAAGACATTATATACCTTTGAAATGTTGCTGCAGTGTTATATAAACCAAAAGGAATCTGTCTATAAAAAAAATGTTCCATAAGGACACATGAAAGTGTTCTTTTCCTGGTCGACAAAATTGATCCTTTTTAGTCACTTTATTGATCTTGCAATAATCAATACATACTCTACACCCTGTGATTGTTTGCGTGAAAATCAACTCCCAACTTTCACTCTCCATTACTATCGTTCCACCTTTCTTAGGTATGCATCGTACTAGGTTGACCTATTCACTATCTAATATCGAGTATATAATATCCATATCTAATAGATTTACTACTTCTTTCTTAACCAATTATAACATACGAGGGTTTAATCTCTGTTGACATTCCGTTATTGTTTTACTTTCTTCTACGAGGTTACTCCTATGCATAACTACATTAGAAATTATACTATGTATATCGGATATCTACTATCCCATGGCCTTCATATGCTTCCTTATGATTTTCACCACCTTACTCTATTGTTGCCCATTTAGTTAGCTTGAAATGATGGATGGTAGAGTTTGGTCCTCATCTATAAAGGTATACCTAAGGTATGTGGGTAAACACTTCAACTCTAGAGTTTGTGGCTTTTCAATAGCGAGTGGTATGTACGCTTCGATTCTCACTAGTATGTATTGATGTGCTAAAGCACCCGATCCTTTGTCTCTCCTTTTTCCTCTATCTAAACTTGCTCAGAACTCACTTCCTTATCACAACTCTCCTCTTGCTCTGTGATATATTCATCCATTATATCTATCTTCATACAAGAGTTGCTTTCTTTTGAATTTTTCAAAAGCTTTGTTCATATTAAACTCCGCGTGATCTTCGCAAATCTGAAGAATTAGTTTGCCTTTATGAACATCTATCAGCACTCTCCTAGTGTTCATGAATGGCCATCCAAGAATTAGCAGACAATTCTTATCCTGCTCGAAATCTAATATGATGAAGTCCACAGGAATAATGAATTTGTCCATCTTAACGATGACATGTACCACCACAATAAATAGTCTCTTGATCGATTGATTCACCTACTAAATGACCATCAGAGTTGGCTTCACATTGCCTAGTCATAATTTCTTAAAAATTGGCAAAGGCATAAGGTTAATACTTGTTCCTAAGTCGCATGGAAATTTGGTCAATTCTAAGTCACCAACTACATAGGGTATTGTAAAGCTTCCTGTGTCCTTCAATTTGGAAGGCATATGGTTAGTGATACTATAATTCTCTGTCATTGCTACCATTTGGTTACCTTCTCAAGACCGCTTTTTTGATAATATGTCTTTAAAGAACATAGTATACTTGATCATGTGGTCCAATGCTTCCACAAAATACAAGTTAATTTGCAAATTCTTTAATTTCTCTACAAACTTTACAAATTTTGTGTCTAATTTATTCTTCTGTAATCTCTGTGGGAATGGAATTTTAGGTGAGTATGGCAGAGGAGCAATGTAAGGGGGTCCTTATTTTTTTGCATCCTTTTTTTTTCTTTTCTTATTATTTTACAAGGTAGATTTCAACTTGTTTTTCTGCTGGTTCTTCTAGCTCTTTCCCACTCCTAAATATGATTGCCTCAAGTTTCTCCCTTGGATTTGCTTTGGTATTACTTCGGAGGCTCCCTACATTTCTTATAGATAATGCACTCACAAACTTGAACCTCCAGGTTGTGAATTAAAGAGGCTTGGTTCTTTACTACTTGTGCGAACTTCCCTTATAGCCTCGTAAATTTAGAAGTCATCATCTCCATAAATTTGTCCATTTTGGAACCTGTTGTACTTGTCTTGTCTTATTAAAATCCTGGTGGTCCTTGATTCCTCAACTGAGTTACCATATTGTTAGACTAAGAAAATTTTAGGTGGTTCTTCTACCCAGGATTGTATATGTTGGAATAAGGATTATTCCTTCATCAATCAAATTGTTCATCCATGTAGTTGAGTTGCTCCATATTATTGTTTTGTATTAAGAGGCAATCAGCTATGATATGGCTTTCTTGCCTGCATAACTCACATCTATACTGAACTTCTTTAAGTGGAGCTGAAGTTGAGGCTTTTAGGCTTTTTAGTTGTTTTATTAAGCTAGCATTCTTAGCTTCTAATGTTGTCAATAAATCAATAGCAATCACTCCTTTATGATCTTGGAAGGTTGATTGCTGTCTGCTTTGGTCTGACGTTAAAAGATGATTATTGTTCTCCATCTCCTCTGGAAAATCTTCTACTTCCTCAACTATTGTCCATATCAAGGATCTCCAGCAGCTACATCTATAGTGCCCCTTGTGGGTGCATTGACTCCATTGTGATAATTTTACATAGGAATCCCTTCAACAAGTTATGATAAGGACATCTCCTTGATGATTCTTATAGTCTTCATCGGGGGGAAATACTTATCTAAAAAAGCTTGCACCAACTGCTCCTATGTTAGGACATTAACTGGGTTAAGTGAATGGTACCATGCCTTGGTTCTATCCCTGAGTGTAAAGAGAATGAATCTCATCCCATCAGCATCTTCCGACATACCATTATGTCAAAATATATCACATATTTCTAAAAAATTCACAAACTGAGCATTAAAATCCTCATTGGCGAACCTATAGAACTGCTCGTTGGTTTGCAACAAATTTAGTAGTGCTGCTTTGATCTTGAATGAGTTTACTTACACCATTGGTCGAGTGCTTCCTTGTTGTGTCTCATTAAACCCTGGCCTTATAAGGTCCATAAAGGTCTTTACTGCTCTCTATTGTTAAGTTCTTCCACCATCAGTCTCTTTATCGCCTCTAGATGTTTAGCTCTTCAAATTTCTCTCTCTTGCCTTGTGATGTCAGAAGTTGGAGTTGCTTTTAACTTGCTTAAACTCTAAGTGATTCTTGTGTTCTTGTAATTGCAAACACATACGAATTATAAAATTCCTTAAATCAAAGGAATTAAGATCATCCTAATGCTAAAATCCACAGCAATAAAGCCAAAAACTTATTGAGCAAGTTTTATATGTAGTAAAACTTTGAATATCGTAAATATATGGATCGTATCTTATAGTATCAAAGTTATCATTCCTATGAGGATTATAAACACCTAAATAATTTGAATCTAACTTTGTCTAAGGTACTAAGAATTTGATTTGAATTACATTAAATAATAGAAATTAAAACAAATAAATAAATGAAAAAATTAAGCAATTAAACAAGTAAGCTACCAATAAAATTAGGATTTGATCAAACCTAAATACTTAGGAACTATTCTATCCTTATTTCTTTCCCCTTAATCTTATTGATTCAATTATGTTTGATCCTGGATTTCCTAAGGTTTTGATTACTCTCTTTCAAGATCTAATCAATTAACCCTAATTGAATTGGATATTTATAAATTTGTAATCTCTTGATTCACAAACTATGCTTAACTTATTCAATTAGATCTAAAGCAATGTATTAGATAATTAATTTTGCAACCAAGATCTCTTTTTGATTGATCATTAATTTGATAATTGTGGGTTTATTAAGGTGGTAACTCTCATTGTACACCTTAACATTAATTAATTTGATTCACTTTCTCGATTTGTTATCAAGTATATGCACAAAAATTATCACAAACATTCAAAGATGATTGAAATCAGCAATAATTAAGGTCCACAAAATAATTCTGAAATAATACCTAATCTAGATTTAGAAATCCATAAACATGTTATACATTATAGAAATACAATTACACATCTACAATTATCAAGAAAGTAAAAGGAAAAGAGTAAAAATTGTTTGAAGCATTGATCTGGAATGTTGGAATTTTCTAAAGCTCTTCTTTGATCTATCCACTTTGATCTTCTTTGATATGCTAACTATTGTCATTTTTTGGTATTTTTCTTGTTCTTTTATAGCGCATTATGGCTCTAGGGTTATGTGTAGGATTTTTCCACTCAATTTGGTTCCAAAAATAGCCCTGAACCCTCAAAACATAGAAAAGTCGAGCTTAAAAAACCTCCTGACACGATCATGCATAATGCATGATTGTGCCTTATGTTGTAAAGTCCTCTCTATCATAATCGTGCATGGTGGCATCCAATATCTTCTTCATTCTTCAACTTCCTATTTACCAACACTCACAAACACATCAAACACATCTTGAAACATAAAATTAAGATCCAGTTCTTGCTCTAAACTAAACAAACACTTAGAATACATACAAACATTAACAGTAACATAATTTTAAGCCTATACACATGATAATCATCTAAGAAATGCTTACAAACACACTTAAACTCCTAGAAAAACATAATATAATCTACACATATCAATTACCTTATTTTTGAACTATTTTTTCTTCTAAAAATCTTGATGCAAATAAATTCAGAAATAGGAATTCTCTTATAAGATATAGAGTGCTTCCCACTTGCCTCTAACCCTAAGCATTTAGCATTGCACCTGCTCACCTCAAATTCTTCATTGTTTATATTGCACCATAATTAACAAAGTAATTTAAAAATATAGTCCATATATAATGAGCACCTATTCAATATATCCTTTTCTATTCAACTTCTTCATCTTCTTCTCTTTGGTTATTGTCTCCTCTTCCTTTCTCCTAATTTTAACCTTTTCTTTATCTATCATCTATGTCTCCCTACACTTTGGGACATTTTAAAATTCTTTTATGTTTTTCATTAGTACATCTTCATGCTTAGGACTTGTTCATCAATAGTCACCTCCATCATCGATACTATATCATGCTTTAGGGCATCTTCAAATTTATTTTGGTTTATATTAGTGCATCTTTATGCCTTAATACTGGTCTATAATATTAAATTTTCTCTGCAATGCCACCTCATGCATTAGGATTTCTTCTCATCACTATCATTAAACTCAAACATCACCAACTTTTCACATATAGAAAAAATACGGAACACTTATACACTAACCTAACATTCTTGACAAACTCATTTCCTTAGTGTGAAAGGACCCATCCTGGAGTTCCTCTTCCGAAACCTAAGTGGAACCCTCCTGGTGACCCCGCAGTAACCCTTCAATCGATATCTAACTCGATTGAAGGGTTCCCGTAAAGCTAAGCTGTTAAACTTTTTATACTTTAAAAGTTAACAGTGCAAAAAATAGTGGGAAACCTTTTTGTTTTCCAATCATTTTACTAAAAATTTTGGTAGAACAACGACTGCATTTTGACATTCCCAAAATTTTTAAAAGCTCTGTATATTTTCAAAACACGTTTATATCCACATCAATTTCTCAATTACAAATTTTGAACTCCAAATCCACTCACAAGCAATCCCAAACAAATAATTATCAATAATTACTACAATGAACTTTAAAAAACCTAAAACATATTGACGCATTTCATTTAAAAGCCTTTATAAACATCCATTCTTTACATAAAAGTACATACCAAAATGACACAAGCATCATGGCACCCGACGATACAACTAATCCTGCGACGAAGTCCTAATTACTGTAGCACCTGTACGCATACATGGAGTGATTTGTTTTTTAAAAAAATAAGGGTGACCTATATGAGCTCAGTGAGCGTAATCATTTTACAAAAAAAAGTGAACTTTTTATAACAATATAATTGTAATATTCCGTACAATCATAAAGCTCATGGTAAAGCATCTACCATAACAATTTATTTGTGCATCACCAAATCTAGTAATAACATAACATTTTGTAAACATAATTTCAAAATTTCTAAAATAGTATTCCAAAACGCTTTTCGACATTAAACTCATAATATAAAAGTTTTCATTTTCCATTTTCCAGTTTTTCTTAAACAATAAACAACAATAGCAATAAGTTTTCTGAAAAACTTTATACTGAAAATAAGCCAACCACTAGAATTGGTACTATATGGTACCTCTCAAATCACTTTTAAAAATAAATAGTGGCGACATTATTATTATATGACTTTTCTTACTCAACATATCCCACCATTAGTTTCTTTTCCATATGCTACACTAAGCCTAAAGTCACGAAGCTAGTTCTGCATCGCTTACCCACTATTAGTTAACCACTATTTACGGAGCTGGTTCTTTATCACTTACTCGTAATAAGTTAACCGCTATAAACTAGCAGTTATGGAGTTAGTTCTGCATCACTCCCCCGCAACAAGTCATGGAGCTGGTTCTACATCGCTTACTTGTGACTAGTTAACCACTATTTACGAAGTTGGTTGTACATCGCTTACTCGTAATATGTTAACCATTATAAATCAGCATAGTAACACATATAAAGCCTAATAGTGTACCATAGCCAAAAGCAACTCACACTTTTTTAATTCAACTTATTTACGAAATCAATTATAGGAGGATTCATAATCATTCAATTTAATGCATAATTTCAATGCAACTTCCAATCATACAAAATTTAACTTTCAAGTTAAAACTCATATATTGCTAAAGCATAATCTTATTCCAGCAAAATTCACTTGTAAAATATCATTCGCATAAAACCCAACATAAATATTCATTTCATGATCAAATGAAAACCATTTGCATAGCATCAATTTAAAGTACATTCACTTGTCATAAATTCTTTTACAAATAATTTAATCATATAAAATAATTAAAATACACTCTCAACTTACTAGTTTCCTTTTCACCACTTCGAAACCCTTCAATTGGCTTCGTTTTACGATTCAAAAATCTAATTCGAATACATTCAACTCCTTAACACATTTTCAAATCAAATACGCCATAAACCATGTCATCTTCATTACTTTCCATACACACTCCATATACTAATTTTCTCAAAATAATAACATAAAATTTTATTTAATAATTCCGATACCACAATACACTTAATGACCATCCTTAATCACATTCACATAGTCATTACATCATAACCATGATTTTATACTAGAAATGCCTTTAAGGCTAAACTTAACATATTTAACATTAAACTTTCCATTTGAATACCATTTGATTTCTAACACTTAAAACCAATCCAAATTCACTTCCGTAACATTTTAATACAAACATTTAAGCCATAAAATTTCTTTAACACTTTTTTTTGGCAAAATCAAGAACTCTAGGCCGAATTTCAACCAAAACCAATTCCATATCAATTATTTTTCATTTCTTTACTTCATTTGCATCAAAATAATTCTATAAATATCATAACACATCAAAATAGGAGTTTGGATCATGTCACATTAACAACCCTAGCCATGGCCAAAAACTCATCCAATCATTTTTCATGGTTTTTCTTTCATTCTTTCATCATTAAACTAACTTCCCAATGCCATTCATTAATCTTAAATCATCAAATGACAAAATAAAACACTTTAGGCAATAGATCTCATCTTTGACCAAGTTTGACCAAGGCTTCACATGCTAGGTTTTCTTGATTTTCTTCTCCCATTTGCTTCCAATGTAATAAACCTTGACATTACATCAAAAGGGTGTAAATCACGCCATCAAAACCAAATCTAAGCTATAACACATCAAACGCTATTTTTCACCAAAACTAGTAAATGTACCTACCCATTTTCTTCTTCCTCTTCACTTGGATGGCTAAGGAAACTTATTGGATGATTTTAAAAATTTCGAATGGGTTTAAAATCATTAATACCTATTATTTTCCAAAAAGGGCATTTTAACCCTAAACTTTTGGAACTCTCAAATTTCATCCGATTGGGCTTATTTTCAATCCATTTCAGTGTCATTAGGCTCTAATACCTATTCTAGATATTTTTCAAGTTTTTAGGGTTGGGTCCTCAAAATCACTATTTAAGTAAAAATATTATTCACCTGGATTCACTATTCATCCAGAAATATAATTCACCGAAATAATCTAGATTCCATTCAAAAGTGTCACCTAAATTCTTAAAGCACATTTAAGGGCTTTTAAAGCTCGTTTGAACTCATTCTGTAGCTTTTTGGAGTTTTCAGAAATTTTTTGAGAAATTTTTGGTCAAGTCCAGAGCCATCTCTAGTCTATCTGTGATCTCCGTTATAACCTCAATAATAAATTTAAATGTGTTGGATCCCATTTTCGAAACCCAACTCTTGCTTTGATACCACAACTGTTAGATCTCGTTTTCGAAACCAAACTTTTGTTTTGATACCACAAATGTTGGATCCCATTTCCAAAACCCAACTCTTGCGAAATCATGAAATGTGAGCGTATTCCTATGAAATCTCCTTAACCATCATCGATTCATCTTCTTACTCTAATATCATATATGTTGGACCCCGCTTGTTTCCAGAGTCCAATGCCTGCTGTGATACCATATATGTTGGACCCACTTTTCAGAGCCCAACTATCCGGAGTTAAAAAGCATAAATGGGTTTCCTTGTAGGGTTATTTCCATGAACCCTCACTTCCTTTCCATCAATCTTTTTGAATTTAACACTAATGGCTATCAATTTTTATGGAAAGGTAGAAATACGTGCTAGGAATCTATCGCTTCAAGAAGTGAAATTCTGTCATTTGGACAAAGCATGGACCGTGTGAATATACACGGTCAGGCTGTGTGACTTTCTAGTCTGGCAGTTTTTCAGCATAATACATGGCCTGTGTGATTTCACACGGGTAGATCGTGTAACCTTCGGGTGTAACAAAAATTTTCACCCTCTAAGACCCCTCTAGTGGATCCTAAATCTATTCTGACATCCCCTTTTCTCATAATCTCCTCCAATTCCACCCTTCTAGTGCAAAAACCAGTTCACTTACTCTAGTTGTTTGGTATACACATCCTCTACGACATCCTAACTTGTAATGATCATAACTCTCAACTCCAATATCCAAAAATTGCATACTTTATACCGTTGGAAAGCTAAGAAGATAAACTACAACTTTCATGAAGACAAATTTGTCTAAATTATCATAGATTAATACAGATTTTCTCCTCAGGTCAGAACACACATTTTACCCTCATGAAAAACTCGAAATTTATCCCAACTGCACTTCCTCTATTATAACATCATTTATAACAATTCAACTACCAATTGGAATTCATCAAACTCTCAACCTCAATTCATTTGACTCTTCATATTCAACAACATCTTATGATTTATAACATTCCTATCTTTTTTTCCATAGTATCTCACTTATATATATATATAACAACAATTCATGTTCAAAGTTCATCAACTCAAGCAGAAAACTTCTTCAAATATATCTAATTCTAACTCAACTCATATCATCTAAACACAATTCATATTTCATTAACATCATAAGATAAATGTTTACAAGCTTTAATGGCATCTCATGCCATAATACATCATTTTGCAAAATCCCCAAAATACATAAGATACTTGAATGATAATTGCTCATAAAGCAACTACAGCCTTGTTTTACATAAATTACTCCAAAACAAAACAAAACATGCAAATTTGGAGTGATGCCTTGATTCATTTTCACTCGATCTCTTACTCATCACCTGAATAGGGGAAGAGAGTAGGGGTGAGCTTAAAAGCTTGTAGGTAACAAGTTTATAACTGAGAAAAAAACAAAAACCATTTAAATATTTATTTCCATTGTAACAATTCAAATTGAAATCCATGTAACACATATTTCCTAAATTCACAACTTGTCAAGCAATTTACAAACATCATAAAACATGAATTCATCAAAACTTGTCACAAATCATAAACACATAAACACATCAGAAATGGTTTGGGTAGGCCCGTAAACAGAACTTACTAACACAATTCTATAAAATGGTCTTGTGTAGCCGTGAACTTAGGGGAGTTCGTAAAGGAGCTCCATGCCACTAGCGGGCAGGTAGGAGAAGCCTTTAGTCAAAGTGCACTTGACAGAACAGAACAGACCAAACCAAACCCACATAATATGTAATTCATGACTTGAAAATATATTGCCTAAATGGCAACATTTTGGAAACTTGTTTTTCATGAACATGCAATTTTTCGAAAACCCTTTCATTTAGCAATTCACAATTCATCATCAAAATTTCATACACCACAACATGTAGCAATTTCTCAAATCAATCAAAAGCAATAAAGCAACATTTAATTGAAATCCTTTTATTTTCTTGATTCAAAAGCAAACTTTTATTTCTTGACTTGGAAAAAGAAACCTTAATGGCTTATTACTCAAATTATAAAGATGAAACCTACATTGAATTCCTTGCTTAAACTTTGCTCAAATTGCCTCCCCTTGCCTTTTCTTGATTCCCTTTATCAAAGACAAAACTTCCATTCAATAGGAATTCAAATTGAAGAAACCATAAGACATATTCACTAAAATTGATCCTAAAATTCTTAAATCCATACATTTCTTAAGCTATATGAACCAAAACTCTTTCAAAAATCCAAAAGATTTAACACAAACTTATCTTGAATCTTCACCAAACGAAGAGTTTCTTGGCTTGAATCAGAGCTATAATCCTCCTCTTCCTTTTTTTTTTCCTTCTTGAACAACTTGAAAATCCCTCTTGAAAACCAAGAAATGATGAAACCCTAGCTTTTCCTTCTTCTTTTCTCTCAAAATCGAACCCTCTCCTTGCTTTCTCTCTAAATTTTCGTTTCTTCTCTCTCAATTTTGTTATTGTTTCTTCCTTAAAAGCAAGCCCACACTTCTTATTTCAATTTTGCCATTAATGATTGTACAAAGACCCTTATACCCTTGTAACTTAAATGCTTAAGTGATCTTCCCAAAATGCCCTCATACATATATACTCTTACTACTTAATTTAACTAAACCATATTTTAAAATCCTGCCAAGGTTAACATAGTAATTAACTCCAAATAAAATAATTAATCTAGCAAGACCTCAAAATTATTTAAATCATGCTTAGCTCCTTCTAAAAATCAAGACCTTTTTCTAATCATGTAATTGAAGGAATTTGATAGCACTTCCTTCTAGAAAAATGTTACTCATTGTCTCACTTTTCTAATGACATCAAAATCATTCAATTTGGTTTAGAAATTTGAAAGTTATACACTAAAAATTTCAGACTGTTCTTATACTGAAATAATATTATGCGCTCAACTTCCATTCAGAAATTGAAATTCTTAAAGAGTAAATTAAAACTCAATTTTATTAGACAATTTGTAGCCTTAATTCTCTAATTTAACCCAAATCAAGAATCATGTCATTTGGATAACTAGAACAAAAGTTATGGCTAAAACGCCAAAGCACAGTGTTTCAAATTTCGTACCGTACCGGCCGATACCGTTCTAGTCAGAAACGGGTATCGGTAGAAGTGTAGGTGGTATCGATGAAAAATATCAGTCGGTACCGGCCCATTTCGGCTGTACCGACCAGTACTGACCGATATTTAAAATACCGGTCAAATACCGGCAAAATTGGGGGACTTTTTTGCAAAATTTTCAAAATTTCCTTCTCTCCCTCCAACCTCTCCTTCCCCCCTTTTTTTACAAAGTTTTTAAAATAATAATAAATGTTTTATTACTAATAATAATTATAAATTAAATAACACTTAAAAATAAATTATTTTTATTTTTATTACTAATAAATTATTTTTATTTAAATTTATTTTAATATTTTGTATAATATTTATTAATAAATACTAATAAATTAGTTTAAAATAAATAATTTTAAAATTATTATTTATAAACTAATATTTAT
>JAOTAX010000196.1:8643720-8655847 GCA_025629825.1 Erythroxylum guanchezii | reverse complement strand
TGAAAATGCTTTGATTGTAATGCATGGGAAACAATGTGCTATCGACTTTTAATTTTATTTGGCCCAAATGGAAACTGAACTTCTGCATTTGTTAATGCTAAAAAAAAATTGAATACGGAATTTGGAATAAGTACTCTCGCATGCCACCCTCGCGGGTCACGGGCTCGGATATCACAGTTGATATCGGGTTCGGGTCTTGCGGGAGTGGGATGCTACATTATTACTCATCACTTTAACTCTGTCATCAGATGTCTGGTTGGTTTCTCCCTCAGAAGCAACCAACAAGTCCTTTACCTAACTAGTTTCTTTTCTAACAGCAACTAATTATGAATCTAGACAGTTTCTGATTTTAGCTTCATTGTGTCCTTATTCTGATTTGTGAGGATTATTTTGAATGTTTTCTTCTACCACCTTATTAATCTTTTGGTGCCATAGAGACATATAATCATATAAAGATGAATTGCAAGAAGTAATAGCTTATTGGTGCAACAATTATCTGCCAATCTTTTGCCACTTACTAAGCACTCTCCTTGTTCATTCCAACACCTTGTATCCATCATTAGTAAATTTAACAAACAAACCATCATCACAAAGTTGACTAATACTTACCAATTTGGTTTTTAAACCATCCACATGAAGCACGTTTTTGAAGTGAGGTAGTCTATCCATACAAAGAGCTCCTTTACCAATCAACTTTGCTTTCTTCCCATACTAAAAGTAACATGACCATCCATACAACTTTGATAATCCATCAAGTAGCTTCTTTCACCTATCATATGATATGAACACCCACTGTTAAAATACCAACCATTATGAGAAGTAACTCGTATGGATTTAAAAGCTGCAAGTGCTTGTAATTGACCCTTTCTATCCTAAGTATGCTTTGCTAACATTGGCTGCAGTTGAAAGTTCATCGAAGAGTGTCCAGATTCTAGGTTTTGAGCCCTCTGAAGTTTGAAATGTCATTTGTAACAGCTTGTAATAATTCGATCTTACGTGTCCGTTTACCCCACAAAAGTGACATGTAGGCATAAACTTTTGGTTCCTCTTTAAAGTTTCTCCTTTAACAAATTTAGCTTCACCATTTTGCGTATTATTCAACTTAGAACATTCACCTTTGTAACCAACACCTTGAAAGTCCCTTTTGCTCTTAACAATTTTCAACAATTGTTCTAGCTTTTCAGTACCTCCATTTGACATCCTTATTCCTTTTTCAATATTGACCAACTCAACCTTGTTTCATCAAGCTCATCTATTGTAGATAACAAGTTTTTCTCAGGATCTTGAATGGTATTCTTCATGCTAGAATTTTCCTTCTTTAGGTTCTGATTCTTTTTACACATTTGCACTCATTTTTTATACATTAACTAATAAGCTTTGCAAATATCCTCTTTTTTGTATTCTAAATCATTGTCATCACTGCCATAATATGAAATAGAATTTTGGGCTGATTCATTTTCATTTTTTCTGGAATTTTGGATCGATTCATCTAAGTTTTCTCCTATCAGTTTCTTCTGTGGTTGTTATTAATCAAACAACTGGATTTATGTTGTATAAAGCAACTAACTTATCATAATTTCTCACAAATTTCTCTTTACTACCATACTGACTTTCAGATTCATTCTCACTCCAAGTGCTCATATAAGACTTTCCTTTTCTCTTCTTCAAAGTGTTAGCACATTCCGCTTGCACATATCTGAAGCCTTGACATTCATGACATTGTATTTTCTTTACCTTTCTTTTACCCTTTTGAGTTGCTTACTGTTTGAAATTAATGTTTGATGAATTCCCACCATGCTGCCTAAACTTGGATCTATCTTTACTTTCTTTAACCACTTGCTGAAATTTCTTTAACACAAGAAGGAAATAATGGAGCTGGCTAGGGCACGAAACTATGGTGCCCTCAGAGGCTTCTTCTGCTACTGCGCACTGTGAAGGATCCATCGGTAAGTGATTAAAGATTCAAGACTGGAGATACTTCTCTAAGCTGATTGAGATTAGTGAAATTGCAGGAGGACCGGAAGGGAGGACGAGATGGAAGTCGATCCCTTTATGGGCTTCTTAGAGCTCGACGTCGGACTGAAGCGAAAAAGGGGGCAGCTGGATAATCAACAGGTTAGTATCAAAACCTTCCTCCCCTGTTTTTTCCGGGTCTGAGAAAACGGCCATGTTGGAGACTAGACTCTCTAGGTGAGAGCTAGGCCCCTACTACACCTAGTGTGCAGCTGGGTGGAAATCAATTGCTCTCTGATGCATGTTGTTATAAGCTCTAGGGTAGAGGGTTGGGGGGTTATCTTCTGTTGGAATCTTCGTAGGTTCCTTTCCCTCTAGAGCTCTTGAGAGCAGGTAGCCACTGAAATGAGGATGATTGCTTTGTCGAATTGAGAAATAGATAGTTGGGGCAGCTCCAGAAGTAGGTCATAGAGTCTGTTCGGCAACTGGACTTCAGTACATAACCTGCGAATCTTAGTCCATATTTCAGTAGAGTAGTCACACTCAAAAAAAATATGATTCCTAGTTTCTTCCTCTAGATTACAAAAAATACACATCCTTGAAGAGTTAAGGAATGGAAGCCTGTCCATAGTACTGAGTCTATTAAGCATAACTAACTATAGCAGGAAACTGGTTTTAGGTCTTAGAAACCGGTTCCAAACCATCGAAAACCACTCCACCCGAGTCAATGTCCCTTCCATCAATTTGTTAACTACCTGCATTGTAATATCAGAGACTAGGATCTCCTTCCAGAAGAAGGTATCCTTTTCTCCAGTCCTGCGAAATTCTCCAGTCCTTTTAGTTGCAAACACCTTCTCTACACAAAGAAGTTATCCACTCTCTTCTTCTACTTTTCTAATGGCAGGAATGCATCTTTCTTTGGTAAATGTTAACTTGAATGATGGGAGAGGGAACGGTTCTAATTAATTATAATAAAACCCTAGTGACTTTAATATTCTCTACAAGCCCAATAACCATTATCTTGGGCCCACCTTATATTAAAATCAATCTAAGTAATATGGACCATACCTTTATGATTATTAAATTAATCTAACAATCTCCCATTTGGCCTATGTTACAACTTGATCATCTAACAATATAAGTGTGCATTATATATTGAATCTATCAAGTCATCAAACTTAAATGAATTGAAATGATGGGATCATAGAGGTCACAAGTCATTTAACAACATGATTTCTTTCATGTATCACACAATCAACTCAACTCAAAATAACTATAATCAAGAAATACTGTAATTCTCAACTTTAACGTTTTTCTTAAAAAGCATAGTTTGTCATCACAATAAAACAATGCATATACACAACATAATGTGACAACTAAAAAATAAGCGAAAACATAAATTGAATTCATAAGTGTCAAAACAATAATAGCAAATAACCAAACATATATATATGGTCATGTTGAAAGGATGGGTGTTATAGATAAGCCCTTGTTAGCATGAGATCATATTATGTATATATATATATATATATATATATATATATATATATAGTAAATGTTGTAGACTAATAAGTATTTCAAATACATGTATTTAGCACCCTTAGAATATTTGTCATTTTTAGAGAAGAAGACAGCCGCAGAATTATCACAATAAATTCTTAGTGGTCTAGCTACACTTTCGACAATATCTAGCCCTAAGACAAAGTTCCACAACCATAATACTTGCATAGTGGCTTCAAAGCATGCATAAATTCAGCCTCTATAGTGGAAGTAACAATGATAGGTTGTTTTATACTCTTCTAAGAAATTGCCCCTCTTGCTAGTTGAAATAGATAATCAAAAGTATATTTCCTTGAGTCTACCCAACCAGTATAGTCTGAATCTAAATAAACAATCAATTCTAAGTGATCTGATTTCCTGTGTGTGAGCATGTAATCTTTGGTGCCTTTTAAATACCTAAGTAATTTCTTTGTAGCTTTCCAGTGGTCCATTCTAAGATTACTTTGATATCGGCCTAACATTTCAATAGAAAAACTAATATCTAACCTAGTACAAGTCTAAATATATATTAGACTCCCAGAAATATATTCCATTTCCTTTCGTTTCGAATCATTCTTGGGACATTGTATTTCATTAAATTTATCCCCTTTTTGAATTGAAACTACCCTACTGAATATTTTTCCATCCTAAATCTCTCTAATACTTTAATGATATATCCTTTCTGAGACAACCCTAATAATCTTTATGCCCTGTCACATAATATTTCTATTTCAATCATATAGGATGCCTCATCCATACCTTTCATTTCAAAGTTATTATAGAGAAGTTTCTTTACATCATGTAACTAGCCTAAATCATTAGCAGCCAAAAGAATATCGTCATCTTATAGTACCAAAATAATGAACTTGCTCCCGCTGACCTTCATATAGATACATCTATCAACAATGTTTTTTACAAGACCATATGAGGTAATGGTGTCATTGAATTTAAGATACCATTATCGGAAAGCTTATTTCAAACAATATATTGACTTCTTTAATTTAGACACCATATTTTCTTTTTCTGTAGTCACAAAACCTTCCTGTTGATCCATATAAACTTCTTCTTCTTAGTCACCGTTTGAAAAAAGCAGTCTTTAGATCCATTTGGTGAGCGTTAAATCATAATGAGCTAACAATGCCATAATAATTCTTAAAGAGTCCTTTTTTGAAACTAGAGAGAAGGTCTCTTTAAAGTCAATGCCATCCTTTTGAATATAACTTTTGGCTATAAGTTTGACTTTGTACCTTTTAATATTACCTTTCGAGTCCCTTTTGGTCTTAAACCATTTACAACCCACTTGCTTTGAGCCTTTATATAACTCAACTTGTTCCCAGACATAATTATCATCCATAGATTTTAATTATTATTTCATAACATTGAGCCACTTTTCAGAATTGTTATATTTTAAGGCTTTTTAAAATGAGACTGGATCTTTATCAATGCTCAAGTTACACTCATGCTCAAGTGAATACACCACATAGTCATTTTGTATAGCTGGTCTTTTCTCCCTTATAGACCTTCGCGACATTATTTCTTGTGGTCGCACTTGATCATTTGTGACTTGCACATTATTTACTAGTTCATTATTGACATTCTCTTCTTATGGGTTTTAGAATATTAACTTGTTGCTTCGGTATATTGCATGGCTATGATACAACAAAAGGAATAACAACTTGAGAAGAGACTCTAGGTGAAGGATTTTCCACCTCAATCTTTTGAATATCCACCTTTCGTGGTTCCCCACTCCCATTGATTTGTCCATTTTCAATGAACCGAGCATTACCATACTTAACTATTCATATATTATTGTTAGGACAATAACAAATGTACCCTTTGAACTTTTTTGGATAAACAATGAAGCAACCATTAATGGTTCTTGCATCAAGCTTCATTTCATGAGGATTATAAATCCTTATTTCTGTTGGGCAACTTAAAATTTCCTAAATTGTCTTCTTTTTGACCCTCTGCTCTTCTCTTACCTCCTCTTTTTCTTATTTTTCAGCCACCTTTTCTCCATTTTTATTTTTTCCATGAATTTAAATTATTATCTCAAACAATGAAAATATACTTTCCAACTATAAACTAGTGTAGGATGACTAAAAACTCACAAATAAAAGGCATAGAATTGCTGTTGGAAAATTTTTACCTATGTGAAGTTTTATGCATTTCTAAGGAATTTTGGGATGTTAGATTTCATAATTTCCTCACAATTTACTGTAAAACAAACAAAATAAGGGAATATATGAGAAAAAGCTTTACATGCAGGAGAAAGATGGTGTATTAAACACTTACCAACTGGAAAACAAATACAAAGGAAGAAGAAGAAGACAATTTTTTTGTTGGGTGACCAATTGCCCTTCTACTGTCTTCTTATATATATATATATATATCCCTCTGTTAATTTATTTTATGGGCTAAGTTGGTTTGTTAAGGCTGAGCTCTTTTTTCTTATTTTGTGGGCTTTACATATAATATCATTTTCTTTAATTTTTTGATCTTTTTTTTTTCATATTTTGCTTCCATCTCCTACAATTGGTTCCTTCAATCTTCTTCCAATTGTGTAATATCTTGCGATCTAGTTTCCTCTTCCATTTCTTATACCCCATCGTCTTATTTTGTCAATAATAAATGCTTTGATACCAAATTAAAATAACTCAATTTCAAGAATAAAATATTAGAATTTTGGACTTATTGATTTAGCTAGCGTTTGAAGTTTAAAATTGAATAAGAGAGTGACATATAATAGAGGGAGAAAGATACCAAAATTTAAATCAATCCAAAGTAAGTTACAACTCCTCTTCAATAATTACTATAGCTATTGGCACACACTCTATCAACTATTTACATATGGCCACTTATTCTCTTTTTCGATATCATCATGGCAAGCTTTTAACACTAGTTTATTCTCTTGTTCAATGTCGCCTTCATACTCTTCATCTTTGAGCTGTAAGAGTGATACATGAAGTGCAAATGGGTGAGTTTTAGAAGAAATGTTCACATTATACATACTGAAAAAGAAATTACTTTATATATTATAGTATACAAAAGTTTGAGTTTTTAAGTTTTTAAGATTCAATTATTGCAAATGCTATTGGTATGAATGTGTAGGGTTCTAATACTTTCCAATGTGTTTAAATGCTGAAATGTATTAAAGCAAAATACATTAAGCTTTTAAAGTTTAATTCAAATCCTTTAAATTTAAAGCTTAATTCAAATCATTTAAAATTCAGTAAAGAATAGGCCCTTAAGAATCTATCTTTGATCTAGAAGCTTTTATCCAAGGATCCTATTAATTCCTCATTCTTAGAGGAAGAAAAATCTGAACTGTGTAGTTACTTGCAAATCATTGAGGAATATCGAGAGTAACTGAAACAGAAGTCTAGAATCCAATAGTTGCAAGAATGGGATAGAAATTCCAAATATTTTTTCAGTGTGATTGAAGGCAGGAGAAACAGAAACATGATAGTATGTCTTAAAGATGAGAATGGTATGAAGATAAATGATAAAGAGGAACTCAAACGAGTGGCTACAAATCACTTTCAAGCAATAAATGGGGTTTCTACTCACACTGCAAGCCTTCTTAGCTATCTAATCAATCAAATGGTTAGGTCCATCAAATAGGAACAAGAATTTGCACTACTCAGGGAAGTCACAGGTGAAGAAATAAAGGAGGTGTTATTTCATTTAAGCTAGATAAGTCTCATGGGCTGGATGACTTTAATGTCAGGTTCTTCAAAAAGAAATGGAATCTGTTACAAGTACTAGTTATTTAAGCAGTAAAAGAGTTTTTTCAGTAGTGTCATGTTACTCACTGAAATCAACAAGACTTTTTTCGCTTTAGTGCCCAAGGTTCCCAACCTAAGAAAACTGAATGAATACAAATAAATATCTTGTTGCAATGTGCAATATAAGATTATTTCTAGGATCCTTGCCAGGAAATTGAGAAATACTTTACTTGGTGTTATTAATCATGGTCAAGGTGCATATATGCCAGGGAGAAGTATAGGATACAATTTAATGCAGGCTCAAGGATTGTTCAAAGACTATACTCATAAGGAACATGTTTGAAGTTATACTCTCAAAATAGATTTCACTAAGGCATATGACATAATTAATTGGGGTTTCATTATCAATGCTCTTCATGCTTTTGGCTATCCTACCAAGTTCATTAGCTAGATTTATTTTTGCATATCAACAGTTTTTATTCAGTGTTAATAAATAGGAAATCTACACATCTTTATCATTCAACTAAGGGAATTAGGTAGGGAGATCCTCTTTCTCCTTACCTATTCACTATTTCTATGGAAGTTCGTTAGAGATTGACACAGATATATGTTAAGGAAAGCTCAAATTTTAGATATCATTATCATTGTTGTGAGCTCAATATCACTCAACTTTGTTTTGCATATGATCTACTCATGTTATGTGCTAATGACTCTACTTCAATTGAGGCAATCTTAACCATTGTGGTTAGATTCAAAGATCTATCAGGTCTGAGGTTTAACCCTTAAAAGAGCTCTACTTACCTTTCCACGTAAAGTCCAGTGGATTCCTCGAGGGTGATCATTGATGCAGGGCTTTCAATACAATAGTTGCCTTTTAATTACTTGAGTGTTCCCATCTCTACAAGAAAGCTAAAGGAAGCCAAATGCAAACCTCTATTGGACAATGTTTATAAAAGAATTACCAACTGGAGTAATAGATTTTTGTCTTATAGAGGTAGATTACAACTATCTATATCTATTCTCAATAACCTACACACATCTATTTGCTGGCACACATAGCAATACCTATAAGAGTATTGAAAAAGATTGACAAAAGTATAAGAGACTTCATATGGCATGGACAAAATCTTAGTGGTAACAAGAGCTCCAAGGTCAAATGGTGTGCCATTTGTTTACCCAAAGAATATGGTGGATTAGGTATCAGCTTAGCTAGTAGAATGAGCAAGGTATTGTTAGCTAAAAAGCTATGGAGGATTTGCTATGATAAGGAGAGCCTCTAAGTGAAATGGGTGCACATGTTTCATGTCAAACAAGGAAGTAATTGATCTGTGGCTCAAAAAAGTACTCAATCCTATCCTTTTCAACAAATATTATGAACCCAATATTTTATGCATTCTCATATCAAGCAATACATTAGAGATGGAAAGGGCACAACATTCTAGTTTGACAATTGACATTCTCTTGGACCTTTATACAAGACTCGATATTTTTCAGCTCTAACATAGTTAATCCCTAATAACACAAAAATGCACATATTTGTTCGCACCGATATTTGGTATTGGCCATTTCATGCAGGGAGAGGAATCAAACCAATAGTAGATTGCTTGCCAGATTATTCAATTGATTTGAGGCACAAGAATAAAGTTAGATGGGAATTACATAACTCTCACAAGTTTATTGCTTAGTCATGTAAACAGATGTTGCTTGGTCCATTGATCACTTTTCCCTTTCACAAGCTGATATGGAGTTTTGGAACAACTTAGACGCACTCTTTCATACTTTAGATAGCTGCTCAACTCAACCTAAATATTAGAGATAGGATAAAATTTCGAATCTCAGATAAGTTCTGCCCTTTATGAACCAATGATGAAGAATAAATTAACCACATCTTCTTTAAGTGCTGCCACACAAATTTGCTATGGAAAAGATTTCTCAACTTATTCGATCTACAGGATATGATAATTTTTATTCCGAAACAAAAGTTTTTAATAGTTTATTGACAATTCCTTTTCAATGGTAGAAATTAGTTGATTGCTTCTAAATATCTACTGTCGGCAATAAATTAAAGTTTATAATTAACAAAGTTTGGGTATGATAATTTCGAAATTAAATAACTAAGGTTTCTTTCAAGATTGAATCAACAGATTTTCAATGATAAAGTCAATGCCTTTTCATATACTAAAATCTGGGTTGCATTTTCAATAGGCATTAAAATATTGATATATATCATTTCCGACTCATCAGGGATTCAGTCTGTGGTTGGAAGAAACAAGAAATCCTATTTTGATGTGAAACTTGTATTAAACTAATTCTCATATCCGGATCGCTTGGTTATACAAACACGAAAACTGTAAATCTACAAGATCTAAGTTAAGCTAGCTGTCCTTACATAAAATAAGGCGGTCCGTATATTCTCAAATTAGGTGCATCCAATGTTACAAATGTCGTATCCGATTTGATATCAAATTAGATTTTGATACGATATTATATCAGTATTTGTTAATATTGAATATTATTTTAGATAATTTTTTAAATTTATAAAATAATCCTTAAATTTTTTAAAAATTTCAAAATAGTCCATTTTCGTATTGTACGGTTGTAGTTTAATTAATTAATTTTTAATTTAATTTAATTTAATTTAATTTATATATATCTTTATTATATTCTAATTATTTCTATATATAATAATTATCTATATATAATAATTTATTGTAAAATAATGAAAATAAATTTTGAATTATTTTCTATTTTATCAAAATTTTGAATTATTTTTAAAATATATAAATTTCAAATAAATTTTTATTTAATAATTAAAATATATAAAATAAATATTAGTTTATAAATAATAATTTTTAAATTATTTATTTTAAAAATAAAATATTTTTATGAATACTTTCTTAATAAATATTATATAAAATATTAAAATAAATTTTTATAAAAATGATTTATTAGTAATAAAAATAAAAATAATTTATTTTAAAGTTTAATTTAATTTATAATTATTATTAGTAATAAAAATATTTATTATTATTTTATAAACTTTGAAAAAGGGGGGAGGGGGGCAGAAGGAGAGGTAGAAGGAAGGAAGGGAGATTTTGAAAATTTGCAAAAAAGTCGCCCATTTTTCTTAAATTTTTAGTCCCAGCTAATGTACCGACTGTTACAACTGAAACAGGCCTATACTGATCAGTATTTAAATCTAGTATCAAAACTTAATATATCGTACCAATTTTAGTTCAATACGGTCCAATATCCAAAACTAAGGGTGCATCACAAAATAAGCTAATAATAGTGATCTCTTTGCTTTTCATTTGTGAATTGAGATATATAGTTAAAAAATATTTTCTTGGAAGTAGGAATTTCCACAAAACTGGATATCTATAAAAAAAAGTGCACCAAAGACATGCCCGGCTGTTCTATTAATTAAAGTTTGTCCGGGAAACTTTATTCCATTTAAATATTTCAATTTATTATATCAATACGCTTTCTGTATTCTTGTTTAATTAAAATTTTCGTTTACCTCTATTTTTAAGTAGTAGGATTAATTTATATATAAAATATTTTGGCTAATGTGAAAATTTAACAATAATAATACACCCTCCCATCATGCCCAGAAATATATATCATATTAATGTGGATTATAAAATATTCTTATCTAAGTTGAAAGCATGGAAATGGTTCTACATTACACTAAATTCTTCATTTTACGGGAAAAGATAAGTAAACATTCGTGAAGAAAAAAGATAGAAGGTCGGTAAAAAATTAACATAATTAACTTACAATAATTTTTTAACAAATAATCTAAACTAATCCACAATTTACTTGGATTTAGCCTGATAATTAAAAAAATAGAAGTGTCTTTCTGTTTATCAAGCATTATAATATTTACTCATATTTTTTACTGTAAAAGTAATTGGTACAAAACTAAATCGATTCGATCGGTTTAATCGTATAAATCTTGAATTAGTTAAATTTTTAGTTCAGTTTTTAACTATTCAATTCAATTTACTTTAATAATTTTGTTGTTAAAAACTAACTAGTTTATTATTTAATTGAACGATCTAATACTGAATAAATCTTTTTAAACTTTAAATTTCTTTTCATATAGTTGAGTTTGCTTAGTAACAAAACATAAGATAATTAAAAATTGAAACCCATCGTTGTTAACGATGGGGAGCCTACTTATTTGGGAGATCTATATCATGAGTCTAATGAGAGAACATACTCATAGGATCTTAAGACTTTAGGTTTATGAGTCATTTCCACTTATATGCTCCTCACTAATTCCATCTCTTTTCAATTTGAAATTTTTACTCACACTTGACATCTCAACAATCTCTCCCTTAAGTGTGAACTTTCATGTTGGACTTGAACTCTTTCTTGAGTAAAAACCTTTCTTTTAGCGGATCGAGTATATAACGTCATCAAGAGCCTTTTTACTCCACTAGTTTCGACGCATCAGAAGTCTCCTTGCTCTTCTTCGTGAGAAGACAATCATGGGTTGGGATCCAACTACCTCTCCATACTTGTTCCTTGTTGAACCGTTGGTTGTGATACTGTACCACTTGTTGGTGTTGGATAGCGTACTTGGGAGATTTACATTATGGGTCTAACGAAGGAATATATTCATAAGTTTTAACATTATACTTCAACCTAAAATTTTAAGGTATTAGTTTTATAGACCCTTTTCATTTATATATCCCTGACTAAATCTATCTCTTTCTATCGTGGGATTCCTATTCCCACTTAAGATCATGACATCTTATACACGTCATTCACGTCTATATAAAGGAAAGCGCTGCCATGTTCTTTCATAAACACCCGAATCGGTCTCTTCTAATATTCATAGACTTGACTGTAGCTTTTGAAGATTATTATCAGCCCAAAGAACATGAGTCTCTTGGGAA
>JAOTAX010000196.1:8611963-8635398 GCA_025629825.1 Erythroxylum guanchezii | reverse complement strand
AGGGGGTTTGGTTTAATTTTAAATAAGAAAATAAAGTGAAACTAAACTAATGAAATCAAATTAAATCAAACAATATAAAATTGAGAAAAGTGATGAATGAGTTAAGGATCCGGTCATTGGTTCAATCTCGGCGTACTTATAATTAAACTTACTTCCTACTCATAATTAAACTTACTTCATTGATTTATTATTCTCATACCTCTCCTAGCACTATTAATCATAGGTTAAAACTAAGCTCTGTTAACCTCGATTTTCCCTTAGTTATATTTAGTTAAATCAAACTCTCTAACTATGCCTAGCTATTGAACAACCTAGAACAAGCTCTCTAGATTTAGTTAGACAACCATATTACGAGTTAGGAAAACAAATTAATCAAGGCAACATCCATATAATCTTGGGTCATTTAACAAAGGTTACGTTATCCCTAGTTATTTGGCATCATTATTAGCTACTAATGAACCCAAAACACAACAATTACATATTGCATTGAAGTTTCTAGCAATGGGTTTACATAAAAAATCTAATTACCACATGCATATCACTCTTACACAATACCTAACTCAATAAGCATAAAATAAAGTAAACAGTTTCAAAAGAGAGAGAAAAATAAACACAATGTAGATACGCCCAAATGTGTTCTTCAGAATCAATTTCACCTCCGAACTAGGTTAGGGAAGCTTAGCCCTCCATGGGTACCCAAAATATGTGTGCTCTACCCCTCATTTTGCTCCTGAAATGATTCATGCTCTTTTGGCTGTCCAAATGTCCTATTTATACTAGAAATTAAGTTTCTGGCCCAGATCGTGAAAATTCACAGTCGTGCACTTTGAGTCACACCTGTGAATGTTGATGCACGGCTATAACTCTTGATTCACAGTGATGAATGTTGATGCACCACTGTGAATGTTGATGCATGGTCGTGACTTTTGAACTGCATCACATATTTTTCATTTTATGGCTTTTTCTTGTCTCCTCTTCATTCTAATCCTTCTTATTCTTGTTCATAAAGACAATTGAGTGTGAATCTCGAGAAGATGGCTTAAAGAATTTTCTTTTAACTCACTTTAGCTCTTATACTTCAAAATTGTATCTAAAACCAAATATGAACCAAAATTAGTTTCTTAAACATTTTATATCATTAATCACTAAGTGTTATGGAATAAATGTACAATCAATCATATCATTTACAAACTCAGATGACAAATTGACTTTTGTACCAAAATTCATTATCTTCAAGTATAATTCTATAAACATCCAATCCAACATTAGACTTAGCATGCTGAGATATAACCCACTTATCACTTGTTGATATTTGTCTAAACTCTTTCTTCATCATAATAAAACACTGAAGTGATAAGAAATTAGATGCAAATCATATAAAAGCAAGATGAAATAAATTCCTATCATTGGTGAAATCCTTTCTCATTAAATTCAAGATTCATGCATGATGGTAGATGAACTTGATCACCTTTTTTGTTTTCAGCATAGTATCATCAATTATAGCAAAATACTTAGCATCCCTTATATTTTCTAACGTCAAGTAAATGCAACATATAGCACAAGGAGTCTATAAAAAGAATTATACTTGCTTTGCATCTTCTTCCAATTGCTTTATAAGCAGAATCATTGTTGGTAATGAATTGAATAATATTTTCTAGCACAACTTCATTCAAAACTTCATCAAACATTTCAAATAGAGTATCAATATTCCTAACAAGGCTAAATGCATCAATAGATCTAAAAAACATTGTCTGCTTTGCAAAATAAACCAAAATTAATAATAGGCTCATATCTTCTATTTGTCCAATCATCACACATGATTGAGCACCAAAAAGTAGAACAAGTCATTCTTCTTTAACCTAAATAGCTCTTGATTTGATAATCAGAACTATTTAGAAGTTTAACTCTGTAGTCATCAATTGAAAGAGCTTTATATCCTCAGTGAATCATACCACAATTTAACCATTGCCATATCCACATTATGACTCGCTTCTCTAGATTATAAAGCACTATAGATTGAAGGCTGAGATCTAGGAGTTATTTATGGTGCTAAAAATTAGACACTTATCTTCTTCTTTTCTTAGCATCAGGTGCAACATTCCCTTCTTTTTGGGTAGGAAACTAACACCTTTAACATTTCCATTGCCATCCTGAACACCAACAAAAGAAATTAAATCTTTGCCTTCTATCTTTCTCATCCTGATAGTCTTCAAGCAAAGTCTTTATTTGCTATTTCACATTATGACTCACTTTTTTACAAGTCTCCGCATCACCTTTGACCCTAGCTAAATGCTTATTTAATCTGGCAATTCCTACACCTTTCAAATGCTTATTACAAAACAAAAAAATGGTATGGTCCTTTATTCTAAGAACAAATCTAGCATGAGCCTAAGTTGGATCATTGAATCTTCCTAAAGTGGTTGAATTATCAATACTTGAACTTCCTTCCATTTATCTATGAAAATAAATTAATACATATGTCAAAATTAACTTAATAACTTTATAGCAAAATACAGAACACATAATTTTTTCATCAATTACTATCACAAAATATGTATTGTTTAACTCAAAAGTCAAAACTAACACAAAAGCACATACATCTTATATAACTCATTTTGAAAGATTACATCATTCAGCCATAGACTAAAGATATACACTTATAACTATAGTCTATTCAACTTCAACCATAACTCATAACTATAAGCCTACAACCTATTTTATGTAATCATATAATTCAACTAGAAACTAATATATTTTGTTTACTTATATAATTCAATTTGTAATGCTTATAATTATTTTGTTTTCTTAACTAATTTTTAATCAACATTGTTCCTAAAATCCTAATTCCTAACTTTAATTTAACATTATTTCATTCAACAATTTTAATCAACATTCTTAGTTTCTTACTCAAGTTAACTACAAAATTAAAAGTTAACATACATTAAACAATTCAATTTCATCTAACACAATTCACCAGTAAGTCAAAAACCAACAATTCAAGTATTAAACATAAGGACCCCATTTCCAGAGCCTAACATCCAGAGTCATAAACTGTGAGCGTATTAATCTGTAAGGTTATTTCAATAAACCCTCATTAGCCATCATCAATTTATCTTCATTCTTATAGCATTCCAAAAATCCCTATATTCATAACCAATTCATGCTCTTCCAACTGTTCCCCTCACTTTCTTTCCATCAATCATTTTCAAATCAATACCAAAGGCTACTAATTTTTATGGAGAGAAAGAAAAATGTGTTAGGAATCTATTGGTTCAAGAATCACTTCATTTGGAGGTAGGATGATGAAGTTATGACCAAAAGAATCAAACATGAATTTATTCTCAATCTTATTGTACCTATTTTGGGACAATTGGCATAACTTTCTCTAGACACATCAGATTAAGGTCGTCTTAGGACGGTTTTGAAGAGGACTTCTAGATCTACAACTATTGTGAAGACTCTGGGTCTGGAGTGTTTTCTAGCCCCATGAAGGTCCATTTAATGGACATGGAAAAGGCTGGGGACATTTCTAAACCCGAGAAGGTCCGTTTAACGGACCCATTGTTCGTCTAACGGATATAAGTGAAACCTAAGCCCCTCCTAAGCCTCTCCAATGATTCCTGCATCCATTCTAACATCACTTTCACTCATAATCTTCCCAAATTCACCTCTTCTAATGCAATATCACTTCTTAACAATTCAACCACCAAATTGATCTCATAAAACTCTCAAATCTCAACTCATTTGATTCATCACATTCAACTACATCTCATCATTTACTATAGCTATCCTGATATACATCCTATGCAGCATCACCAACTTATAATGATCATATCTCTTAACTCTGTTATCCAAAAATTTCATACTTTATATCATTGGAAAGCTAGAAAGACAAGCTACAACTTCCAAGAGACAACTTTGTCTAATTCATCCTAGATTAATGTAGTTTTTCCCCTGAAGTCAGAACACAATTCCTAACTCTTTGAAAAGCTGGAAAATGTAATGTAAAAACTGGGAAAGTCTTGACAAAACATCAAATATTTCATTAATATCAAAAGATAAGAGTTCTAAAAAGCTTTAATGGGCATTTCAAGCTATAATACATCATAATCCAAAAAATACAAAGTTTACATAAACTAGAATTGCTCAAAATGCGACTAAAGCCTTGTTTTACAAAACTAGCTTAAAATACAAAAACATTGCAAAAGTGGAGTGATGCCTCGACTTTTGGTTACTCGATCTCATGCTCTTCACTTGAAGATGGGATAGAAATGGAGGGGTGAGCTTAAAGCTCGTGGGTAATAGTTTATAACGGTAAAATAACGAAAACCTTTGAAATGTTCATTTGTCAATACAAAGTTCTAATTAAATTCAGAAAACGTATCGTTCTTAAGTTCTTAACCAAAATTCACAAACTAAAAATAATGTATACATCAAACTTGTTAACATATCATAAGCACATAAGCACATTCGAATGATTTAGGTAGATCCATAAACATGACGAACTACACATTTCCACATAATGGTCCTGTGTAGACGTAAACTTGACTTACTATCGCAATTCCACATAGTAGTTTTGCGTAGACGTAAACATGAGGGAGTCCATAAAGGAGCTCCGTGCCACGTGACATACTTGAATGGACTACACCAAACTTACATACCATGTAATTCCTAAATTGAAAATGGTTTGCTCAAATGACACATTTTAGAAACTTGTTTTTCATGAACATGAGATATTTCGAAGCCCATTTCCGAAAACATGATTTCATAAACATGTTATCTTTTTAAAAAAATCATTTTCAAAGTCTTTTCATAAATCCTTCACACAATTCATATATCAAACATATAGCAATCTCTCCGTTCATTCAAGAAGCAATAAATGCAACATATATGATGCAGTTTAAATCATTAAACTTTCTTGATTCAAAGAAAACATTAGTGGCTTATTTACACTATTATAAACATGTAACTACCTTGAATTCCTTGCTTAAGAAATTGGCTTAAGAATGTCTTTCCTCTTGCTCCTCTTGCCTCTCTTGACCCCCTTCTTGATTTCCTTCATAAATGACAAAATTCCCATTCAATAGGAATTCAAATTAAGAACCCATAAAGTACATTCACTAAAATTGACTTTAGATTACTTAAACCCATGCGTTTTCTAAACTCCATGGACTAAAACCCTTCCAAAAATTCAAAAGATTCAAAATGCACTTTTTTTTTTGGTAAATGCACTTACGTTGAATCTTCACCAAATAATGAGTTTCTTGGCTCAAAAGAAAGCTCTTTTCTTCCTCTACCTTTTTCTCTTCACAACTTCAAAATCTCTCTTGAAGGCTAAGAAAAGATGAAACCTAGTTGACCTCCCTTCTTTTCTCTTCTTTCTCCCTTTTTTGTGCTTCTCTCTTCTCTCTTTTTCTCATTCACATTTTTGCTTCTTCTTCAATGCAAGACAACATTTTCTTCTCACCTTTTTACCCTTAATGAGCATAAAATATTCACTTTGCCCCTTCCCTCATGCCTTATAATCCTTATCCTTAAGTGACTTGCCTAGAATGCCCTTTATGCTATACACTCTTAACACTTTAATTTAACTAACCCATGCAATAAAATCTTACTAACATTGACATGCTAATTACTCCAAAAAAAATCTATCAAGACCTCAAAATTAATTTAAATCATGCTTATTCATCAAGAAAAAAAGAATTTCGTCCTCGAAATTCTTACCTGAGTCGTTAAAGTGGTGTGGATACTTCTCCTTTATGGCTTCCAAAGGCTCCCACGTGGCCTCTTCCACTGAATGGTTTCTCCATAGGACTTTGACCAGTTGAACTGTCTTGTTCTTGAGGACCTTTTCCTTGTTGTCCAAAATCTCCACTAGAATCTCCTCATAACTCAGATCATCTCTCAACTGAATCACAGTGGTCTGAATGATGTGGGAGGAATCTGATCTACACCTCTTCAATATGGACACATAAAAGACGTCATGTATCTGTGACAATTCTGGGGGCAATGCCAACCTATAAGCTAGTGGTCCAATCCTCTCAATGATCTTGTAGGGACCTACATATCTTGGGCTTAACTTGCCCTTCTTGCCAAACCTCTCCTTTCTAATGAGACGTCTTAAGAAATACTTTCTCACCGACTTCGTACTCCATCTCCTTTCGGTGTGCATCAATGTAGCTCTTCATTCTATCCTGAGTTGCCTTAAGCCGTTTCTTAACTTAGTTGACCTTGTCCACTGTCATCTGAAGTAACTCTGACCCTATCAGTTTCCTTTCTCCTTCTTCATCCCAGCATATGAGAGTTCTACATCTCCTTCCATATAGTGCTTTATAAGGAGCCATCTGAATGCTCGCATAGTATGAATTATTGTAAGCAAATTCGACTAATGGAAATTGCTTGTCCCAAGCTCCTTTGAAATCCATCACACATGCCCTGAGCATTCCCTCCAGGGTCTGAATGGTCCTCTTAGATTGACCATCTGTCTGAGGGTGAAAAGTAGTGCTAAAATTCAACTTGGTTCCTAGAGCCTCTTGTAAACTTCCCCAGAATCTCGAAGTAAATCGAGGATCTCTGTTAGAAACTATAGAATCTGGAATCCTATGTATTCTCACTATCTCATCAATATGCCTCTTGCTAGTACATGTAGGGAATCAACCTATTTAATTGCTAGGAAATGGGTTGACTTCGTCAAACGATCCACAATAACCCATATAGCATCATGCTTCCTACTAGTCTTGGGCAAATCTAACAGAAAATCCATGGTTACCTGTTGCCATTTCCACTCAGGAATGGACAATGGCCTTAACTTGTCTGGTGTTCAGCCTTGACTTGCTGACACACTAGACACTTGCCCATATATTCTGCTACATCTCTCTTCATGCCTTTCTACCAGAAATGCTCTTTCGGATCTCTGTACATCATGGTGCTACCAGGGTGCATGGCATAAGGCACATATGTGCCTCATCCAGTATTTCATCCTTTACTTCCTTGACATTCGAAATTCAAAGTCTGTTTCCTACAACCATGAGTCCATCATCCTTCACTACCACTTTAGATTTCTTTCCATTATCAATTTCTTCTCGAAGCTTGTTCAATTCTGTATCTTATGCTTGTAACTCCTTAATTTTCTCCCTGAGTATCGGTCTCACTCTGAAATTTGCAATAATACAATTTGGTTCCTCCTATTTCAAGCTTATCCTAAGCTTAGCCATCTCTTCCAATAACGACAGATAAACTGTATGAACATGGGCTATGGAACATTTCCTACTTAAGGCATCTGCCACTACATTTGCCTTTCCTAGATGATACTCAATCAACAAATCATAATCCTTTAATAACTTTATCCACCTTCTCTGTCTCAAATTCAACTCTTTTTGGTTCAGTAAGTACTTGAGACTTCTATGATCTGTAAAAACCTTTATTTGAACTCCATACAGATAATGTCTCCAAATCTTCAAGGCAAAAATCATTGATGCTAATTCCAGATCATAAGTCAGGTAATTTAACTCATAAGGCTTTAGTTGCCGTGAAGCATAAGCTATCACCCTGTCTCATTACATCAACACACAACCCAAACCTTTTCTTGAAGCATCACTGTAAACTGTATAACCCTCATCTCCCATGAGCAAAGTCAAAATTAGAGCACTTGTCAATCTGTGTTTAAGTTCTTCAAAGCTTTTCTGACATTCATCACTCCAGATAAACTTCTGATTCTTCCTCAATAACTTGGTCATCAGAGCCACTATCATAGAGAATCCTTCCACAAACCTCCTATAATAAGTTGCTAATCTTAGAAAACTCCTCACTTCTATCACTGTCTTGGGTGTATGCCAGTTTATCACTACTTCAACTTTCCTCGGATCAACATGTACTCCATCTTTTGAAATCACATGTCTAAGGAATACCACCCTGTGAAGCCAAAACTCAAACTTGCTGAATTTGGCATAAAGTTCCTTCTCCCTTAGTATCTGCAACACTATCCTGAGATGTCCCTCATGTTCCTCTTCTCTCTTGGAATAGACCAAAATGTCATCGATAAACACTATGAAAAATCGATCCAGATGCTCCTTGAATGTAACATCCCATTACTTGTGGGAAAGTTAGAATAGTAAATATGAGGGATTAATGAGAGTTTAGAAAGGCATTTCCATGCTCATGCATAATATGGCATATACATATGCATGAATAGTGAATTTTTCTGCACATGAAAATAATTTTACATGCATTCATGAATAATTCCGGGTATAATTGGATTGATTTGTGTATTTTTTAGAATTATGAATGTTTTTACATTGGAAATTTTATGGGTTAGTGAAATTGTGATATTTTTGAATTTTGGTGATTTTAGGATTTATTTTCGAAAATTATAGAGAAGTATGGAAATTTATGGCAAATAGGAAAAGAAATTAAAAGAAGATTTAGAGAAAGTTGGATTGTAAAGATGAGAGCTTAAGGGAGTTAGTTTCAAAAGAAACTTAGTTAGAGTTAAGCCTTAGGGAAGTGACAAGTGTCACTTAATAAGTGGCTTAAGAAACTTTGTTAAAAGTAAGTAGTGTTGTGAGAGTGAAGTTATCTGAGAGCTAGAAAGTTAAGTGTTTAGTCTAAGTTTCCTTCTCTTTCGTTGTAACCTCCTTTAGATTCTCTTCAACACATATAGCTTTCCATCAAATTCCTTATGATGAATTACTTTGCTTTTCCTTCCTCTACCATACTGCTATTTATTCTTCCACCCTAAGAAAAACCAGAATCTGGTCATTTTGCACAGTAAATACGTGAGTTTTGCATGGAGTTAGGGTTTGCAGATAGTTAATGATTTTGGAGTTTGCAACAAGTAAGTAATGAATAAGTTTGTCAGAGTTTTGGATTTATGAAATAAAGTTGATGAATTACTGCCATATGAATAGAAAATGACGTTTACATGTATATATTCATAAACACAATGTAGATGGGGTGAAATTTTGGTTTTAGTGTTAACTTAGTATTTGATGGATTGTTAGTGATTAAGTGATGTAAAAATGATTTTTGGAGTTAGAAATAGAAATGACATGGTGTGTAAGATGAGTATAGAAAATTACAGTGTGAAAAGGTGATATACTCTGTTTTTGGTTTTTCTTCACTGTGCATGTAAATATATATATGCATGTGTATATGTGAGTAGATGGAAGCTTTAGGGATGATCAAGAAAATGATGTTTAAGTTGAAAAGTAATTGTAAAATGATGGTTTGAGATGGGAATGAGTGAATAAATGAAAGTTGAGAAGAAAAATAGAGAATGTAAAAAGGATGTTATTATGATATACTCTATTTCCCTTCACTGTGAATATGTATATATTTATGTGAGTGTACATGAATATGTGAGTGTTTTGAGATAACCAAAAGAATGGTTTTTGAGTTGAAAAAGGCAATTGTAAGATGATGGTTTGAAGTGAGAAAGATTGTATAAATGATAGTTAGAGGAAGAGAGTTAAGAAAGTGCAGAGAAATAAAATGCAGAAAATGGAAATTTATGCATGAGAAATCAGATTTTGATGTTTTGTGTGAACCTTGGATTTCTTTGATTTATTTGTGATGTGGAACTGAAATGAAACTAGAAGAATGTGTTTTAGTCTTCCATATGTTAATTGAAGAAGACTGGAATGAGAATAAAGAAGTGAAAATTACAGTAGAGAGAGGTAGTAAATTTGAGTTTTGGATTTTTATGCTTTGGAGTATAAGTTTGATTTTGTTTTGTTTAAAAAGTGTATGGAGTATAGAAATGCATTATTAATTCACATTCGAGGAGATATTGCCACAGTATAATATCGATGTCGTATACCGGAATACATCCACCAACACAACTGCGTTGAATCTTTATTTATCTTACCTAACCATATACTATGTCTCATTTCTGATTGTTCACAAATTGTTTTTCCTCAAACTTTATTGATCTGTATATTTATAGTATCTCCAAGCTCTAAAAGCAATGACTATTTCAGTACGACTCAAATCATGTGTCAAATACTCAACTCATGACACAAAACCAAATTAATCATAATATATTATCTCACAGTGCAAATCCATAAACTTTCATGTTCTCATATTCAACAGATCATCATTCTTCTTACTATTTCTATCAGCTCCAACTCATAGCAAATACTCATGCGTCTGACTCATGGAAATGCGATTCAGATTGGGGATCAGTTGCTACTGCCTGCTATGATATGATAGAATGCATGTGACTTGACACATATTTAAAAAATGCCCATATAAGATAGTACTTCTGGGCTCTGATACCACATATGTAGCAGCCCACTCCCACAAGGCACGTGCCAGACATCTATGGGTGATATCCGAGTCTGTGCTCCGTGAGGTGGCGTACTAGAACACTTAATATCAGTCAAAAATTGGTATTTTTTTTGAAATAACAAACATAATGTACGGAAATCCATAACCAAATTGGGCCCAATTTCATTCATAAACATTTTTAGTTATACGTAACAACCAGTACATAACTCATCAGAGATTCACTAATGACGTGGGGCCCATTGCAAATACAAAACATTCTAGACATAATGTCTTTACATTTTAAAAACTATTTTCATATACATTGCAAAACACTTAAGACTAAACTTATCAATATAACATATCGAAATACATATGCAGGCGTAAACTAACCCCGACCCAAAACTCTTACTCGAAACCTTTCTGGAGACCTTTAGAAAACCTGAAAAGCCACATTGCAATTTTGATGAGTTTTGCGAACTCAGTTGAGTAACCACCCTCGATGGTTCACTCATGAAACAAATACAATCAACATAAAATCACACAATTCACACAGTCAATCATTTCATTACATCTTTGCAAATCATTCATGAAATTCAATCTTATTTGAATGCTGTATGTATGAGACTCACATTCGTTTTTGTTGTTGTGACTGAGTGCCTATCACATACTTGTACAAATACTGGCCCATAGGGCTCATTCAGAACAGAATCACATAGCATAGCTCTACGTGCAGAATCAGAAATCAAGGAGTCAAGCTCTACGTGGAAGCACTTTAAACTGGCTACTTAAGTCACAATGCCTTTATCTGAGCATGCATTTTATGAAATGCATCTAATACCGAATATGCCATATATATCAATGACAACTGATGCACTATCAGAAACTTATCATCATTAGACCTCATTCCGGCATTCAACTTTTCAGTTGAGAATCATAATTAGTCCCATTCACATACAAGTTGCACTTCTAATATTGTTTACATGCATCAAACGCCTCGGACATATATTGTCCGGAATTCATTACACAATCAGTCAATGCACTTTAGTAATACATCAGTACAATTAAGTATTATACAAAATGGAACAAATATAGTGAGACCATCTTAGGTTACTAACAGTATGCTCCAATAGCTATTGCATGGATGGTTCGGCAATATCCAACTGGTGTCTGTTGTGCTCCTCTATAACATACAAATGTTATATTGATAAGCGTAGTCTTAAGTGTTTTGCAATGTATATGAAAATAGTTTTTGAAATGTAAAGACATTCTGTCTAGCGTGTTTTGTATTTATAATAGGGCCCACATGATTGGTGAATCTCTGATGAGTTGTGTACTGGTTGTTACGTATAACTGAAAATGTTTATGAATGAAATTGGGCCCAATTTGGTTATGGATTTTCGTACATTATGTTTGTGATTTCAAAAAAAACCAATTTTGACTGATATTGAGTGTTCTAGTAAGCCACCTTGAGGGGCACGGACTCAGATGTCACCCATAGATGTCGGGCATGTGCCTTGCAGGAGTGGGGTGCTACATTGAAGACCCTATTCATAAGATCTATGAATGCAGCTGGAGCATTGGTCAATCCGAAGGGCATGACCAGAAACTTATAATGCCCATAACGTGTCCTGAAGGCTGTCTTGTTCACATCAGGCTCCCTGATTCTGAGCTAATGATAGCCTGACCTGAGATCAATTTTGGAAAAGACTCTTGCTCCCTACAACTGGTCAAACAGATCATCAATCCAGGGTAGAGGATACTTGTTCTTAACGGTCACCTTATTGAGTCTCCGATAATCAATACACATCTTCTATGTTCCATCCTTCTTCTTAACAAATAGAACAGGTGCTCCCCATGGTGATGAACTCGGCCTCATATACCCATTCTCTAACAGTTCCTCCAACTGTTCCTTGAGCTCATTCAGTTCAGCTGGAGCCATTCTTTATGGTGGTATAGAAATGGGTGCAGTTCTAGGAATCAAGTTGATGGCAAACTCGATTTCCCTCGCTGGTGGCAAACCAGATAAGTCCTCTAAAAACACATATGGAAACTCCCTCACAATCGAAAAATCTTATAACTTCCCTTCATTCACATCTGTATCCACGATATGTGCTAAAAAGGCTTCATACCCTTTTCTCATCTTCCTGTCAGCTAACAAAGTTGAAATCATTCTAGGTGACAATGTTCTTCTATCTCCTCTAAAAGTCACCATCTCTCCATTGCCAAAATCAAACTCTACCTTTTTCAAGCTACATTCTAACTTTGCATGATATTTCTCCACAGTATCCATACTTAGTATAACATCTAGACCCTTCAGCTCTAGAGGCAATAAGTCTACTACCAATCTAGCGCCCTCAATAACCAGCTCACAATCTCTATATACTTGACTTATTATCACATTCCTCCCTAGAGGAGTGCTAACAATCAAGGGATTATCCAATGGCACCTAATTCACATCATGTAAAATCATGCTTGCAGAAACAAATGAATGCGTGGAGCCAGAATCAATCAAGACATATACTTCAGAATTAAGTAACTGAGCTATACCCGTGACAACCTCAGGTGTGGCTGCAGCTTCCTCTCTGGTTAGAGGAAACACCTTTACTTGTGCCTGACCCCCCTTGGCCTTCCCAGAGGAATAATGTAACGCCCTCTTACTGCAAGGTACACACCGGGACCCCCGAAGGTCATTCTGGTAGATAACCTATGATAAGGGCAAGCTACGTTCGATCAGTACATTCACTTCTCATGGCATAAACCACAACATTTTAAAACCAATTTTTTCCTCATTTTATTTCAAAAAGACCCAAATGTCTACATTGTGTCTTTCAATATTTTCTATATGTACATCATCAAAAACTAATACAAAAGTACTACATGAAAGAGGAAAATATACAAAATCTAACTAATCTATCCAAAAATTCCAACTGATCAATCGTTGAGCCATGACTTCTCTTACCAAACACAATCTATACGGCTAGTAGAGCCTCTCAATAGCTAGAGTCGTCTCTCGGTCTTGAAAGGATAACGTTACAATTTTGGTGAGTTTTGTGAACTCAATGAGGTAACCATCATCATTGGTTCATTCAATCCATGCAACACATCAATTTACAAAACAATTATTTCATAACCTTGCATTTCACTCAATCAAACATACTTAACAAGATACATATGAAATGCTCATGAGATACTTTTCCAATTATTACGTTGTTGTGACCGAGTGCCTGAACTGTCCCATATAGGGCTCATTAAACGTTGAACATAAGGTTCTGAATTACTTTTGAGCTCGAGGCTTAGTTTCACTCATTGAGCTTTAAGCTCTAATCGGTGGCTACTCTGGTCACAACTTCCATTATCTGATAATGCATTCATGAATGGAATGCATGTACCACAATCAATCACATTATAAAGCACATAGGTCTTCGCATTCACATTCAAGCAGCACTTCAGTATTTCAATCCACATTACACAATCATTGGACCTCCTGTCCGGAATCCACAATCAAGCACATTCATTTATCATTCAAAGCATAAATTAAGCAAACAAGTGATTAAGTGAGACCATCTAGGTTACTCACAAGTTGCTCCCGAAGCTAATTCTTGGAAGTTCCGGCAACGTCTGTGGGTTGACATTCCAGTTACTCCTCTATAACAAATAACGTACACGTATATCACAATTTGTACAATCATAGGTGTTTAATAATGCACATGAATGAAATGAATTTTGTACAATGCATGTTCATGATAATGCCAGGTATTTATCCATAAATTTCATCACATCAAGACTCATCAGTCTATAATTTGTACTTAGGTTTATATCTCACTAAAACCAGTAAATTCACAATTCATTTCTCATTGAATCACTTCAAATCTTTTCTTTCCACATCACACTTTCAGATCTACTGTTCACATCCAATTAAAAAGCAAAAATGATGTAGTTTGGTCATACTCTCTTCTATAAAAGTGTTGTTCTATGTCTTATCTTTCCATTGACACCAAAATTACTCAATTTGGTTCAGTAATTTGGAAGATATGCCTCAAACATTAACGGGTTATCCATATTCAAAAACAATGTATTATGTACAACTTCCATTAAGAAATTCAATATCTTAGAGAAAGAATCAAAATTCGACTCCTTAAGACAATTTGTAGGCCTATATCTCTGGTTTACTCCAAATTAAAATTCAACTTATTTGGAATCCCATAGATCTAGGTAAAATCAAAATACTGAAGTATGTTCGATGGAATATCCAGTTCATACTCTTCCAACCGATACCCTTACTTTGATTAGACTACTCTCTTTCGAGTTAAAATAAAAAGCTATGACCTATATGGAAAGATAGATAAATGTGTTATGAACCAATGCTTTAAAAATCAGGTCATTTGGAGGTCAGATGACAAAGTTATGGCTGAAAGAATCAAGCAAGGTTCTGTCCCCCCATAAGACGAAGCAGATAGCAGACGAATGGCCAATAGCAGACGAATGGCCAAGAGCAGATGAATGGCCAATAGCAGACGAATGGCCAAGAGCAAATGAATGGCCAATAGCAAACGAATGAAGTTAACTTAAGACGAAACAAAGTCTTAAGACGAAATGATGTCATCACAAATGAAGCGTCTTTATAGACGAAACAACTTTACAAACGAATTCAGATGGTCAACTTAAGACAAAACAAAAGTCAACCTAAGATGATACGGACGTTCAATTTAAGACGAAGCAAAAGTCAACATAAGACGATACAGACGGTGAACTTAAGACGAAGCAAAAGTCAACCTAAGACGATACTATCTATACTTCTTAACTCACGTAAAAACACCTATGTGAATTCATACGTGCTCCGTGAAGAAACAGAGCATGTTTCACCTTTCCATTACATGTAAGTGCCATGCTCCATGCAAATAACAGTAAATTCATCAACTTTATTTCACAAATCCCCAACTGTAGAGGATTTATTTACTACTTACCTGTTGAAAACTCCAAAAGCTTCAACGATCTTCAAGCCCTAAACTCCAAGCAAATCACGAAATCCACTATGAACATTTACCATCTTCTGGTTTTTCTTAAGGCAGAAGAAACAACTTACAAGGTGGATTCGTTTAGAAAAAGGGAGAAACATTGAAATCTTTTAGAAGGTGTTTAAGAAAAAACTCTGTATATTGGGAGGAATTTCGAAGAAGGTGATTATGAAGAAATTATCCAGACAAAACTTAACCATTCAATTCTCAAATAACAATAACCTACTTCTAGCAAAAGTACATCAAGCAACTTGACATATGTTACTTTCCTATGGTCTAAGCTCTAACCAAGTATCTTTTGAACTAAACTCTTTAACTCCACTCTTTACAATCCAATTATCTCCAAATATCTTTTGATTTCTAATTCCTTATTTTTCATAATTCTCCAAAAATTTCAAAAATAACTCCTAAATTCACCAACATTCACAAATACTATATTTCCACTAATCATTAATATTTCTAATGTAAACACATTCATATTCTCAAAAATTCACAAATCAATCCAACTATACCCGAAATTATTCACGAATGCATGTACATTTATTTTCATGTGCAACTAAATTCACTACATATATATGTGTATGGCATATTATGCATGAGTATGAAAAAGCATTTCTAACCCTATTATAAATCCCTCACATTTACTATTTTAAGCTTCCCACATGTAATGGGATGTTACAACTCTCCCATCCTTAAAAGAAATTTCGTCCTCGAAATTCTTACCTGTTTGCTCGAATAGGTGAGGATATTGTCTCCTCATATACTCCTCTGTCTCCCATGTTTCTTGTTCAGTTGAGTGGTTCCTCCAAAGGACTTTTACCAATGGAATGACCCTATTCCTCAACTGCTTGATCTGCGATCCCACAATCTTGATCAGCTCCTTAACATAGCTTAAGTAGCTAGCAACCTCAATGTCTTGAGCCGGTAACACAAGTGTTGGATCCGACCGGTATCTTCGGAGCATACTCACATGAAACACATTATACAACTGTGACATCTCATTTGGTAAAGCCAACTTATAGTCCAAAGGCCCAATTCTTTTAATAATCTCATAAGGACTAATGTACCTAGGGCTCAACTTGCCCTTTTTACCGAATCTCAAAACTCCCCTCTAAGGTGACACTCTCAGGAATACTTTGTCTCCCACACTGTACTCCATATCACGTCGATGTTGATCCACATAACTTTTCTGCCTATCTTGAGCCGCTTTAATTCGGCTTCGGATCAACTTTACCTTATCCACTGTATCCTGTATCAACTCTGGGCTTTCAAAAACCATTCTTAAGCCCTCTTCATCACAATACAATGGCGACCGACATTTTCTACCATACAGTGCCTTATACGGTGCCATACCGATGCTACTATGATAATGGTTATTATAGGCAAACTCTATCAATGCCATATATTCATTCCAAGCTCCTCTAAACTCCAATACATAAGCTCTTAGCATATCCTCAATAGCATTGATTGTCCTCTCATTCTATCCATCTGTCTAAGGATGAAATGTTGTATTGAAGTTCAACTTAGTACCCATAGCAGACTGCAAACTCCTCTAAAACTTCAAAGGGAATCTGGGATCCCTGTCTAATACTATGGACATTGGAACCCCATGCAATCTCACCACCTCATCTACATATCTTTGAGCCAACTGATCAAGTGAGTTATTGTTGGCCCTTGAATTCTTTTCTTATTGAATAAGCATGATTTCAATTAATTTTTGAGGTCTTGATTGATTAATTATTTTTGTTTGGAGTTTAATTAGCATGTTAATGATTGGAAGATTTATTGCTTGGATTGATGGAATTAAAGTATTAATGTTGAAAGAATGTATAAGGGCATTTTTGGCATAACTCTTAAGCATTTAGGACATAAGGCTTATATGGAGGGCAAAAGGGACATTGTATAGTTATTAAGAGTAGAAATTAGAAGAAGAAGATTTGTGAATGAGGGTGAGAAGAAGAGAGTGTCATGGGAATAGGAGAAAAAGAAGAAGAAAGCTAGGGTTTGGAGATTCTTGAAGATTTTAAAGAATTTGAAGCATCAACAAGTAAGTATGAGCATTATTCCATCTTGTTTGGTTAGATGAAACTCAAATATAGCTTAACATGTGTGGGAAGTTGTTAGTGAATGCTATAGGCAAGTGTTCTCTTTTAGGGTTAATGATCAAAGATAGATTTTGATGTATTTGTCAATGATATTGGGTTGAAATGAGTTTAGAAATGAAGAAGAAGAGGTGTTTTAGTGTTAAGATGGGTTATATGTGAGAGATGGGTAGTAAAAAGATGAAGAATGTCAAAAAAATGTCTTCGGAATGAGTTTCTGGAATAGTTTGCCGCGACGAACTTCTGACTTCGCCACGGCAAACTCCAGTTTTCCTGCACAGACATGTTTTGGTATTTTGGGTATAACTTTTGATGTAGATGTCCAAATTGAGTGATTTTTGATTTGGTGTAAACTAGAGACATAGGGATATAAGTTGTATGAAGGAATTGAGTCTAAATTCAGTCTCTAAGAATTTCAATTTTGGGAGTGAAATTGAGCATAGAATTTTGTTTCATGCATAAGGATAGTCCGAAATTGTTTAGGTAGTAACTTTCCGATTATTGAACCAAATTGAATGGAATTTTGGTTATTCTTTAAGGAAATCAAGTGAGGCAAGAGGATCAAGAGGAAGGACACATTTGAGCAAGTAACAAGCAAGGATTTCAAGGTGGGTTACAGTTTTATGATTAAGTAATAGGTCATTAATATTTTCTTTCAAATGATGGAAATAAACGATTTCAACTATTTCATGAACATGCTTTATAACTCTTTGAATTCTTTGAAAAAGAGTTATGTGTTTGGCATGAAGTTATTGGGTTTATGGATTATGAAAAGAATATGAAAATGATTTCTGAAAAGATCCTATGTTTGAAAAAGATCAAGTTTCAAAAATTTGCCATTTTGGGCGACAAGCTTACACGATTATGAAATATATGTTATGTGGGTTTGGTTTGCTCCATTCTGTTGTCAAATGCGCTTTGACTAAAGGCTTCTCCCGCCTACCCGCTAGTGGCATGGAGCTCCTTCATGGACTCCCTCATGTTGACGACTACACAAAACCACTATGTGGGATTGTGTTAGCTCGTTCTATTCATGACTACACAGGACCCTTTTTGGGAAATGTGCTAGCTCGTTCTGTTCACGACTACACAGCACCCTTTTTGGGAAATGTGCTATCCAGACCATTTTGATGTGCATAAGTGCTCATGATACATTGACAAGATTGATGCATACCTGATTTGCATTATTGAAATTTTGGTTGAGAAATATATGCTTTGTGATTTCAATGTGAATTTTTGTTACAATGGAAAATAAGTTTTCAATGGTTTTGCTTGTTATTGGTTATAAAATTGCTGCCCATGAGCTTTAAGCTCAACCCCTTTCATTCCGTTCCATCTTCAGGCGAGGAGCAAGAGATCGAGTAGTCAAGAGTTAAGGCATCACTCCGACTAGGCTTATTTTGCTTTTGAAGCTAGTTTTTTTTTGTAAACCAAGCTAGTTACATGTTGAGAAATTCTACCTTTGCAAATGATGTATTTTTGGTTTATTTTGTAATGTAGCTTGAAATGCCCATTAAAGCTTTGTAAAACTTTTGCTTTGGTTATTAATGAGTTATGGTTGATGTTGCTTTTAGCTTTAAACCTTTTGCATTAAATCGTTTTACAATGAGAATAAGATTTTGGAAGGTTGCTTGTGTTTATATTCAAGTTTATTTTGTTTTGGGTTGATTTGATGAATGTGGATGAAGGATTTTAAGTTTGCGTTTTAGTAAGATAGGTAGTTTGGGGTATGGGTTCTACTTCAAGGATGCTCGCCGCGGCGAAGCCAAGAGTTCGTCGCGGCAAAATTGACCCGAAGCTTTTTATTTTGATTGGCATGGTGAGTTCACCGCGGTGAGACCAATGGATCGCCGCGGCGAAATAAAATTGCAGGTTCGCCACGGTGGAAAATTCCCGAAGGGGTCAAGGGGATTTTCCTATCTGTTGTTGCGGCAAAATATATGTTCGCCGCAAGAATCCCTGTTCGCTGCGGCAATCCCATTTTGCTTCCAAAGGATTTTTCTTCTACTTTTCAACTTCTAAGCCTCCCTCCACGCTCAAGCTTTATGATCCCATGCTCGATGTTGGGCTTAAGAAATGGGGTCCTACAATTTTTCTCTCTCACTGGTAAGAAGTGGTCCGACTTAGTTAACTGGTCTACTATGACCCATATAGCATCATGCTGCCTTAGAGTGTTAGGCAGTCCCATAATGAAATCCATAGTGATTCTTTCCCATTTCCACTCCGGAATGGGTAACAAATAGAGCTTCCCTACTAGAGCCTGGTGCTCAGCTTTAACTTGCTAGCAAGCCATACATCTAGAAACATACTCTGGAGCTAGTTGTTTTAGTGTGTTATACATCTTGTCGTACTAGGATGCATAGCATAGGTCGACATATGAGCTTCCTCAAGTATCTCCATCCTCAGATCATCCCCATTAGGCACACACTCTGTTTCAACCATAGTGTCTCATCCCTCAACTCGAACTCGGAATCCAGATTTATCTTCACTTTCTCCATAAGCTTGACCATATCAAGATCTTTACTATGTACTCTTTTGATTCTGTCATGTAGCATCAGTCTCAGCTTCAATGTAGCAATCAAGGACCAATCCTACTCCAGATTCAGCTCCATATTTAAAGCTCTCAAGTGAATCAAATTGGGTAACCTCGATAACTGAATCTGAGCTGCATTGATATTAGACTTCCTACTTAAAACATTTGCCACCACGTTAGCTTTCCCCGAGTGGTACTCAATAGTGCAGTCATAGTCTTTCAGTAGCTCAATCCATCCCCTCTGCCTCAAGTTCAACTCCCTCTAACTCAACAAATATCTCAAGCTCTTATGATCTGTAAAAATATGAAATGTCTCTCTATACAAACAGTGTCTCCAATTCTTTAGAGCAAAGACAACTGCAGCTAGCTCGAAATCATGTATCGGATAGTTAATCTCGTGAGACCTTAACTGTCTCGATGCATAGGTGATCACCTTGCCATGCTGCATCAATACACATCCCAAAACTTGATGCAAAGCATAACTATACACCACATATCCTTCGGTCCCCGATGGAATAGTCAACACTAGTGTAGTAGTCAACCGATGTTTCAACTCCTTAAAACTCTTCTAACACTCCTCATTCCATCTGAACACTATATTCTTCCTCAAAATTTTTGTCAGAGGGGCCGAGATCAGAGAAAACCTCTCAACAAACCTTCGGTAATATCCTGCCAATCCTAGGAAGCTTCGGATGTCTAACATATTCCTCAGAGCTTCCCAATTCATCACTGCCTCAATCTTCTTCGGATCTACCTATATGTCATCTCCAGTCACTATATGCCCCAGAAATACGACCTGATCCAGTCAAAATTCACACTTACTAAATTTGGCATACAACTGCTTCTCCCTTATAATCTGTAGGATGACTCTCAGATGCTCAGCATACTCCTTTCTACTCTTCGAATACACCAAGATATCATCAATAAACATAATCAAAAAATGATCCAAGTAGGGCTGAAACACCTTATTCATCAATGCCATAATAGCTGCTGGGGCATTAGTCAACCCAAACGACATCACTAGGAACTCATAGTACCCATACCTGCTCCTGAATGCACTCTTAGGTACATCCGCTTCAGCTATCTTCAACTGATAGTACCTTGACCTCAAGTCCAGCTTAGTAAACACTCGAGCTCCCTACAACTGATCAAGTAAATCATCAATTCTAGGAAATGGGTACTTATTCTTCATTGTCACCCGATTCAGCTACCTATAATCAATGCATAACCTCAAAGTCCCATCCTTCTTCTTTACAAATAGCACTGGAGCTCCCCAAGGTGAAACACTGGGCCTTATAAAGCCCTTTTCCAACAACTCCTGAAGCTGAGCCTTCATCTCCTTCAGTTCCATAGGTGCCATCCTATATGGAGGAATAGATATAGGAGCGACATCTAAAACTAAATTAATTGTGAACTCCGTCTTCTGATCTGGTGGGAAACTAGGTAACTTATTAGGAAACACATCTAGGAACTCCCTAACAATTGGAATGTCCTGTACACTCTGCTCTACTCTAGTATCAATGACATGGGCTAGATAAGCCTCACATCTTCCCTGCATCAACCTCAATGTACTCATGAAGGATATCATCCTAATTGGCACTGCCTGACTAACTCCTCTAAATACTGCCCTCGGCTGACCAGGAGATTCCAATACTACCTCCTTGGTGTAGCAATTCATGATGGCCCTATGGGTAGTGAGCCAATCCATGCCTAGAATAACCTCTATCTCTCTCAACAGTAATATAATCAGGTCTGCCTTCAACTCTGCTTAATCAATCTTAATCGAGCACCCCTTACAGACCTCTCCTAAGACAATAGTACTACCTAGAGATGTACTCACCTCTAGCCCATACTGTAACAACTCCCTATCACAATGTAGTTTATATGCTAAATGTGGTGCGATAAAGGAGTGTATGAATCCTGGATCTAGCAGTGCAAAAGTCTCAAAGTCATAAATAAGAAGCGCACCTGCTACTACATTTGGTGAGTCCTGAGCCTTTTGCTTGGTCATAGCATAGACCCTAGCTTGGGACTGTGGTCTGCTGCCCGCCCGTCAGTCCTCATAAAAAGACTTCCAGCTTTCCCTCTGCCTCTACCTCGGTCTCTCTGTCCAAATCCACAATCTTTACTCTGCTGGACTGTAGTATTACTCCCAGATCACCCACTGATGGTAGACTGAACTCCCAAAGTAGCAGGGCAATCTCTGATCTGGTGGTCCATAGAGCTGTTTTTGAGGCAAGCTCCAGTCAGTCTCCAACACTCACCACCATGCCTCTTCTCATGGTACTCACAAATTGGAAACTGATTCTTTCCTGTACCCCTTCCATGGCTAGTCTGTGAAAACCTGCCCTTCTGCTCAGATCCTAACTGCCTAGATCCACTCGATGATCGGAATGCTTTATTTTGGCACTTACTAAAGCTCCTGCCAGAACTGCCTTGACTCTTACTAGACCTCTTCCCTTTGGACCCTTGCCCAGTCTCAGCTTGTTTGTCCCTCATCAGCTACTCAATTCGAATCGAAGCAACTCTCAACTCAATGAAAGTACCCAGATCTGACCGCGCCAACCTTGTTTTGATCTCCATATTAAGTCCATTCTCAAACCTCCTACACTTATCTTCTTCTGTAGGGATCAGAGCAGTAGCATAACCCATCAACTCATTAAATCGGATCTCATATTCAGCCACTGACATCCTACCTTTCTTCAATTCTAAAAACTCCTGCATCTTCATGTCCAAATAGATCTTGGGCATGTAGTTGTCTCTAAAGACCCTCAGAAAGTCTTCCCACTTCAACTAGCAAGGCCTGGTGGTACTGCCTGGAACAGTTTTCCACCATTGATATGCTGGGCCCTAGAGTAAAGACACTGCATAATCGAAGCTCTCATCAGGCTCGCAGTCCATCTGATCAAATACCTTTCCTGTTCTCTCCAACCATCCCTTGACCTCAGCAGGGTCTATGCTACCATAGAAGTCCACAGCTTCCTGCTTCCGTAGCCTATTATACCTCCTCTCCCTTCTTTCGGGGACTCTAGGAGGCAACTCCTCAGATCGAGGCACCGAGGACTCCCTACTGGCTCCTACCGATCCTTGGTCAGTTGGTTGATCAATTTGATCACCTAGAGGATGACCTATAACAAACAATAATTTCAATCATTATCCGCATTTTTTCATGATATTTCATACTTAACATTCCTATATGTCCCAATAGATGCCAAACCATGCTCTGATACTACCTAAATGTAGCGCCTCCTTATCGCAAGGTACATATCGGGATGCCCGGAGGTCATTCCGGTACATAACTTACGATAAGGGCGAGCTACGTTCGATCACTACGTTCACTTCTCATGGCATCATATCAATATTCACTTATAAAGCATCAATAAAAAAACCACAATATTTTAAAACCAACTTTTTCCTCATTTTATTTCAAAAAACCCAAATATCTACATTGTGTCTTTCAATATTTTCTATATGTACATCATCAAAACCTAATACAAAAGTACTACATGAAAGAGGAAA
>JAOTAX010000196.1:8543577-8563650 GCA_025629825.1 Erythroxylum guanchezii | reverse complement strand
AATTGGGAGTTGCCTATGGGACTTGTTAACAATCAATTTTAGTGTATAAATTGTACTAGATTGCAAAGCTCAGGAGATGTACATTAAGATCTAGTGACATAATATTCTGTTAATCACTTTCTTTTCTTCTTCTTTATGGACTTTGTTATGTTCTATGAGGTTTTAGAATTTTCACACAGACACAGATAAACCTCACATTATTATAAAAGGATGTATATTTTATTAAATGGATACACAATCAATCTTTTTGTTAATCAGTTTTATTAGATGTATATTTTAAAAATTAACGCAAGGAATTTATTATCTATTTTATCAAAAGTATATCTTTTAAAATATTAAACCATTGTAAGTTTTAAAGAAATCAAGTAAAGTATGAGGAGGCAATGTTTTTGTCTTTAACCCTCAAACTTACCTCTTATTTTTATCTTATAATTGAGCTAAAGTTGTAATATAAGGAAGTAACAAAGGAATTATAATGAATTAATAATTATAACTTTATCATTTCTACTTTTTATTATGAAAAATCCCATTTAAATTTCTATTTTCACTAAATAAACTCTTTTTTTTTTTTTACATTTAGATTCCCTAAATTGAACAGTACTGGGCATGACATTTATAAAGTTTTAAAAAAACCATTATTTAGTGAGAAGATTGAAATGTCTCTCACTTTAACACTTCTGTCATACCATCATATGTTTAAAACACGAACTCACATGTTATCTCTAATACCAAAAATCCGATTCATAATCTCCAGATTGAATCCAAAACTTATATTTGACATATTCTCCATTTTCTCTTTAAATTTATGAGCCCGGACACAATTGCATGTTTTCCTAATTTATCTACTCTTTTACTAAGCAATATACTTGAATTCGAAAGCGGTAATGATGAAGTGAGTTTATTTTCCTAATTGATATTTTTTTAATGTGGTGTGGTGATCTTGTTTCTTAACCGTTTTCCAGCATTGGACAAGTAATGCATGGTCATTTTGTTTATTTTTTAATTATTATCAGACGAAGAATTGATTACATATTATGGTAAATTGAGAAACTCATATACGGAAAACATATTGTTTTGTGAGAAAATCGTTCATAGTCTTTCTATCTCTTCTGATTAAGGCACCTTAAAGAGTACATTATGATGGACTTTTTCCATTTTCTAATTGGGACCATTAGAGTTGTTATGTGAATGAGTCACTTTTTAAGATATAATGACACATTGATATTTGAAATCCTTGTGACATCTAAAAGTGTATGTATGTTGCACAAGTATAAACCATGCAAGCAAGATGTGGGAATTCCTTAATAAGTTTAAAGAAAAAGATTTCCTAATCTAGGATGATAAATACATAAATTAAATATGTTTAATGAGTTTAATTTAGGTTAATTATGCAAGCAAGATGTGGTAATTCCTCAATTGAGTATACTTGTGTGCCTCAGATACATTAAGTTAACTGTTATTTCAACCTTGATAATAAATTATTACATGTTAATTGGAGTTCCACATTAGTGAACCCTAAAACCCTAGCTTTGGTTATACTGATTTCTTTGTTATTTAATTGCTTTTCTTAATTAGTTTCATAAGTTAATTATCTTTCATAAGCTTTTGTCTTATTTACTTTAATTGCATTGTTGGTTAGGATTAATAAGAAAAGTAGTATAATCCTTGTAGAGTCAATGCTTTATAATTTGTTACTTGCTATAATTGATTATGTGCACTTGAAAATAGATCTGATCACTTATTAAAGAATTCTTTCTCTATAATGTTCACATACTATATGAATTTAGTTTTCAATTCTTTATAATCAACAAGCAAGTTCCTTCATAAATTTGTTTTAGCTTTCTTGGTTTTGATTATTTGTTAGTTCTCTAGGGTATATTCGTAGGTGGGTTTGAATTAATAAAAGAGATCTAAGAGTATGTATAATATAGAAAGCTCCTATATGATGCTAAGAAAGGAAGTAGAATCATATGCAAAAATGTGAGGTACATATTGATAAATGAAAAACTTTATTATAGGTCTTTTACTTTGTCTTATTTGCATCTTCACATATTGGTTGACCAATACATTATATTTCTCAGTCAATATGTCAAATAATACCAATATATCAATCAATAGGGTAAAAAACTCATGGTACACATTTTTATTAGCTTTCAAGAGTTATTAGTCGACCATACGAATACATTGGTTAACCAAATATGTTTTAAAACAAGTTTTTAAAAACTTCTTAAGTTCTTTCAAAGATTAAAACACATTCCTTTGACAAAATTTTGATTCAAAATCACTTAAAAAGTTCTCTAAAAGTTTGTTTAAAGAATAAAAAGTTTTCATTAAAGATTAAAATAAAATTTGCCTTATGCCAATATGCAAATGATCATATAATGATTAAGCTCCTAATTTATTGAAATAATCAAGATAAGGTTACAAGAAGGATTACAATGGTTGCTTAATTCTTGATATGTTTGATTCCTTCTTATTCTAGATTATTTACTTGAATTGCATATATGCTCCACTTTTATCATTTTCTTCATCTTTGACTAGTCTATGGATTCAGCTCTCTCCTTTTCTCAATTTACCATTCTGTTGAGTTTGATCTTTCATATCTTAACTTAATAATATCACTAAAGATGAAAACATAGTAGTAATGTATTTTGTTATATTAAAAATATGAGTTACAGCTTCACTTGAATCAAGAACTGCTAACTATGGATATGATTGATAAATTAGAGTGGGGGAAGAATGATACATACCAAATAATATTGCATAATATCTTTATAGTGCTATCACAAATATAATCTCTATAAAGATAAAATTATAATCTTATTCATCAAATATAAAAAAGGTTTTAGTAGCTACCAAAAAGGTAAAAAAAATGCCTATAATCCTTAACATCATATTTTTATTAAAATTTCAAAACATAATTAACTTTTTTCCATAAATTTATAGATTTATGATAAGTTTGTGACAATATCAAGATAAGAAATTTTTTAGTGTACCAAATTACAAAGATTAAAAGTTTTTATTTTTTATATTGCAATTGTTACTGCTTCTTTCTCTCATTGCTTCTTAATTAGTAATTAACTTTTATATGAAATTTCTTTGAAAATCAATTCATCCTATTTAATTTCTCTATTATTTCGAGTTTGATTCCTATCTTGCTCTGGACCAAGAACAAGAAAGCGAAACTTGATTTAGGGAAGGTGTTTGAAGAATATCATAAAAGAGTGACATGCGAAATTCACTTGTAAGAGATTTTGTTAATAAATCAATAAAGAAAAATGTATAGAACTTCTACCTTATAAACTTTATGTTACTTATATTTCATATTTGGAAAGAAGAGTGATTTATTAATATTAATAAAGGGTTTATATATATCTTAATCTAAAACTTTAAAGAATCAAGCTATAGATTCTTTCTTATTTATGAATCAATGTGAGATTTGTTAACCTTTCAACACTCTCCCTCTATGTTGGACATATCTAGTTTTAAAGTCATTTGAACATCGTTGTGGAGGTTAAGATTCATGTTTGACAAGTTTTTAGTCTGTTTTACTCATTGTCTGTAACTGAACTCCACTCCATGTATTAAAATCCCTTAGTAGTAATGCAATTGTTTCATTATTCATTTCAAGTCAAGTATTTCACTCCATCAAATGTTCAATCAGACTAGGATTTTATAATCCTATTCACTTTATGAAATCATTTTTAATTTTTTTGAGAAGTGACATATATATATAAAGTCCATATCACATTTTAAAATTTAAAAAATACCAAACATTCTTTTAGCTAAAGGCACGGGAAAAATATTCCCTCATTGTTTTCAGTTTAAAAAAAATTGCTGGACTTGAAGATATACAAAGCCCAGTGCACATACCTTCTCATCCTTACATTATACCCATCATCTGTATTGTAACTAACTAATTTCCTACCTATTGTTCTTTAGTTACTAATTCCACATTATTTTACTAACCCACTTCTGACAAACTTGTCAATCTGAGTGATGTCTAGTATTTTGTCAATTCCACTGGCGATGAGAAACCTGGAAAATTCAATAAATTATTCCTATATTCACAAAGGTAGTTTGCAAACCTAGCAAAGTGAGGAAGTGACATACTTATCTCTAAGAACTTTTGCCATTGACTGACAACCCCCTGGAATCATTGATTGCATGTTTACAGCTATATTTGGGTTGTGAATACTCTGCCTAAGCTGAATCCAGCCATGTTCTCCATGTTCTCTGTCTGATACTTGAGCCCTGAAATTGAAGCATTAGATGATTTCAAATTTTAAAAAATAATGCGAATAAACACATGTAACTGTCGTATAAGTAAATTAGTTGGCAACTTGCAAGTTGGTCCAGGAAAAACTTGGCGGACATACCGGTACATATAAGCATCGATGGCGGCCGGAGAGTCATTGGAATCAACAAGACAGCCGTCACTTACCCAACAGTCTCCACACGAGTCCAATTCCCACCCTTCAAGTCTACCCTCCTAAGTAGACGTGCACATATTATGTTGAGTAATAAACTTGATTGATCCAATCCAATATAACACAATATAAGTAAGGCTTCCTTCCACATCAATTGGCCTATATATTTAATTATAGAGAAAACATAGAAAAGTGAGATTTAGCAATTGAATGAATAGATGCATACCTGAATGTATCGTCGAAATGCCTCGATTGCTTCAATACCTTTTGCCTTGGCAAGTCTGGGCTCAGAGATGATATTCATCCTCAGTTCTAATGATTCTAAGGGTTCATCAAGGTCATTTATGAGACTGCCGATACCTTCTTCTGCTCCAGCTATTTTCATACGTACCATTTCAATGATAATTTTAACTACCATGTAAGCCCCTATTTAGCAGATAATATATGTTAACAAACGCATAATTACCATCAACCAAATAATGAATGAAGCTTTGTAAGTCCTTAAATTGTAAGATTTACCGTCATCCAGGAAGTAGTTCTCTTTAAGAGCTCCGTGACCTGTTGTTTCCATCATGACATGTGCTTCAATGCCATCCTTATTAAGCTGAACCCCCTTGTCGATCACATTTCGGTAACCCACCCGATACAAACAGTGTTGCCCACCTCTGCTTGTGATGAATCTTGTAAGCGCCATGCTTGTACGTGCATCGGTCACTATAGTAGTTCCAGGATGTTCCCTCAATACAATAGCAGATATGAGTGCTATAAGCTTGTCCCCATTGATAGGATTGCCCCTGTTGTCAACAACTCCACTTCGGTCTACGTCTGTGTCGAAGACAATTCCTAGATCAGCAGAATTTTCTTGCACAGCTTTTCTAGTTAATGCCATGGCAGTTTTGTCCTCAGGGTTTGGAATGTGGTTTGGAAACCTTCCATCAGGATTCAAATGTAAAGAGCCAAAGGTGTCAGCACCGAGCTTATCTAGCACATCCCATGTGAAGAACCCTCCTGAACCATTCCCCGCATTCACGATTATCTGCAAAGAACCGTCATAAAGAGAGATTATAGCGATGGAATGAATTCTAGTCTACCTATGAAATGACATGCATGAAAAAGTAATTTAAATAATGACATCAAATTAGACTTTACTTTTCTTTCAAAAGTATAATAAGGCTGGAAGAGATCTGCAAACCTGAAATCCTTGGAGTGGAGTATCATAGTGAATAGGATGGTTCACTCTCTCTTTGATGATGTCCCTCAAGTACTTGGCATAGATGCTCATGAAATCAACTCTTGATGGTCGAGTGTTCAGCAATGTTGACACTTTAGCAAGCCTATTGGCGTACTTACGGGCAGCTTTATTGCATATTTCCTCCACTTCCGGCGAGGTTAGGCCACCTTTCTTGGTGAAAAATTTCAGACCATTACGGGTGTATGGTAAATGTGACGCCGTCATCTTCAAATCAAGCAACGATTTGGTTTTTTATTAGAGTTAAAAGTGACTAGTATAGTTATAAACAGATCATTTGAAAAATGTAGGGAAAATATAGCATAACCATCTAAAATGCAAATTTCACGAACTGTCGTGTGAATGTTGTTTGGGCAAGGCCGAGCAAAGACATAATTTGGACAGGGTTGAAGAATTGTCTATACTTAGAGCTTCGGACATAACGATTGGGCTTGTTCAATTGGGTCTTAAACTAATCGACCATTGGATCCATTCAAACAGTAAAAGATAATACCCGAATCCCATACACAAGTTCACTTTTTTCATGCTATGACCTACGAATCCTGTCCTATTGCCCATCAGGCTTTAGTTTCTCAAAACAATATTTGCTAAATTGTTCCACAGCGAAAGCCTTGTTGACCACTCCTAGCCCAAGGTGGTGTTCAATCCAACGGCTAGGCAAATCATTCCTTGTATGGTTGTACTGACTGTGTTTCTATCAAAAATTCAAGAAAGTCAAGACTTAACTAATTGAAAATTCTTTTTTTATATGAATTATAAATTGTTGGATTATGTAACAAAATAATTTCCTCCACATTACGTTCATATCTTGATCTTTAAGTGGAAGATGAGCAAAATGTATAAACCTTAATCATTCAGTGCCATTACATCTAGAGGAAATTCACAATATTCATTGTTAAATATTTACAAGTTCTTTCTAAAGCTTGATTACGGATTTATTTAACAAATCAGACCAATAGCCCATTTTAAGTGTCTTTCTTTTAATTAGTTTCCCCCCTTCCTGTATGGACAGAGTAGTTTGAGATTTGAGGCTCCAACCGCATAATTATTTTCTAATATTTTTAATCACAAAGGAATAATCTTATTAGTTACTTCAAGACTTGTCCTTTTAATAAAGTGTAAAGATAAAATTATGCTAAATTGATGTCCCTCTCTTAATCTTTACAAATTAGAAACTTTTTGCAATGAGATGTTTTTATTGCTATTGTTGGTGATATTATTTTCTAAGCCCTGATAACTTATTAGGACAAATCGGAGTATCCTAGACCATTCCCTAGAAATGTAATGCATGCTAATCCTACACAAAACTCAATACCTACCATTATTGATGCATCATAGGAGAAAGGTGGCAAAATGGTGCTCATGAAGCAAGCTGGAGTGGTCGCAAGTCCCATATCAAATACCAAGCATCCAGCGCGAGCAAGACCGGCAAATACAGCCACACTCAACGATCCTCCCGACACCCTTGGGTCTCTACCAAGCGACACCTTGACATCCTCCACCCCATGTCCTCGCTCCTTTTCTAAACCGTTGATAACCCACTCCCCAAAACTCTCGGCAATGGCTTCCACAGCCGGTGGAGTAAGATCTACCGTCCTTCCCTTCTCGCCCTCGAGCGCAACGCCACGAACATCGGACCCGTTTTGGAGTCTTCTGATTCTATCCATTTCTTCATCCACAACAATTGGATTGTAGTTAGTGGTACTTGAAGATTTCAGGGGTGCAACTTTACTGGAAGAAAGTGAAAATGAGAATCTAATAAGAATGGTTTGGAGAGGCTTAGCTGTTGGTGGTGTTGGGAAGCTTTTCACTGAGTTGTTCTGAAATGATACTGGTGATGTTGAAGTGGAAAGTGAAGCCATAGGTAGTGTGTTCAAGGCTGGCTCTATTGGACTGTTCAATGTTTTTGAATGGTAGGATATTTGAAGCAACAGATACAGTTGAGGATAGAACGTGTGCTAAAAGTTTGGGGAGATGAAACCATAACCCTACAACTAAAATGTTATCTTAGAAATGGAAAATATCTTTCTGGAAACATCCAAAAATGCCTCCAGATTTTTTTTTCTTGTTTTAAATGGCGTGTGATTTTGGCTTTTGCATCTTCTAAGTTTGCGACTGATACTTTGTTTTACAAAAAGGAGAACAAATGGATATTCTTGCATGGCTCCTATTGGATTGGCAACTGAAGTAAACTGCTATGAGTTTTACTTTATGTTAGAACCGGCAATTGTAATATTTTGATTACAAGGACTATGACAGTTCATACTTGTATCTGGTCAGGGCTCCTCGTAACATAGAAAAATTCTTATTTTATATTGTCTATATTTTTTGTCGACCTTTCTCTTTTGTTAATAATAACTGATATAACTAATTCATTACCGTAACTTTATTGCTAAAGTTAAAAGTGAACACACTTGTCAAGGAACCAAATAAAGAGCATGAAACAATGTTATAAATATCGTACATGTAATAATACCGAATGTAGTTCAGTATGGTACCATAATACTATCGCTTAATACCGCATATCATTTCAAGTAATTTTTTAAATTTATAAAATAGTTATTAATTTTTTAAAAATTACAAAATAATATTTCAATATATTGTACTATATAATTATAATTTTACATAATCATATCTCCAAAATCATAACAATAGAAATTTAAATAACAATAATTTATTTATTTTTATTAATGTTATTTTTTATATATTTCACATATAAATAATAATCACAATTAATATGAATAAATTTCATTTAATCATTATACAAATATAAAATTAAAACAATATAATGTATATTAAATATTATAATTTCATCATATAATAAGTAATAATTACATCAAAACAATTATTAATAATAATAATAATAATAATAATAATAATAATAATAATAATAATAATAATAATAAAAATAAAATATTCATGACTCTTTAACAATTACAATTTACAACAAGAGTTCATTTCGAGGAAACAATAAACTAGAAGTGAATCCTGAAATAAAAATATTTACAATTATATTTATATTGCATGTATAGAATTTAACATATATATCAAATATAAGTGAAATTAAAAGAAGAAGAGAAATAAAAACCTAAAACCTCATTCAATCGAATTCTCGCTTAAATCGAGTTAACTTCAATTATCATTTGGTACAAAATCTTCATCAATGAGAAGAGCCTTACCATCACTATCATTCAAATTTATTATATCAAGATTGTCTTCCAAGTCATTCTCATCTATTAAACCTGGTTCTTCAAAAACACAATCTAACAGAAGATCGACATGATCAAGGCAAATTGGATCTATAAAACTATTTATTCTATTAAGAGTCCTACTAAATAGTAAAATTAAATTACTAAAAAATTACAATAAATTATATCCAACTTAATAATGATAGTAACATACCTTTCCTGAAGCTTTAAATTGTATCAAACACAGACCAAGTCGTTCAAACTTTTGTATTCCAATCTATTACTTTTCTTGAAATAGATGAATTCAAATGTGCTCCAATTCCTTTCACACCCTGTTACACTCTTACATTGACTTAGAATTTGAATTGCAAACTTTTGCAATTCTAAAGCACCACTTTGGAATTGATCCCATCAAGCAACTATAAGACAACAAAAATAACATTATAAACAAAATAAAATGATGATTAATTTTCAACAAATAACATAAGTGGAAAAAAATATATTTGGATTAAGTTTGTCTTTTTGGCGAATAGCAATTGGCTTTCCAAGATCACTAAAAGCATCTTTATAAATTTCCACTTGTAAGTTTAGGTGATCTTGCATCATCTCATAGGCAAAAATTGTTGTAATAGTTAATAGCATTCCTCTATTAGCTTCAATTTTCTTTGTAAAATTGGTTTGAAATAGGCACTAGGATTTAAAAATGTCATAGTTGCAAACAACAAAGAGTAAAGTTATCTTTCCCATCTCTCATTAATGACTACATGATAAGGTGTGTATAAAGAAGACATGATAAGGTGTGTATAAAGAAGGCCTATCTGTCATATTGGATGTAACGTCGGACTCTCTGAGCCTTTTTTATTATGCTATACTTGGAGATGCTACTGTATACTGATACATACATGATTGTATATGAGTTCAAAGATGTATTTAAGTCCTTCGGATATATATGTTAATGATTTATAATGTTATATGCCCTTACATGAATTCAGAGTTCATCGGTATGTGAAATCTTGGAGATTTCCATCATATAAGCTTTTAAGTGTGTAAAACCAAGTCCATTGGATGGATATGACCATGGTAGTTGAATTAAATGTGTTCTAATGCCTTAGAGGTGATTAGACATAATTTATAGACTTACTAGACACTTAGAAAGCTTAATTGGAAAAACTAATGTACATAAAGTCTTATTTTCCAATTGTTAAAAGTCAAAGGACTTAAACGTAATTTTTCAATTCATATACAATCATGTATGTATCAGTATACAGTAGCATTTCCAAGTATAGCATAATGAAAAAAGGCTCAGAGAGTTCGACGTTATAAGTTGACGCATCTTCCTTAGTAGGGGAAGAGCAAAATCGTGAGGGGCTTGGAGCCCAAAGCGAACAATATCTGTGGGCAGCTCGTCTGGGCTGTTACAAATGGTATCGTATCAGAGCCGATACCTGAATCGTTGTAGCAGCTAGGCTGGGCCCTAAGGGGGGTGGAGAGTGTGAGATCCCATATCGGTTAGAGAGGAGAACAGAGTATGGTATTGTATCATTGAATGTGAAATGCCATAATGAATATAAACTGTGTGATTAATTGAATATTAATTGCCGGACTTAGATCCGATGAAATTCACATACATGTGACAGGATCATACAAGAATGAAAGGTAATGAAATATGGCATATGAAATGATGCATCGTATTGAAATGCACGATCAGATAATAGAGTTGTGACCGGATTGACCAACGTGAAAAAGAGATTAAAGCTCAGAAATATGCCCAAAGAGGCATAACATTAGTTATCAATAAGCCCGATTATACATAATGGGTATAGGATAGTATATAAAATGATCTCGGTATCCACAATAGGTACAGGACAGTATATGAAATGAGCCCAGTATCCACAATGAATGCGGGACAGTAAAGAGACACTCGGTCATAACAAAGTAACAATGAATGGAGACACAAGTGCATCTGCATATACATTCTTATATGTATCATATATTTGAATTGAAATGAATTATTGAATTGATTGAAATACAGTTGAAGAATAAATGAGGATGCGTTGTGATATGAAATGTTAGCTTATTTGATATGCTTATGAAAATATGATTATCTAGATGTACTTGATAAGTGTGACAAAATCTGATCTGATAATCAGCATTGAATGTTATGAAATACTTGTTGGATTGGGATATAATTTGCCTTTGTGTTTCTGACTTGAGTGAAAACATCAATGATGGTTCACTCACTGAGCTAGCAAACTCATCAAAATTGCAACGTTGATTTTCAGGTTTAGAGGAGATCTAGCTATTCTAGTTGAAGTAGCTTCTGCATTTGGATATGAATCAGTCGGGATTAGTTGTATCTACAATTGTCATTAGTTATTTTGTATCAAAGAATTGTATCTCTTAACTGTTGTACAATGTATATGTGAATTTTAAAAGTGTAATGTCATTTGAGACTTTATATATTTGTGAATAAAAATGCAACAAAATGATTATTGGAATATTTTATAATATGTGTGATGGATTAAAATGTGAAATGAATTGATTTAACCGTCTTAACGTGCCATTCTCATAGAGTATGTTCTCAAACATCCTTCTGTACGTCAGGCATGTGCTCTATGGGAGTGGTATGTTACATTTTGGTATCAGAGCCCAGGTTTAGCATCTTACAAGGGCATTTCTCATAGTATATGTCAAGTTACATGCATCTCAAACATGTCATACATTGTCATTTCTGAGTAATGTTCAATTAGGCATGCAGTGGAAACTAATCCCCAGTCTTAGTTGCATTTAAATAAGTTACACGCGTGAACATTTGTTAAAAGTTTGAACTATTAGAAACAAAAAGCCGAATGATGATCCATCAGAGTATGAGAAAATGAAAGTTTGTTGATATCCTGATATAGGAGATACTACATGGTTTGATAAGTTAGACATATTATTCTCTTATGAACGTCATTAAGAAATTCACAATATTTTAAAACCTAAAATTTTCTCATTTTATTTCATAAAAAAACCGAAGGTCTACAATATGTCTTTCAACATTCCCTACATGTACATCATCATAGCCTAATACAAAAGTGTTACATGAAACAGGAAATATAAAAAATCAATCTAATCTATCCAAAACCCAGCTGACCGACTTTTGAGCCATGAATTCTCTTCCTAAATCATAAGTCTACACTGCTTGTAGCGTCTCTCAGTAAGTAAAGTCGTCCCTGGGTCCTGAAAAGTCAACGTTGCAATTTTGATGAGTTTTGCGAACTCAATGAGGTAACCATCATCGATGGTTCACCCAATTCATGCAACACGTCATACATATACATATAGTTCACAACCTTGCGTAAATGATCACATATCACATTCTCACTTAAGAACAAGCAATTTTGCATGTCAATCAATCAAACATACTTAATAAAATGTATATGAAATGCTCATGAGATGCTTTGCCAATTATTACGTTGCTGTGACCGAGTGCCTAACTGTCCCGTATCCATTATGGATACCAAGCTCATTTATACTATCCCTTATCTGTTGGGGATACAGGGCTCATTTTACATAGTGAGCCTTTGGCTTTTAATCACATTTGGAGATTTAAGCTCGTTTTCGGTGGCTACTCAAGTTACAACTCTCATTATCTGATCATGCATTCATATATGGAATGCATCTCTCATGATTAAATCCTGTCATGAAACATTTAGTTTGTCACATTTACATACAATTAGCACTTCAATATCTTATTCATATATCACAATCATCGGACCTTCATTGTTCGGAATCAACACAATCAATTCACATTCATTCAATAATTCAAACATAATGTAAAGCAAACAATTAATTGAGTGAGACTGTCTAGGTTACTCACAAGTCGCTCCCAAAGCTAACGCCTGGAAGTTCAGGCAATGTATGGAGGTTGACGTTCCAGTTGCTCCTCTATAACAAGCAATATACACATATCACAATTTGCACAATTATAAGTGTTTAATAATGCACATGTATGCAATGAAATATGTACAATGCGTGTTATGACAATCCCGGGTATTTTTCCATTATCCTCGTCACATAATCCATTCTATCTCAAAACTCACCTAAATATAATTTATGCTTAGGTTTATACCTCAATAAAACCATTGAAATCACAATTCATAACTCATTGAATCACTTTCAGATTTTTCTAAAAAATGAAATTTGGGTCTATTGTTCTTATACTAAAATAGTACACCATACTCAATTTCCATCTAAACATTAAAAGTCTTAGAGACTGTATCAAAATTCGAATTCTTCATGTAATTTGTAGCCTTATTTCTTTAGTTTACTCCAAATCAAAAATCATCTTATTTGGATCACTAAAGATCAAGATAGAACCAAAATACCCAAGCATGTTCAATGAAATCATACCAGTTCATACTATTCCAACAGATTCTCTCACTTTCCTTCAATCAAAAATTTTCAAATCAATTCATAATGATACCACTTTTATGGAGAGATAGAAAATGTGTTAGGAATCTATTGGTTTAAAAATCACTTCATTTGGAGGTTGGATGGTGATATTATGGCCAAAAGAATCAAACATGATTATGTCCTCAATTATATTGTAACTATTTTGGTACAATTGACATAACTTTTACTAGAGATATCAGATTACGGTTGTCTTAGGACGGTTTTGAAGAGGAATTCGAAATCTACAACGTTTGTGAAGACTCCGAAGAGAGATTTGTCCATTTGAAGGGTCAAAAAACACAGGCCATGTGGAGTTACAAGGGCAGACCATGTACCCCACGGGTTTGATGGCCTTTTTGCATTTGGAATACACGGTCAGTGTTGATTTACACGGCTTGATCGTGTATCCTTCATATTTTTACTTAATTTTCCTTCTCCAAAACATCTCCAATAAATCCTATACCCATTCTAACATCACTTTCACTCATATTCTTCCTAAATTCACCTCTTATAATGCAATATCACTTCATAACAACTTAAACTCCAATTAGATTTCATTAAGCTTTCAACTCTCAACTCATTTGATTCATCATCTCAAATGGATAACTTTTTCAAATATACCTAATTCAAATTAACAACATCCATACACAATTCATATTTCCTACTTGATCATAAACACTCAAAATATAACACATTCTCATACACATAAAACAGAAGACAACATATACATTCATCCAACAGTGTACTGTGCCCAATTCTCAATTTCATGTCAAATTGTGGGACTCTTAAAGACAGAATTTAAATTTGATGTCTCCATGAAAAATGTAGCCATATGTCTCTAGTTTAATCCAAACTAAGAATCATCTCATTTGGATAACTAGAAAAAAAGTTATGGCTAAAACACAGAAGCATATTTAGAGATCATGTTGCTGCTACATTTTCTAGATCAACTACCAATTTTGTTTCCAAATCTTATCCTAACATAACTCATACAAAGATCACATTTTCTACTCCCTCTACTCCTAATTCTCTACTCCATTTCAACTTAATCACATTCACAAACGGAGGGAAGTGTGATCTTCAAAGTTGATGAGGCACTGATTGAAGAAAATGAAAATGAAGAAGAAGAAGGAGCCACGAAGAGGAAGATGGAGAGAGCAAGAACAACACCTAATCTTCTTTTAAATGAAAAGCATTGTGGGAGACCTAAACAAGGGGGTTAAATGCTTAGTGGACTTAAGACATTGTTTGGCAAATGACATTAGTCACTTGCCACATGTCCAATTCTTATAACTTTAAACTATGTTCTTTCAATTAACTAGTCCAATCAATTTCAATTTCTACTCCAATTGTCTCCCAATTTTTAATGGCACATGTCAATAAATCCTAAAGTCATTTATCAAAATTTTCATTGCCATTGGACAGTAATTTCTACTACCATTTATCAATTGCCTTGCCACTTGGCATTTTTCCTAGTCCAAAACTTACCAAAAAAATTTAGGAAATTTCCTAAATTTCTCCCAAAAATTCTAAATCAAAATATACACTCTTCAAATCAATTTTCAACATATAAAACTACAATTCTCAATAAAATCACATTTATAAACAATTATACCCAGAAATTGTCAATGAATGCATATACAATTATTTTCATGTGCGAAAATTCATATTCAAGTATATGTGCATATCATGCAATACATGAGTATGAAATGTGTTTTCGAATCTCTCAGTAATCTCTCATATTACTATTTTAGCTTTACATGGGTAGCATGATGTTATAGATGTGGAAGTAAATATATTTTCATGGATTCGACAGAGAAAAGAATAGAGATGTAAGTAGAAGTGATGGGATTTAAAGTGTGCAAGCAAAGTTGAAAGAAAACCAAAATTTCTATTACCTTAAGAGGTTGAACTTGGAACTGGAATGGTTGTTTGGGTATCATGTTTAAAGTTTGTGATTCAGTATAAGGTTATAACATTTGGTTTGATATTCAAATTTCATGATGGTTACGTATCTTATATTTCTGAATTGATTAAGAACATACTTAAGTAAGATGAAATAAATTATAGCGATATATGTAGAAGTCCTCAACATTAAGTTGATCAGTTATTATGAGTGTACATCTGATAATGTGGTTGCCTTGGCGAATGATCCTAAGGAGCAGATATGTATTATATATTTGGGTACGGTACATGGAGTGATCTATGACATATTGAATGCTCTTAAGTCCTAGGCCCCACAGGTAAAATTCTAAGATGAGTCAGACTAGCGCAGTGGAAGCATGGAATTATATGAATATATTCAAATGGTGACTACTAAGAATAGGTAACTTTTGTATAGCCACAGAATACTCAAATGTTACTCAGAATCAATTTAGATTAAGGTATCATCATCTCAAGATCTTAATTGGTGACTTTTCGAAAATAAATTTCTAGATAAGATGCAATGATCTTGATGGTACATACCACGAGAGTAAACATGCATGCCTATTGCTTCACCGAGCTTTAGTATATAGAACATTATAGTTATGTGAGATATGATAGTAATTGATCTTATTGGGATATTATAAATGGCTGAAAAGCAACGACGAACATAGTTGACTGATAAGGATTCATGAACATTATAGATAATTGAGGAAAGAAATTTTCTTATTATGAGAATTTTTACTGAATTGAATCATATAGACCAAATGTTCCATTTTTTTAGGAATGGATAAATATTGAACATCAGAAGTAAGCATTAGATTTGGATAATTATGATACTCAGGAATGAGAGGTTGAACATAATATATAGGGAACATGTATTTTTCTGTAACATAGTATCCAAATTATGTTATTGGATTCTTGAATTTGAGATGACACTATTGCTAATGCTAAAAGGAATTAGATATACAATGTATATCATGTTAGTATGCTCACGAGGTACAAGTAAAATTTGATGTATGTGTCATCAACTCAGGGAATTAAGATTTGCAAATAATTTGAATATTGGTGAGAAACTAGTAAAAATGGTCAGATATTGGATTAAACAGTTGAAAAATATGAGGAATTGAGTAATTGGTGAAAAATAGTTGAGAGAAGAAGCTACATAGGAAACTAATGAAAACATAAGACAACATTACCCCCATCTGATGAATCCGTTAGTTTTTGAGGACGAAATGTCTTAAAGGGGGAGAGTTGTAATATTCCGTCTCTTACATTATTGAAGGATTTAAAGGGTTAGACTACTGAGTCATATGAGTGGCATCATATAGAATGAATTTGGTACAGTATATTCATATGCATCATATTACCATACGCACATGAATTGTGATTTAGACAAACTGCACCCAATTGATATATTATGGGGTATGAAACTAAAACGAATGTGATTTGAATATGCATTTCCAATGTCTTGTACTTTGGTTTACCAATGTCAAAAACTGATGGATTATAATAGTAACTTGGAACTAATTGTTACAATTGAGAGATTGTTGAATTAAAATGTATATTTAGTCTAGGAAAAATGTCAAGTGGCAAGACAAGTTGTTACATGGAAAATTAGGATGACTAAGCTTATGAATTAGTGACATTTGGCATGGAAAATTAAGTGACAAATAACATAGCTAATTAATTGACAAATGGTAGTAATGGTTATGTGACAAATGGACTAAGTAACTAAGTGACATATGTCAACATATATACATGAAAAATGGAGTACATGCCTAAGGACAAATGTTAATATAAGATAATGACACCTTACACCTAGTTAAATTAAGTAAATTCTAGAAAAGTTTCTGCTGAGTTCATTTCTCTTCCTTCTTCGCTCTCTTCACTCTCATCTTTGTCTTTTGGTTTAAGTCTTGCTAAATTTCTACACCAAATCCATGCTTTATCCTTCACAAGATAGCTATAGAACTAGAATATTATAGTTCTAGTGGTGGTGTTTTATCTTAACCAAAAACCAACTTATTTCTACCTTGAATTGGTGATGATTTTATATGCATGGAGAGCTAAGTTAGCTTGACGAATTGAGCTGGAAGTTGAGTTAGACAAGTAAGTAAAAGATTGATCGTTATGGCATTATAATAGAAGGGTTATGACGATTGAATTCAGATGGATTGTATATGATGTTGATGATGAATTGTGCTAGAAAATGATACTTGAATTTGGAAACTTTTATTTCTTGTTCTTGACGTATAACAACTGTAGGCTATAGGTTGTTTTATGGATAAATTAGATTGGGATTTGAAATATAATGAAGGTGAATTTATGCAAAAGAAAGGTGCTAGTGTAGTGTTCTTACATTTATATTAGTGAATGAAAGTTTCTGTTTTGATTTTTAATGCATGAAAGACCAGAGTTTGTGAGATACCAATTGAATGATTTTAAGCTGGAATTGGATATGAAATTGATGAGGGATTGAAGAATAATTAAGGTATAATTGAGGTATATGTAATGGACTTTGATGAAGATGTTTTGAATTTGGTATAAAGATGTAAGAATCTGGAAAAATTGATGGAAATTGGACAATGCACCTTCAGACACGATCGTGGGAGCTATATAAGCTCCTTCCCACGATCGTGGGCAATGCCTTGAAGTGAGAAAATTTCAATTTTGTGTGATATTTGAACCAACTAAAGATAAGTTACTTTACTTAGGTGCATTTGGACTTGATTGGGGCTTAAAATGAACCTAAATTATTGTCATATTAATTAGTTAAAGGTTTCGTAGGTTTAGGTTGCTAATTGATGTTATAATTTTAGGAATGGATTGTTTGATATTAATGTATATGAATTTGGAAAGTATGAGTTGTTAATGGTGTAGCACCCTAACCCCCATAAGACACATGCCCGACATCCTGAGTGATGTCCGAGTGCGAATCTCATAAGGGCGGTGTGCTAGAATAGTTAAACAATTGAACTCATTACAAATTTTTCAAAATCACACGCATACAACAGAAAACCACTAATCAAATTGGGCCCATTTTTTTAACATCATAATCACAATTACTCATTGATCAGTTTCTTTTACAAACCTTTTCAAATTGGAAAGTTATTACACATATAAATATTTGAATACATATTGTACAGAAATTATGGAATATACAAATTTATAAAAAAAAGAAAATACAAATGCAGAGGTAAACTGATCCCGATCTCTACCTCTTACTTGAATGCAGTAGGTATACTCCTGTTTGTCTAACGAGGTATTCTTCAGAGCCTGAAAATAATTACAAATTTTGGGTGAGTTTTACGAACTCAGTGAGTGACCATCATCGATGACTCACTCAATCACATAACACATATCACATTCAGAAATCATTCAACGATTTAAATCATACATGCCATATGCATATGCAGTGCTTATGAGGCTCACTTTCAGTTATTACTTTGTTGTGACCGAGTGCCTATAACTGTCTCGTATCTATTGTGGATACTGAGCTCATTAATAACTGTACCGTATCCGTTGGAGATATCGGGCTTATTTTACATAGTGACCTTTTGGCTTTTAATCACTTTCTGAGCTCTAGGCTCTTTTTCACATTCTGAACTTTAGGCTCTTTTTTGGTGGCTATTATGGTCACAACTGCCTTTATCTTTTATGCATTCATGAAATGGAATGCATCAATTACATTTGCATATTCTCATTTAATCATATTCGCATATCATCGGACCTTAGTCTGGCATTCAACATTAATGTTACGAATCACATTTTCATTCATATACAAATACACATTCAAAACACATTTAACAATCAAATTATGTACACTTATCTCAATCAAATTCACATATAAGGAGCACTTCAATGTTCTCACATATATAAAACTCCTAGGACACATATTGTACGGAACCAACACATTCACATTGCATTATCATTCAATTCATAATATAAACAAAATAAATAATAAAATAAAACCATCTAGGTCTACTCACAGTACGCTCTAGATTAGCATTAGCTTCCATGATCTGGAAATGTCTGAATGCGGACGTTCATCCTGCACAACAAAATTATGCAATACCCACATTGCTCACACACATTAATAACTTTTATGTGCAATGCATGCTCAATAACAATCCCGGGTATATTATCAAATTTCATGTTCTCATTTTTAGCATCATTTGCTTTCATAACAACTCATTTCTCATTCACTTTTACTAGACACACTTTCGTCCTCTTCTTGAAAGAAAACTCTAATCATATGAACCACTTCATCTCCACTATACATATTTCTTTTATGCTTTAATACCAGTAATTCACTCATTAATGTTATTCTAGCATTACAAGACCAACAATCATCCCATCTCTCATTTCAGTCCTATCTCACTTCCAAAAATCCAGACCTTTGGGGTAATTTTCTGTGATCATTATGATTAGTAAATGAAGTAATTTGGTAACAATATCTTCTACAAAAGTGTTCCCCATTGTCTTAAGTTTCTAATGACACCACTTTCATTCAATTTAGTTTAGTACTCTAAAAGTTATATTAAGAATAATTTGAACTATTCATAAGCTTAAATAGTATCCTGTACTCAACTTTAATTCAAAAATATGGAATTCTAGAGATAGAAATAAATTTCGGCTCCTGAAGAAAACTTGTAACCCCATGTCTCTAGTTTAATCCAAATAAAAAATCATCTCATTTTGATAAATATTCCGTTACTCACATGAGGGCTAGAATTGTGAATTCTTAAAATTTGATGAGAAATCGGGAAAATGCATTTCATGCAGTATTATTTGTGATATGCACATCTTTGCACATTTATATGATTGTACATGCATTTATGAC
>JAOTAX010000196.1:8509724-8522007 GCA_025629825.1 Erythroxylum guanchezii | reverse complement strand
CCTGTTTAAACTAGCTAACCTTTACCGTTAAAGATTCCTCGTGGGAACGATATCCGCTTACCGCTACTACATTAATTGGTTTTAACGGAAGTGATTTCTTTTATATTTGGTTGCAGGCGACAGCATCACCACTTAGATTAGGTCGAATCGGATAGTCCAAACATGAATTCAGTTGAAAGGCTAAAAAAAAAAAAAAAAGTTCCAAATTTAACCTAAAGTCTAATCAACTTAGATCGAATATGTTAATTTCAAATCTATGCTAGAATAAAAAAGGTTATCATCTCTAAGTAAATTCTTTAATATAAGAACAGGTAGGACAAAATTTGCAAATAATTTATTCCCATCAATAAGATGATAATCTTATAATTTCATAATCTAAATATTTCACTACTATCAAAATCTTGAGATTACATTATAATAATTAACTAAATAGATTCTTATTTATTTGTTTTTTTCCATCTTGTGTTTATCTAATTAATTCAAATTTAATATTTTGTTTTTTTATCAACTCACATCATACACGTAAATCCTAAATTTTTTAATAAAAATAATTTCTTATTTCTTTAAATGATATGAATGAATTTATGATTTAAATTAAAATAATATATTTTCAAGTTTAGTTCCAATATATAACAAAAGAAAATGAAAAAGAAATATATCTTAATTGAATGTTATAGTCTTACAACGCAAGGCCTCTTTTTTTAAAAAAAAAAGGATTTCGTCTTTTATTTTGTTAAGGAATTGATATGAGTGAAATATTAGTAATTTAAGTAAATTTGATTAATAACTTATTTTATATATATATATATATATGATTAATAAAAACAAAAAGGTTATGTTGCACCATTATTAAAAATGTTGGGATGAATGAAAGAGAAATTTCTCCTTTTTTCCTCTATTAATTATCTAGTTAGTTCTCATGAAGTCTAGACTTAAATGTTTTGTTTTGTTTAGCCGTTGTGTTACGCTTCTCCTTATTCTTTTCTTACACTTAGCTTTTGTTCATTTATTTTATGCCTCTTTAATTCTCTTGCATTCGTGTTTGATCTTATCTCTCTCATCCAACTCTCTGTGTCTTTTGCCTATGCTCTTTTTTTCTTTCTTTTTTATTGCTTAGTTCTACTTTATAGGATTGCTCTAATTAGTGGTTCGTCTCCAATTCTTAGCTAGTTCCTCATTTTAACTACTTTAGTGATTTTTGTGTTTGATCTTTTTTTGCCTTATACTACCTTTGTAGAACATTATTTTAAATTTTCTTTCCTATATTGTTCAGGTTTTTTTCCCATCCTTTTGTTTTGTCATATGTCCCAACATATGAGTCTACCTTGCTTCCACTACCCTTAGCCAATTCTGGCCTCTTTCCTCAAAAGTTCAAGCCCTCAACTCTCTCAAATAGTACGGAGCTTCTTCTTCAACTCCTTTTTCCCCTCATACTTCCATTTATATGATGAATGTTGCTTCTACTTATATACCTGGTCTTCCTTCCTCCTCTCCCCTTTTCCCTTCCTTTTAATCATTGCCCTCTATTTCCTCAATCATTGTCTTATTAGAAGCAGGTGGTTAAAGAATGTACTTATGCTAAGTTAAATTACTATCCTTTTACTTCCTTTGATTCTCCCATTATCCCTCTCTCTAGAGATCTTTAAAGGAGCGAAGATATAGTCTTAAACTCTTATAGATTTCTTTCTTAGTAGAAGACTAGGCTTGGCATTGGGTCGGGTTGGGGTCCCCATGCTCGAGCTCGAATAAAAAATTTATGTTCAAATTGAGGCCTAGCTTGAAGCCAGATTAGGCCCAAGAATTGTTATTTGAGTCTAAGCTCAAGCTTGATCTTGAGTGGGCTTGAATCAAGCCTAATTATTTTTTAATTTAAAATTCAAAAGTGACATCATTTTAATTTTACTTCATATTTTTGAGCTTAAGACAAAGCCAAGCTGTATAACTCAAGCTTGAAGCCCAAAAATTTAAAAAAAATTGAGCTCAATCTGAAGCTTGGCTAACTCGGGCAAAGTTGAGCAAAAATTAGCATCCTTATAAGAGATCAACTTTTCCTTTGATCAAAGCTTGGGTTGTGAAATGATGGAAGCTAAAAGGACTTGTTAAGGTGCTTCTCAGTGAGGAGAAGATGCTTCTATTCAAAATTTCATCAAATGTTTAATGCTTAAGATGTGTTGAAAGGTAAGCCATGGCATTTCCCCAACTTTGAAAAGTCTTTCCAAAGTTAATCCCACTTTCAAAGTTAGGTGACAAGGATTTGTCAGTGGAGGATTCTATTAATGTCTCTTATCAATGGAGGCCTTCACTAAAACAACATAGGTGACTATCAAGACTTTACAGTAATAAATTCACTAAATGGTGACTATTATGAGCTTATGGTGCTGTCGAATGAATCCTTTAATGGCCACCTGGTAGATTTAGCCACTGCTCCTAATGTCCTTATTGATGTTATTAAGTTAAATGAGGAAGCTCCTCGTACTTGTGTTATCAACGAAGCTCCTATTATTTAAATATCAAATGCTCAATGCAAGGACCCAATAACCAACAATGTTGTTATTTAACTCATTAGATTAAATGTGGATTATTTGACCTCGCTTCTTCCTATTTATTGAATTAGTTAGGGTGATTTTGGATGGTTTAGTTATATGCCTTTGGGTTTAATTAATAGATTAAGGTGGGATTTTTATGTTTTTATTTTGTTTTTTAGGTATAATTAACGAGTTTAGGTGGGATTTTTTATGATTTAATCATCATGTTTAATATATTAAGAAGAGCTTTTGACATTTAATTGTGCTTTTGGGTTTATTTACACCATTAAACTCCATTTTCTTTGGAGATTGTATGGATTAAATTGTGTTGTGTGTGATTAGGTCATGTTTTTGTTTCTTAATCACTCATGATTGTTGCATTATGTTAAAATAGATTGAGTTTTTAGTCATGACTAGATTAAAATGGATATTACTCTCTCCTATTTGAGCATTGTGTTTGTTTTTCTATTTCAATTACTGAGATAACCCTAACTCACCACAACCTCCACCCTTAATTTAGCCCACATTACACTTTAGTACTCCATTACATGTTACCAAATCTGAGATGTTGGTGACTAAACCATTTGGTGAGAGTAGGCACATAGATTGGGCAATGCTTGATCAGGTTGGACTAACATAAAATGTTCGAAATTTACTTATTATTGGTAGTTCGAATCATTTCTTTACGAATGAGAAGCCAATATACAAACAGCTTACACTTAAGTTCCTCACCACCTTTACGATGGAGAAGACACAATTGAATTAGAGTTTGGATAATACTATTTAGTTTTTGGTGCTTATGGAGAGGAAGAATATGATTTATACACAATTTTTCATAGACATGGGACTTTACTAAGTTTACTGCTTTTGAGGACTATTTTGCTTTAAGAGTGGGTTTTCTTATTGTTACCAATGCAAATATAAATTGGCTCAATATTAGTAGAGAGTGGCATTATGAATCCACATGATCATAGGACTCTGCACTATAATCCCCTGTATTGAAGTACGTGCATTCTTTGTTAAGTCATACATTAAGTGGAAGAGGTGATAGTACTAGAGTGGTGAGCAAGCAGATGGATGCTTTTCATTTATAAAGCAAGGTTAAGATAGTGTACATCCACTTTAGCTTGTATTAGCTTAGTTCTTTGAAGCATCATACATATGATGCTAGATTAAAGCTATTTGTTTGGGGCCATATGTTACATGATTAGTCTAAAGTATAGGTTTATTAGAGAGATTACCTGAGATACAAATTTTTGATAGATGGTACTATCAGTTTTGATACTTTAAGAGCTATATGTATGATACAGAGCAGTCAAGGCTAACAGGGACCTTTTTATATTTTAATTGGAGCCCAAGAGCCTAAAGTTTTTGACAGAGCTAATAGGAAGTGCCTTGATGTACCAAAATAGCAGCTCAAGTATGATATTTCTTCACTGCTAACTCTAAATGGATTCAAGAATTGTGGTGACCTTTCTATTACTGCCAATACACCTGTCTAATCATCCAGCTCTCCGCAACGTGATTAGGTCAAGTTCATTTGATTAGAAAAATATATGAGTCTGATGTTAGGGGTATAAAGAACTATCAGAGATGTACAATAAGATCTTTTAGAGCAAATATCAAGATTGGAGGCATATGATAGATGGGTAGAGGATGTTCTTGTTTGTATTGATTATCATATGGGATTTGTAGTTTTGCCTCCACCTATGAGACCTAGTACGCCTCCTCCATCACCTCAGCATTCAAATAATCCTACAATAGGGACACCATTTCTAACTGATATAATGGTCATAACTACTTAGTAGTCCAATATTCCTTTAGGACAATAGACTGATCCACCTAATGAAAATGAGTATGAGGTGACTGATGATCATGTTAAAGGTGACAATATGACCCAGAACTAGCTTACCCAACTTTACCCGATCGATGGTCAATGGGCCTGGCTCAGGTTGACCATACCTCAGGTTGGGAGAATGAGAAATTGTCGAGCCTTGGGTCAAGATTAGGCTCGAGCCAGGAGCTTGAGCCTTTGGTCGACCTCAGGCTTATTTTGTTTCTAAACCAAAACAATAACATTTTTATCCATAAACATGTTGTCAGATAAAGCAAAATGTCATTTTGCTTTAGCTTTATTTCTCTTCTTCTTCACCTCAGTCATATCTTTAATCTCTCTCTCTCAAGTCTCACCACCGTTGTCAGCCACCTGTCACTCATCAACCCTTACTGTTAGTCATTGAGCCAGTTGCCAGTCATCACCTAGCCCACCCTTTCCCTCTCCTCGTTACCCCTCTAGTCTCCAGGTTCTAGTCGCCCCTTCGCCCTCTAGCTTCCCATTCACATTGTAGCCCCGCTAGGCTTATCTTCGCTATGTACCCAGCACTAAGGAAAAATACATGCATTGTTTTGTAAAATTGTAAAATTTCTGATATTATTATCATCAATGAGGTGGCTTTACAGACTTACACGGTCACTTACGTGGGCGTGTATGTGACTGTGTAAGTCACTTTATATTTCGCGAACTTACACAGGCATGTATGTGATCGTGTAAGTGATCATCTAAGTCTGTGAAAATACATAGTGACTTAGACGATCATATAAATGCCCATGTAAGTCTAGAAAAACACGCCCATGTCTGTTTGTTACACAATTATATGACTTACATGGTCACACACACAGGTTCACATACACACCTCTGTAAGTGACTGTAAGTCGCTGATTAACTAAATATAAATCTATGAATAACACATATATTCAATTATGATTATATTATTTAGTTATGAATATGAATAACATATATATTTATATATAGATTGTATCAAATGGATGACCATATTTCTTCAGTGGGAAGATGTAACCTAGTATGGGAGATAGAAGTGGAAACTTCTAATCTTGTAAAGTGAAGATAAAAGTCCAACTCTGAGACCTATTAGCAATGCTAACAGCCACTGTTGCTTCGGAGTCTACTTTTAGCACCATTAGTCGAGTTATTAGTCCTCATCATGCTTAACTTCATCCTTGTACTTTGGAAGCCTTTATATGTGCCCGAAGTTGGTTAGATTATGAAGATATTGAGGGTAAATTATCTTCTTTTTGATATATCAATTTCGTCTCTTTTTTTATTATCATAACTTAAATTGATTTTTTTCATTTTATACTAATGAAGCCACATGCACTAATGCGGAGGTGACTAGTCATACTCTTGAAGCAAGTGGACATTATTTTTATAAAATATTCCAAAATGAAGTTATATTGAATTATTTATTAATTATTACCATGTATTTAATATTTCTTTAATTTTAATATTACATTACTAAATATAATGTTTCTATATACAGAAGAAGTGATCCAAACTATTGACGATCCTGACTACAATGATTAGTTGCTCTCTTAGTCTATATAGTCTTTACTCTCTCCAGTCTCTGATCTCCATCTTGATTTAATCTTGATTTTTGGTAAATTATATCATTTAAAATATTTGGATATCATTTTTTTAAATTATGTAATCAATTTATGAATTTTATTCATTTTGATTTATGAAACCTCAATTTTTATTAATTGATTGAAATTTATAACTTCAATTAATTGAATTGATAATTTTAATTATAATATTTTTCAATCATTTCCTATAATCCTATCCTCTTTCATTAATGATAATGAATTTAGTTTCATCTTATTCATTTTATCAATATATGTACGTTTTATATATTCATTCCTTATAAAATCTTAATTTTTATTAATCAATTGAAATTCAAAATGTCAATTAATTGAATAGATCAGTGTAATGATAATCCTTTTCATTCATTTCCTATAATCTTATCCTCTTATTTATTTTATCAATATATGTATGTTTCATATATTCATTCATTATAAAATCTCAATTTTTATTATTCAACTGAAATTCATAATTTTAATTAATTGAATTGATCACTTTAATTATAATCTTTTTCATTCATTTCCTATAATCATATCCTTCTTAATTAACGAATTTGGTTTTATTTTATTCATTTAATCAATATATGTATATTTTACATATTCATTCATTAAAAAACTCACTTTTTATTAATCAATTGAAATCTATAATTTCAATTAATTGAATTGATCACTTCAATTATAAATTTTTTCATTAATTTTCTATAACGATATCCTCCTTCATTAATGAACTTGGTTTCATCTTATTTATTTCATCAATATATGTATGTTTTATATATTTATTCATTATATAATATCAAGTTTTATTAATCAACTAAAATTCGTAACTTCAATTAATTAAATTGATCAGTTTAATTATAATTTTTTTATTTATTTCCTGTAATTTTATCCTCCTTCATTATCAATATGTAAGGTTTATATATCCTTAATTTTTAATTAAATAAAGTTTTATTAAATTTTTTAAAAATAAAAATAAGTTGAGCCAACCCGAGCCTGATCGGGCCAAGCCCAGACCCTCTTCTTTCTAGTCAAGTTGGGCTGGGCTCGGGCCTGATCAAATTCTGGATTCCTTAGCTACCATGGTGCTAAGATTGTCCAGGATTCTAGAGATGAGTGATACGCCATTTTTATCTTTTCTTTGATATTTATGTTCCCTACTTTCCATTTTATTTTGATTTGATAGTTAGCAAAGGATTAGCCCTCCTAAATTGATGTTTTTTTACTTTTTTTTCTTGTCTATTATTGATGTACCATAGGATTTCATTAAATAGTTAGCTTTTGCTTTAGGTTGTTATTTCCCATTTTGATGCTCTGTTCCCTTTTATTTTCTTTCTACGTGGAATATCGTATATGATTTAGAGATAATTCATAATGAGAACCTAATATTTTAAAAATAAAAATCGGTGAGTACCATTTCACTTTACCTTTCCTCATGTTAATTGTCTTTCATTTTTTCTATACTTTAGTATATATACTGGGGATAATGTACATTTTTAAATGTATAGAAGGAGTGTTGTGATTTTACTGTGAATTATTTTTGGAAGTTAAGAAATTATAATATTGCACACTCAAAGAGCAATGAGTTTATAAATTACATCTCAAAGGATTCAGCTAAGAATATACAGTAAAGAGCATCAAGAATTTATAAACATCCATATCTCATCTGCGACAACTATGTGAATAGCTATAGTCCTCAATTACGGATCATTTTATTACTCATTGTGGTTGTGATATCTCAGGAAATTGTTATGGTTCTTATCGTGAATTTGACTGTATATCAAGCATATTTTAGTTTTTATTTGTTGATGCTTCTTTATGGAATTTTCAAATTTGTCAATTCTTGTCTTAGAACATCTTAAGTTATTGTGAATCATTAAGCTAGACTAGAATATAACAAAAAGAAGGCATGATTAGACGGGTCCTTATTTGCCACATTATAAATCATTATTTTGATAGTCGATTTCAATGAAAATGCTTAGGATTTATTCACATATGGACATAAATTGTGAGCTTTTGAGCCTACGAGTAATTATCACTATTAGATCGTGCATTATTTTTCTTCGTTGTGTATTTGTCAAACATAATTAGATGATTCTAGAACGTGCTTTTATTATAGATGCTAAAACCAATATTTATACTAGAGGTATTAAGATGAAAAGTACTTAGATTAAACACTTGTTTAAGCCTTTTTATTGATTTTACCCTACCCTGTTTTTATCCCTTAAGCATAACCAAATTTGAGTCTTAGCTTTTTATTTGAATTATTTTAATGACATTACAAGTTGATAAACTGTTGTTATTGTTAACCTGACCCTGCAGGATTTTGTTTACTTGATTACATAGAATATGACTAGATGAAGAAGTATCAAGAATTAGGAAAGGTGTAAGCTTATGTATACAAAGTCGATATCTAATCATGTGTTGTTCTCCTTATAAATCCGATAGTAATCAATTTAGAAATATACTGAAATAAGCTCATTTTCAAAAAAAATTGTTTTAAAAATGTTATAAGCGTGAAAAGGAGAAAGGGAAGATACTTGTGAGTTCTAAGACATGTTTTACACCTTACTTACATTTTATTGGGAGGATCAATGAGAGATTTAATCAGATTTTTGTATAATCTTATTTATGAAAATTTTTTAATTTTTGTTAACCCAAAATTTACCCCTGTTATACCTTTACCTGAGCACTTCACTTTTTGATTTAAAGATCTTTTTATTTTTGCGTTTAGTTTATTTTGTATTAGTGGAGATGTGATTTATTAGCAATCATATAGTTAAGATTCTTTTTATGCATTGATTTCAAAGTTGTAATAAATTTCACCCTAAACATTTGAGCAAAATGAATGAATCATTTTATAAGGGTGTTAAATCCTATTGCATTTTATTTCAAAAAGATTATTAAGATATTGTTTACAGTGTTTGCTTATAAGAGTTCATTATATGATTATTTGATTTTAATTGTATTATAGTTTGATTCTTCAGGCGTGATGATTTGAAATGTGGATAGATAGGTTGAAATAAAGGAGAGGTGGATATTGAGAAGGTTTGATGAATTTAAATTATTATTTACTCAAAGAAAAGTAAATCTAAGTGCGGGGAAGTTAAGTGTTTAATCATTCATACTTTGATGTTTATATTTAGTGTATTTCTTTATTTGAGTGTTTTTTTTGTTTATGGTACTTAATTTTTTCATACTTCATTTTAGGTCACAAGTTACTTATTTAGAGCAAAAGAAATGAATTCAGATAATTTAATAGTGATTTAGAGCTAGTTTGGCCAAGTTATGAAGAAGTAAGGAAAGAACACGACGTAGGGCACAGTGTGTAATTGCTCATGTTCTCATACTATTTTTAAATTTCAAGCTTACGTGGTTGTGTTTGAAGAGTTTGAGGCACGTTGATTAATTTTGTTTGTTACACTCGTGTTTAAGAGGAACATGTCCACGTTGTATACTGATAAGCTCATGTTCACTTTTTGAATTATGTTTAAGCACGTGTTTGCTTTGAAATTGGGATCTTATGGTTTTTTTAAGTACGAGGATGTTTACTTACGTGTGTTCCACCTATAATTTCAATTTTAAACAGTAAAAGGAAAAACTAAAAGGAAGATAGAAGGAGAGGTTTGAGAGACATGATTAGATGACCTAAAGAGGTAGAGGGAACAAAGAACAAGAAAGAAAACACATTTGGGAGTGGATTTTCATTGATCTCTAAAGTGGTTTTCTAAAGATTAAAAGAGATTTCATCATATTTCTTTTAGTTTTGGTGTTATATCTTCTATAGTTAGGAACTAAACCTTTATGGTACTTGGAAATAACAAACCTTATGATGGATTTTAGTATATTCTAGTATGTATATTTTATGTCATACGTTTGAGACTGAGAATCCTTTTTATGAATTAATGTAGCATAATCAAAAAGAGTTGCATGCAATCTTATATATAGGTTGACATAAATCTTTTGAATTAGGGTCAAACCTAATAGAGAGATTCGTAAATCTATCAATGCACTTTTGGGTTTTTAAATGGAAAGAGATTTCAATTAATCAACTTAGGATTAGTTATTAATAATCTTGTGAAAGATATTAGCATAATTGAAGAATTTATACAATCTGATGAACTTTAGGTTAAATGATGTCTGAAGTGAAGTCTTAAGGGGATTCACTATCTGCATATTGTTGTCTTTATTGGTTGTTTTTTGGTTTAATCTTTGTTTTAGTTATTTAGTGGCATTGATTTGTCTTATTTTATTGCTTTAAATTTAAACTTGATTAATCACCATCATCATAATTTTTCCATTTAAAAGTGTTAAGTAGTCATAGTGTCTACCTGGTATTCTATAACTAATATTATAGAAGCAATTGGTGCACTTGCATAGAAAGATATATAAGGTAAGATATCGAATGAACACAACAACTACGTATTTTATTATCAAGGACATGACCTATATATACGAGGTTATACGTAGGGCTAATAACAGGTCAAACAAGGCCTAGGCCTAGTTCAATCCCCTCTTACTGGCAAGTTCAATATTCAAAACAATATTATTTGGGTATAATGGTCAAAATGACATCATTTTATCTTTAGTCTTTTGATACTTATAGGCCAAATAAACATCATTTTAGTCTATTATACCAAAATAATTTTATTTTGGTGGTGAAGGATTAGGCTTGTCAAATCTTTCAAGTCATGTTAGGCTCAACCCGCTTAAAATTGTCAAGCCTAGTTATATAAATATAAATTGGGGAAGAGATTTAGATGAGGAAAAAAAAACCACCTCTATATTGTTTGCTTGCTTAAATAATGGTGCAATACTATGGAAAAATAAGATATAATCTCACATTGCTTTATCATAATGAAAGTTGAACTCATAGTATTTTTAGCTCCAGTACAAAAAATTATTTAGGTTAGATGTATCTTGATTCATCTAGGAGTCACTAAAAGCAAAATTTATCTAGTATTAATCATTTGTACTAATCAAGCAGTATCCACTTACACAAAATATCACAAATTTCATTGCAATTTGTGAAAATATTATGTGAAAGATATAGTTGTATGAGTTGAAGTCAATATGAAGTATATATATACACATGATATGACATTCCTAATGATAAAGCCAATTTCAATGGATATATAGTGGATATATGATGTTACTAGGATAACATAGTAACTTGTGAAATATTTCTAAATTTATATTTGAATTATCATATTTCACTAGATAATACTAATTGACATTATTTATTATGAGATAAGCATTGTTTAACACTTGATTATAAAGTCTGTTTACTCTTGGTGAAATATTTGAATATGAATCAAAGAATATGTCAAACATATAAGAAATTGACCCTCTCACAAAAGGAATCACCTCTATCATTAATAATTAATGGAAATAAGGAAAGTTATCTTCGTGATAATTGAGAACAAAAAGCTTAAATCATAAATGTCATCTTAAATAATAAAAATGAAAAAATCATTTTAGAATGATTACACGATCACTTTATATGGTGGTAGATGTGAAATAGATGAATTTTTAAATAGACTAGTAACAAACATTAAGTATGTTTGAGCAAACATTTTTATGATATTTCACGAATAGGAGATGCCCCCTCTAAATGTAAAAGAGATAATATTGTAATATATAACTCTTACTACGTGTGTAAAATCAACCATTAAAATAAATTAATGTAAGTTATAAGATCTTAACTTATATTGTGTGAAACCTTAAATGTTAAATCAAAGTTATGAATACTGTACCGGACTCGGTATCGGATTGAGGTCTGGAACGAAATTGTATAATTTTTTAAATTTATAAAATAGTTTCTATAATTTTTAAAATTTGCAAAATAGTCCATTAGTATATTATAGTATTATACAGTTGTACTATTGTATACTTTATTAGTTTACTGTTTACATCAATCATGTTTTCAAAAATCTTAATAATAAATAATAATGACAGTTCATATGAAATAACAATAATTTATAAATATTTCACATATAAATAATAGCCACAATTAATATAAACAAAGACAATCATCATCATACAATTATAAAATTAAAAATAATACAAAGGATTAAAAATATTACAATAATATAATTTCATCATTTTAATAAATAATATTACATCAAAAGATTCAAAACATCCAATCAAAAAAACAATAAATATCGTTAAACAATTTACAAATAGAGTTGATGACGAAAAAACAATCAAGTAGCAGTTAAACCTGAAACAAAAGCATTACAGTTACATTACATTTTGGGGCGCGTCCAGTTGCATGCATCACATGCACGCGGTGCGGAAGAACAAACAATTTGTTCTGGAACGTGCCC
>JAOTAX010000196.1:8449701-8473213 GCA_025629825.1 Erythroxylum guanchezii | reverse complement strand
TTATATCGAAATTTTAGCAATGGATTCGAAATTGACAATTCAATGAACGCATTAAAATCATCAATCACAATACCCAATAGGTTCATATAAAAATAACCGAATAATAACGAAAATCCGATTATCCATACATAAAACCCAAATCAATTAAAACAGGATAACACAATCAATTCTTAATGAGAGAAAGAAACAACAAAATAATAAAAAAATACTTAACCCGAGTCGTTGGCGTCAATATTATCTCCGAACCGGCGTCGGGATGCCTAACCTTTCATGAGACTTTCCCAAGAGATTGCTTCAGCCACCTTTCAATGGCCCACCGAAAATCCCCAATTAACGCCCTACTGTCATAAGCTACACCGCACTGTTTATTGATTTGACAAATAAGTTTTGCACTCCTTAAATCCTTCTCCACGCATCAGCTGTTCGCCTTCTCTGTTGTTTCAGCAAGCCGCAGCCACTCCAGCGCCAGCGCCAGCAAGCCGCAGTTGCCTCCACTTGTGCCTGCTGTGTGCGTTGCGCCTCTTGCTTCACGTCTGCTTCTGCGCTCCTCTAGCGCCGCCCCACAGCCCTCTCCTGTCTTTTGGCTTGTTTCTGTCTATCTAATTTTTGTTGTTCCGCTGCCCACCTTTAGGAACTCATTTAATTCCCAATCGATGGGCCCCTTTGCTGAAACCTCTAAAGCCTGCTTGTTCTCATTTCCATGCAACCTTTAAATCTCTGCTAATATGTCTTTCTGTCCACTGTTCAAGATTAGACCTACTCTTTTAATTCCTCCTCTGCTAGTCTGTTTTTGCGCCACACACTCCCTTGATTTAATTTTTGCTCCTCCTATTTCACTTGGCTCATTGATGCGTCCCTTGCCACCTGTTGCCCTCTTGATATTTCTAGCTATTAATTTTCGCAGCCCACGCCTCTCTTCACAATTTAATTTGCTTCCAACGCTGCCTTGATTTCATTTGCTCATTTTCCTTGCCTCCACGTGTTGAGTCCTATGCTGATTTTATTCCTGTTGTGCGTTCAGCCTCATGCGTCCATATATATGAAGTCACGCACAATTAAAATGTCACCTGTTGGCTGTTGCTTCGTGATTTTCACTTGATTTTGTCTCTGCCCTATTTAATTTCGTGTCTCTTGCCTGATTCTTCATTGGTCCACGTCGTTCTCTTGATGCCTCATGCGTGATCAATGATTTAATGCTAAAAAAATCGCTGGCTGTTGCAATCCTTCCACCTGTGTTAATTCTCACGCTATCCTCCTCTTGGCTATTGCTTAGCTGACTTTGAGCATTTAATTTTTGTCTTGCCTTTTAATTTTCTTCTTCTTCAACAAAGACAAGCAAAATAAATATTTAGAGAATGTCCTATATATAATGCTTTTAACTCACTTTAATTTCTTTGCTCTCAAATTGTACCTAAAAATAAATATGAATTAAAGTGAGTACTTTAATCATTTTTGTATCAATAATCGCTAAGTAAAAATAATTAAAAATATCAACAATTAAGCACATATCACTCGCCTCTCGAGCAGCCTAAGAAAACTAAGTCCAATACCCTAATACATAAATTTTTTTGCATGTGGGTTTTGTTCTTTTCCAAGATTTTCTATATTTGCCTAAAAGGTATAACTGGCTGCATCATAAACCATTTGGGTGTAAGGATTTTCAGTTGCAAGTACATTATTTGTTATAAATCCAGTCCTCCCTTTGAACCCATCTACATTTATTGACAAGTTTACTTCATTACCTTTTGAGGTGCTCAAATTAATGGCTCCCCATGTCATGTCTACTCAAAATAATTTGGAATAAACCCTTTTCTTAACAAATGAAGATTTGCGTCATCAATAGGAAGAAAACGAATATGTTTTCACTTTTTACATGGACATTTGATCTTTGGACCATCCATTTATGCAGGTTGAGAACATACATAGTGAATAAAAGCTTTAATTCCCTAAAAAAAAACTCAGGATTAATGAAACCATCAGGTGTTAATCGTCTATACATCTAAGATCTATCAACATTACTCATTTATGCGAAATTATTATTTAAAAAAGTGATTTCATAGTTAGTATCCTTCATTTCTCCTAAGTTTACAGAACATTTAATATTTACTTTACAGAACATCCCCTAAGTTTTTACAGGTCTTTGACCATTTTCCCTCTAAATTGAAACCAACCTATCCTCCCATTTAAGTTCACAATTATACAAATTAAACATATGTGAGTATCAGTCAAATAAAACAATATGTCAACCAAGCACTATGATAATTGGTATTGTTTACACTTGTGAATCGAGAAAGCAAATTCTCTCTGTGACTCCTAGGCTCATGGAATTTTTCATCGATAAGCCTCATAAGAGTTAAGCATCATGGGTTTCCAGCCTATATATTATCCTAGGGTTTATTATGCCTCAAATCATCCATAATTATACCAACTCATTCGATATGTAGTAAATACTTATGTAATTTATACATCTACCCATCAATCATTCTAACAATATTCCAAACAACAATATACAAAACCAAGATAACTACATTTTCATTAATCACCTACAAGTTGATTTCCAAAGTTTGATTATAGACAAGCACTATGGTACGTGGCATTGTTACACCATATGAATCGAGAAAGCAAGTTTTCGCTGTGACTCCTAGGCTTGTGGAGTTTTTTATCGATAAGCCTCATGAGAGATGCATCACTAGTTTCCAACTTATATACCATCCTAGAGGATTATTATGCCTCAAATCATCCATAATTATACAAACTCATTTGACATGCAATAAATACTTATGTAATTCATACATCTAGCCATCAATCATTCTAACAATATTCCAAACACCAGTATACAAAACCAAGATAACTATATTTGCATTAATCACCTACAAGTTGATTTCCAAAGTTTGATTTTAAACAAGCATTATAATACGTGGCATTGTTACACCATATGAATTGAGAAAGCAAGTTCTTGCTGTGACTCCTAAGCTCGTAGAATTTTTCACTGATAGGCCTCATGGGAGTTGCATCATGGGTTTCTAGCCTATATACCATCCTAGGGGCTTATTATGCAAATAATTGTCATGTCAATTACATGAATTTCTTATGTTAATACTAAGTTTGAATTAATCACCTATAAGTTCAAGTCTTTGTGTTTTAATTTAAATAATGCCAAACATAAATAGTTAGATTATTAAACCCCAGCCTAAAATCTCATCAATCATTATTATAGGTAAAATTGTAAAGAACAACACAAAATCAATCACATTGTAGACATTACTTAGTTGTTCGACTTACCTTGATAGATGAACAATTGTAAACTACAAAGGAGATGAATGAGGTGGAAAATTATCGACGCTTTTCAACACGAAACACAGCTTGTAAGAAATACAAGAAACAAAAATATAAAAATTAAGGACCATACCTTGGGAAAAGCTAACCTAATCACTAACTTATGAGATATAAATGAATGAATTACATGAAAAGGAGCTAATTTCAACAAAAAGAGGTGATTTTTAAAGTCTCTAAGGAGGAGGAAAATTATATATAATACCTATATAAGTGAGAGTGATGTGGATGATATAAACACAATTACAAAGAAATTTAAGAAATTATTAAAGCTTAAGAGAGAAAAGTAATTAAACCTAAACCTAGAAGACATGATTCCTATGATAAAAATATGCAAAATTTTCATGTGAGGACACAGCAAAAGAGCATGTAACTCTTTTGCATTCATATAGGCTTCTTTATCATCAAATTTGTCATCATTTATAACACTTCCTCAAGTTCTTCTTGCTTGAATGAAATCAAAATCCATCTTCATTACTTTAAAGACCTCATAACGAACATGCTAAAAGTGATTTTTTTTCTTATATGAAATAAAAGTGATTTTTTAAAAGTATTGTTAAGGTGGAAAACCTAGAAACCATGAAAAGCTTCTCCCTTTTTTAAATACCTCTTGGTTTTCAAGTTAAAATTTCCATCGATAAACAATATACGACACCTAGTGTGGATGGCCTTATAAAGCCAACTGGTTCCTCTTTATGGCTTTTATAAGTTGCAATCTTTTGAGTTGTTTCATCAATTAACAAAGTTAAACTAGGACTAATGTGATTCATAATTTTCAAATCTCATTTGCTTCCTTAAGCAATTTAATGTTATGATGATTAAAGTTGCAATTAAAAACGTTTGAACTAGATTCTCCTTATATTCTTGATTAGAACTTTGTTTCCCTTTTGCTTAGAGACTTAAGCCTTATAGAGCTTATGAATATAGTTTTAAAAGATTCTATAACACTAATCCATTTATACAATGATATTCATACGTTTAGGACCTTATTTAGTATCATTAACTTTTGAGGGAGAGGTAAAGGGGAGTTCATGTTTTGTTCAAAATATTTAAAGGACTTTAAATTAGACTAGTCTTACTTTTAGATATTTCAACCTTAAAGGACTTCAAAGGGGAGTACATTATAGATCTTTGACAAAGGATGTGTAATACATTTTATTAGGATTAGACTTGATACATTTAGTCATTGTATTATGGCTACCATAATATTGGTTTGTGCTTGCAGACACTTTTTGTGGCAAATGATGATGTCACTTAGTCTATAATATGATGTTATAGTTCGTCAGTTCATATTTCCTATCTCTTATCTAAGAGAATTCTTAAGGTAAGAGATTAAGTAAGATTTACATATTTTATATCAAAACTTATATGCAATATTGGTTTTCCTATTTATAAATTATTATTAAGTTAACTTAAAAGAGAGTGACTAACATTTTGACTAATTTGATTGTTGTTGAACAAAGCAAAGATATGAGCTTTACTTATGTTATAGTGGAATTTGTATGGGGAATGGAAACCTGGACTAAGGATTATGGTAGGTCCATGAGTTTAAGTTGTTTAGATATTTAATATATAACATATTATTATTGACACATATGATTGGTAGTGTAAGCAATCGAAAAAAATTTGGATATATAGTTATGACCAAGTGATTTCAAAACAATTTAACTCTTTGCCATCAGTTTCTTCCTCCTATAACAAAATTGTGTATATGGACACACATGAATAACATTCCATGCTCGTTTGTGGATTATGGTGGGGATAAGTCATGGATAAGTTGTATATGTTTGAGATCTTATACCTTTTTTATGAATTTGAATCTAACCATGTATTTGTAAGGTTACTGCCTAAATTTAGATAAATTTTATATTGTTTATATAAGACCTTTAAATTTTCCTAAAAAGATGAGTTTCCCAAAATTTTTATTTCCTACCAAAGGAATTGAAACATGGAACCTATGAGAAAATTTTTCATTTTGCTATGGTCCATTGTAAGCTGGTCAATTTCAAATTAGTTATATGTATTGCACTTAGAGTATTCATTTATTTGATTAATCATCTCCATCAATATAATATTTTTAGTAAAATATTATAACTAACAAAGTAAAATAATCATAAAAAATCAAGAATAAAGATCGAGGACTTTAAAAATTGTTGAAAACTTTGCAGGATTCTATGAAATTGATGAATAATTTTTTTAAAAAATTTAAATTGATGAATAATTAATGCAATAAGGAACCTAAAGTTTAAAACCTTATCATTTTCTATTTCATTCAAAAATTTTATTTTTATGCATTTTATTTAATTTGGTAAATTTTTTAATTTCATATTTTTTAATTTTTTTGGGCATTCGTTTGCATAATGACCTTCTTCCTTACATAACCAACATTTACATGTTTTTTTTTTATTTTGAGGACAATATTGTTTCTTGGGTTTAGTTTGTTTATAAGCTCTCTTTCTAAAATATTTTTTATAAGGTTTAAATGGAAATGTTTTATATTTATTTTTGGGATATTTTTTCCATTTATATTTGTTATATTTATATTTTCTTTGTTTTTTATAGTTAAAAGAGTCACATCCTTATTGTTGAGGTACTTATGAATATTTAGAACAACTTAGTTGAATATCTTTATGTCTTAGTGATTTATGTAATTTAGCTTCTAAACATTTTTGTGATAATACTTCTTTTACTATTGAAATAACACCTCCTAGATTATAAGCTACTAGATTAGCATGTTGTTTTTATTAAGAATTCTATTGTTTTATTTATTGAATAAGGTAATTTTTGAATAAATACTTGTATATAAATTCCTTGTTCTGTACGAGTTAATTTATAATAATATTTTTTAAATTCACAAATGTATTCTTCCAATAACATATATCATATATTCTTATATTATTTAGATGCCATAAGGCATTTTTTTCTTTCTTCATTTTCTATTTCTTATTTATATGAAGTTATATCTTTTCCAATAAATTCTTTATAAATTTCATTAGTAACTACATGAAAAGCTTTTATTGGTTCAATATCATTAATAAATTCAATGGTATTTTTTATTCGTATTTCGTTATCTAATAAAAAGTTTAATACTATACCAGTAGTTTTATAGGTAATAAAATTCCATAAAGTGCTAATATTTGGTAATCCTTCAAAAGATTTTCCTAATTGAATGACTAATGCTAATATGTTAGACCATTCAAGTAATAATTTTTATGGAGATAAAACACAATCTAAATTAAAGATTGCATCTAGTCCTAATATTATATGTTTTGGTGTATATTCTGTAGGAAATTTTTGTATTTTATTATCTTTCTTGTAATATCCAAAACAATTTAATTCTTTTTGTTCTATAGGTTTATAGTTCCAGTTATAAGTAGCTTTATTTTCTTTATTTTCGTTTTTCTCCACTTTGACTTATTTCAGGTTGTTCTTGTGATTTTGAACCTTCAAATTTTGGTTGATCCATATATATCTCTTGTTGATTATATTCATAACTATAAATTATTTCATCTTGATTAGTAATAGGTTTTGTAAGGTTATATTTTTAAGACTTGTTTTCGTTATTTAATGTAAGTTCATTTACTAATTGAGTAATTTCTTCTAATTGATCTTTAATATTTTGTTCTATATTTTTCACAGTTTTACTAAGATACATCATATAAAATCTTCAGCTTACAGTCTTGCAGATACATTAACCAGAGAATGGAAACAACTATCCTCAGTTTGAAGGAGTCACTCAACAAAAAGGAAACGAAATTATTAGAACTACAACAACAAGTGGGAGTTGTTACTAAGGAAATAAATTAGTTAAGAGTAACCATTGCCTTCTTGGAAAAACAACAACTTTCTATTGAACCAACTCCAAGTGTACGACCAAATATCCAACCCCTTAGTCCTCAACAAATTACCCAAATAGATTTATCTCACACTTCAGAACCCACCATGTCAACCACTAACCCATTAGCCAACACAGTTGTATCTATCCCACCAAAAAAAGAAGATTACAAAGAATCCAAAGTTTATGTCATTTTCAATGGACCTATGGCTGGAATATACGACGAATGGCATAAAGATGCCATCCATATTAATAACAAACCTTCAATTATTCATCCCTGTTACATAAATTGGCTTGAAGTATAAAAAGCCTTAGCTGAATTCAGAGAACCTTCATTAAGGCCTCAATACAAACACGCCCTTGAAAAGCAGCCATCAAATTCAAAAAATGAAAACTTTAGGAAATCCCATCAATATGGAAAAAATAAATGCTATCCCTACCAAAGCTCTCAAAGAAGAGATGAAAAAGATTACTTCAGAAATCTTCTATGATTGCTTTCAAGCACTTAACGAGTGGAAAGAAGACCAAAAAATATTATAATACTATTCTCAAAATCGTGGAAGATATGGACCAAAAGCCATTATATTTCCTGATGCAGATCCACTCACTACCTACCACCTTTTTCAAAGCAGGTTACTAGACACCATTTATCTAACTAATTTAAACACTCTTTCAGAATTCCTAGTAGGATTTGTTTCTTAAGCCTTTGGTGAAAATTTTCGTTACAAAAGGGTAAGCATTTGACGAGGTTTTTGGTAATCGTCACCAAATGAGGACCATTTGGCGACGAGTTTTACTAAAGGGCCATATTTTGTGACGTTTTAGAAATCGTTGCAAAATGTGGACATTTTTGCCAGGTTTTTCACAAACATCACAAAATGTGGACCTTTAGCGAGATTTGGTGCCAAAAGATCACCCTTATTGACCCTTTCAAAATTGTCCCCAAATGTGAAAAATAAGGAGGGAATGAAAATGGGAGTGGTGTTTAAAAAGAAAAGGGTTTGCAGATTTTCATTCCAGCTATGGCAATGAAATTATTTCTAATCCCATCCCCAGTCTTTATACCATTGCCCAACCTCCAACCGTTGTCGTCTTACGTCTCCCAAAATCTAACCATCAAGGTCCAATTCTCTTGGTGGCATAATTCCAATATAGAGAAATTTAAGTAGCACCAACAAGCCCAGAAAGAAATTAAAGATGACATCTATCGCCATTGCCGCTTCGATGCGATAGACAACATCGTCAATAAGAACAAGCCCACAGTAATGACAATGGCCACTGATACCTTCAAATCCACGGGAACATCATCGTCTTCGTGTAAGGCCCCAAATTGTACCCTAGTTGGAATGTTACATGTTTATGAAAGTACATGTATGATAGGTGTTAAAAATTGTGATATGACTGAGAATTGCATATGACTTGAATTTTGGTTTAATGGATCATACTTAGTGAATTAGAATTAATTAATACCATTAGAGAATTGAGGTATTAAAATGTATATTTGGATTAGGAAAATGTCAAGTGGTAAGATAAGTTGTTACGATTGGAATGACTGAGCCTATGAGTAAGTGACATTTGGCATAGCAGATGCATTGATAAATGGCATAGTTAATAAATTGACAAGTGGCAGCAATAAGTGAGAGACAAATGGCCTAGCTTATTGGTGACCTTTGGCAGCCTTATAAAAGAACATGTGTGCTAGCTAGGGGGAGGACACGTTGCTTATGTCTTTTGTCTTTATGTAACAGGTGTCCCTAAAGCCAAATGAGTCATTTTAAACATGACATGGCCTTATGCATTGGTTAATTTTTGCTGTAACTCATCCTTCTCTTTGCTTATTCACCACTGAAATCATCCCCTCTCCTTGCTATGAATTTTACTTCAATTTTGATGTGCTATCACACTAAACTCCTTGCCATATACTGCATCAAGAAGCTACCTCAAGCTATCTTTTATGTTGTCGTCTTTTGGGTGTTAAGATCATCCTACACCTACCTAGATTTTGGGAGTGTATTGGTTACATGAAGAGCTCGTTTGGTTAGTTCTTTAAAGAAGGAAATTGAAGTTAAGAAGGTAAGGGAATACTAAACTTGATTGCATGCTATAATATGAATTATTTGATGCTTCAATTGGATAGAATATGTATTGAATTGATGACGAATTTAGGTCTGGAACATAATACTTGTTTGATAGCTTTTGCTTTGGGTGATGATACTTGAAAGATCATGGATTGTGAGATGCTTAATGAATGATTTTTGAATTGGTTTGGACATGAATTTGATGAGGTATTGAAGCATGAATAAGGTAGAAATGAAGTGAAATTGATGGACTTTAGAGAAGGTGTGTCGAATGGAAGTGAAGAAGTTAAGTTTTGAAAGTAGTTTGAAAGTTGTGGGTGAGTGAACCGAATCATGGGATTTATAGGGAACATTCCCACGGTCGTGGAAATGGTTAGGAAGGTGAAAAACTTGGTTTTGTGTAATTGTTGAACTATATAAGGTTAGGTCTTTTTGTTTGGTACATTGACACTTAATTTGACTTGTTTAAGGTATGAAATGAACTTAAATTGAGGATATATTAATTGAGTAAAAGTTAATTTAGTTATGGATTGTTAATTGAGGTAATTACTTAAGGAATGTGTGGTTAGTGAATAATTTGTCTACTGTTGAAAGGTATGCTGTGTTCAAGGATGAATGTGTCCTTATGAATACAAATGTGTTTCAAAGGATTTATGTGATGTGAATTAAATATGATTGTTTGTGAATTGGGAATTTATGTAATTATATTTAATGTGTAAATATATAATGTATTTAATGGTACATTATTGCAAAGGTTTATGCTTATAAGGTATGTTAAGTTTGTTTAGATGTGCATGTATATGTTCAATTAGAGAAAAATGGAATAAAGACATATGTTATGCAGTACATCTTTTACATGAGATTCTGAAATCTGAAATGGTTTGTTTTAAAACTGCCAAGTCTTAATCGTGGGTAAATAGGCATACCTAGAAAGGTCTGCAGCTGCTCCTGTAACCAGACACTAAGGTGTCTTCTGTACCAGACATTCTGATGTCTTCTAATTTTAGAAACTTTTGTGTCGTCTGTTTCAAAGACTTAAGTCTCTTTTGTTTCAAATACCAAACATGGGTATCTTCTGTTCTGGTCCCATTACCCACTTCTGTAAAAAGGATTAGTAGGCTAACTTATTTTGTGTTATAATATATGTCAAATTTTAATATAAGTTAAGTTCAGTTCTGATATAACTAAATTCTGTTCTGATATAAACAAGTTTTGTTCAGACACAATCAATTTCTATTCTGATACTTTAAAGTTCTATTAAGATATTATGGTATTCTGTTCTGATACTTGTAAGTTTTACTCTGAAGCCAATATATCCTGTTTTGATATGTTATATTATGTTTTGAGATATATATATTATTCGGATTGTGCTTTAATATGAACAATTAAAGATTTCTTGAGATCTGATTTGATTCTGTATATGTGAATGTTAGACGATTGTTAGAAACAGTCATCAAATTATATCTTGTTTAGTTATTTCCCTACTAAGCTTTATACTTAGCACAATGGTTTTGCCTTGTGTAGGTTCTGATAAGAAGGTTTAAAGACTAGGACAAAGGTTTATACTTAGCATAGTTGTTTTTGTTTGTGTTTAAGTTTGAGGGGTATTCCAATGTAATGAGACGTTTTGTATATTTGCGGATAAGGTTTGTACTATCCTGTAAGTGATTTGTAATAACCTTTATACATGTTGGCTTTTGAAATTATGACATATATTTAGATAAGTACAACATGTATGATATGTTCAGTTTATAAAATAACATCTAATGATCTGTAATGTATCTTTGCTTGAGTTTCTGCGAATGCATGTAAGGGGTTGTTTGGTATGTTTTGGATTATTTTGGTTCTATTTTGTGTGGCATCTGCATATCCTCCCAGGAGGTATATGGGTGTTAAATTCCATCAAAGCCTTCAAATCTGGGCAAAAATTCCAAATACTTCAAACCTAAAACTCATCCTGTGTTTAAAAAATTTTCAAAAATTACAAAATTATTGTAACCAAAGGTTGAGGAAAAAGAAATCGATAGAAAAGTTGATACCAAGATTAGTGAAGACAGTCTCTCATATATGATCAACGGCGCGTTGTTTGAGTTCAAGTATAGTTACATAGAGGCACCAAAGATGAGACCTTTGAAGCTGAGAGGGCCCACGTTTGCACCTTTCAAACCCACCATAATGCCCCGACCGTGGACAAGTTGGGCTTTATTGTGGCAAGCAAGAAGTTATTGAAAGAATTTGATTCGTTTCAATTACTGCCACTAAAATTGGTTTAGTTTTCGAGTCCTTGTTTGCCTAGTTGAGTCTGAGGTACAGGAAGACTAGAGAGGAGATATTGGTTGAACCTTTGATGGCGGAGGAGGTTAAGGAGTTATTTGATGAGTGTTTGAAGTCCAATCGACAATTGAATATGGGTATGTATGCTTTAGCCTTCATTTTGTATTACTTTTGTTGGTGTTTGATTCCTAGTTCCTTTAATTGAGAAATGTGCTTGATTTGTGAAGTTAAGTGGAATTGGCATGTTCTATTGGTTGAGAGATTCAATTAATCAGTTAATGTAGGAAATGAATCCATAGGTTACTGTTGGCTTTTCTTCTATTGTGTGGTTGATGTTGTTATTTGTATTGTATGGTAGAAATTGTAATTTGTGCACTGAATTCTTAGTTGTCTCTGGTTGGGGGAGCCTAGAATGTTGAGCCTAGAATGTTGAGCTTGTTCAGTTTTCATCTTCAGGCAATCTTTTGCATCTAACTATAATTCTGTTGTGGTGCCTTGTTTTGTGATGGAAAATCTCACTAAAATTTTATGTCTTCATTCATTTTGCATATAGAGATGGTTTCACTTATAACATGTTGGATAATATTCATGCTCATTAGAAAAGGAGAAGAGTGTGTAAAATTAAATGCAAAGGTGCATGTACTGTTGATATGGATAATGTTTGCCAGCAGTTAGAGGTGGGTTTTTATTTTACTAAGTTATGATTCATTTTTCATTTTCTTATATTATGCTAAGCTTGATGATACCAAGTATCACTGAGTTTGTAATTTGTATAATTTAACTCCTATAATCTTATATTTGGCTACTGGAGTATTTATTACATGCAACATGCAACTTACATTGCACCAAAGTTGTTAAAAATGACATGCTTGTAACTGGTTGCAGATTCTATTACTAGTAAAATTGATAAAAAATAGATAATATATTTTAGGAGATAGTCAAGTAAATGAATACCTGTGAATCGTCAAGTAAATGAATACCTAGGAATATTGAAGGTGATTTTATTTTTAGCACCATGATTTTCTTGTTAGTTATGTTTATTTTGAGGAGAAATATCATAATAACAACTTAATGGCATTGGATTTAGAACCCTACTGTCATAGCCAACTTTTTTGGTGAAAATTTAAGAATAAAAATAATGGTATTCAACTTGATGTAGATGCTATGTTAAAATTCCAACAGCCTATAAAATTTAGATTTACTTGCAATTTAAAATTCATATTAGTGATTATGGTCTTGAAGCTCTAGAGAAGAAGTGATTGTAAATTGTCATGTTTTTCTTTCTTCATCAAGCTTTATTCTTATTGTTTAAAGTATTCTTAACCTTACTGAAGCTATTGATGCACCCAATGCATATATGTTACAAAACTTGCTTTTGTTTTACTATGAGGTTGGATTGTTGAGTGCTTACATGATAAAGAAGTACTTTGGAAGGCACTTAATGGTTTTCAATGAATATTTTACTGGATTACTTTCCCATTTCATCGCCCTCCTTTTTTCTCTCCTAGTCGAAAACAAACTAGCTTAATTATACATAATTTCAGGCACTCTATTGATCTTGAACTTGCTTTCATGATTTTCATGACTAATCTTTCTTATATGATGGCTGACGTATGAAGTTGCTCTCATCGACTTGGACAAACCTGAAGTCATTCTAGTTACGTTGTAATTTTTTTGTAATCTTAGCATTTATAATTTGTAAAGTAGTCTCTTTATTTACTATCTTGTCCATAAGAATTGTTAAAGTTGTAACTAAAATCTTATATACTAAGAATATTCTTTTTGTTGGTATAATTTAATGATATTTTATTTTTATATACAATGCTTTAAATTATCAATTATTTTTGTGTTTTTAATAATAAATTAACATAAAAATCTAAATATTATATATAATAATATGGATTAAAATATCACAAATAATTATAATTAACATGATATAATATTTTGCTAAAACGTATACTAAAAATTTGACTACATTTTACAATACGTATCTAAAAACATTTGGCTATGTTTCAAAAAATGTAGCACAAACTTTTTACCTACGTTTTTAGAAACATAGTATTAGAGTTGGTACCTGAACCGTTTTGTCAGTTATGCTGGGCCCCAAAGAGGTCAGGGCCCTCAGAGGGGTGAAGAGTGTGAGATCTCACATCAACTAGAGAGGAGAATGAAATACGCCTTATAAGGGTACGAATACCTCTCCCTCACAGATGCGTTTTTCGTAGCCTAATGTACCGGATCCCATCAGAACTCCGAGGTTAAATGTGCTTGAATGAGAATAGTTCTAGGATGGGTGACCTCCTAAGAAGGCCTTGGGAAAAGCAAAACCGTGAGGGCTTGGCTGGGCCAAGGCCCAAAGCGGACAATATCTGTAAGCGGGTGATCTGGGATATTACACACTGCTTATCATAAGAATCATTCACTTGTAAGTATACACGAAAACAAATACTTTACTTAATGAGCTCGGTAACATTATATCCAACATTTTGGATATCCATAACTTTTTATTATCTAATTTAGTTTTAAACTTATTTGATAATATATGCTTCAACTAAGTATCACATCCCAATTTCATTAACTTTTACTGTTTCAAAGTCTTACCATTCTATATCTAATATGAAATTTTGAAAAAAAACTTAATTGGAGCTAACAAAAGTAAGTTATAGTACTAGGCATAGGTATAAAATAAATAAATATTACATCAACTATATCATATATTACATTTTCCTCCTTACACAAATTCATAATATTATGGAATTTAGTTGTGGATTTTTTTTACTAGGGAATCTCATTCCCTATCGATAACCAAAATTGTAAATGTCACTATATCACTATTGTAAATCTCACTATATCAATCTCATCACGGTGCTACAATATACTTAATGCTTAATTTCTACTTAAATTTAAATAATTTAAACTTTCTAAAATTTTTAAATCAATATTTTTTTAATACATATAATTATATCACATAAAATAATTATTAATTCGATGATATACAAGTATCATCATTTTATGAATTGTTATTACATCCAACACATTACTTGTAAAGATTTAATAATTCAATACTATCATCATCCTTTCACCAAAGGTTGATTTGATTATTCTTTAACCTAAAAAGTTTCACAAGTTTCATAAGATTCATAATTAAAGGATAAATATATCTTTATATGTAACTTTATGACTCTCATCATGTTGATTTAACCTCTATGGCATAAAAGGATAGTTATGGTTATCCAACTTTGTATTCTTGTTACTTATGTTAAGCATAATTCTACTTTGATCTAATACATACAAACTATTTTTATAAACTTAGATCAAATATTTTTACTCAATAATCTATTTCTTATCACGCTTGAACATTGTAGTAATGTTGAATCCACATTCAGTACCAAATACTCATAAGCTTGAACTAGAAATATATATAATCACTATCATATCATGTATAGGTAAGAGAAGTCATGCAATTATTTTTCTTCTAATATATAACTATTATTATATCTATGTCACTACCTTTAATTATAATCCTTAACAAGGATAATAGCAAACTTGCATGATGAATATACAGATTTTCTCATCTAACTTTGAGAGCTCTTCCTAAACATAACCTGTATCTAAGAAATTAAGTTCATAACAACTTAGTATCAACAATACTAGACAAAGGTAGTTTCTAATCAAAACACAATATAACATAAGAAAAGCAAGTTGTTGGTTATATGTTATGAAAAAAAATATCAAGAATTTAATCATATATTTCATTAGACCCACTATTTTATTCAAAACAATAGCCCTCATTATTATTTAGAAAGATTACTCTAATCTCCCTACTAAACTAGAACCCTGTTCAAATTTCGGTGATCTTAAGTTTGCTTAACAAACTAACAAAACTTGAATTAGGTAAATAACTACTTTATCAATCACATAAAATGTGACTTCTAAATCCATTAGGTGATAAGACAACTCTTGCCAAAACATATCTTAAATTTTATTCTTATCCTTGCCTCTGAGTTCATATGATCATAAGTTTTCTTATCCAAATCGCACAAATTTAGTTAAGTAGGACCTGTTATTATAATATTAAATGTATTCAGGTTAAAACAATCTTGAGTTTACTCAACAAACCTAATAATAAACAGAGTTTTAATTTATTCATATAATAATGGAAAGTAACAATCATATTCTCAATGTATACTTAATATTTTATTGAGGGATTTAAAGTTATTTATCTCATAAAACACAAAATTATATGTAATAATATTATAAATATAAAACATGCAATTCAATATGTATCCAATATATATCAAAATATAAATGAAGCATGCAACTTATGCACACATAAACAAATTATATGCATAAAATATTAAGCTTTTTTTGATTATAACTATTAATCTTTCAAAATCTAAAATAATATTTCCAACTCTTTGGATGATAAATTATATTAAACTCATTAATTTCTAGATGAATTAAATTCTTATTCCAAGTAGAAACTTAATTTGATTAAAAAAATAACTAACTTTTTCAAATTCAATTGGAAACTATTTTTAATTATTTTAAATCTTTTATCAAAATTTAATTAAAAATAATTTTCAATAAATTATGTTTTGAACTTATTAAAATTTATAAAAACTCCTTAAAAATTTATAAGTGACACATCCCAATTCAATTAGAAAACTATTTCTAATCTAAATAGAAATTAAATTTTCTTAATTAGAAAATTATTTTCTAATATTAAAGGAAGCTACTTTCAAACTTAAATGAAACACTTTAAATTAAATTAAGAAAGTCTTTTCCTTATTTATTTAGAGGCTAATTTATTAATTAATTAGAAAATTTTTCCTTAATAAATTAAAAAATTATATAAAAAATATTAGAGAAAGGTCATTTTTCTCAATTGATAATGAAAACACCTTTTCAAAATTGATAAAAATACATTTTCTAATAAATAATCTAACTTTTTATTCATAAATAAAGAAACAATTTCTAAATAAATAAAACAATAATTCTCTAAAGAAAAATAATAATTTTAATTCATTTCAATCAAACAGAAAAAATTAAGAAAAATATTTCTTAATTACTTAAGAAAATATTTTTTTAAATTTAAGGATTTTAATTAATTAATTTTAATCTAATTGAATATAATTAATTTTAATTCTAGAAAGAACGTTTTTGAAAATTAAATTTAGAAGTCAATCCAATTGTTAATCTTAATCACACTAAGAAAAGTAATTGATTTAGTTTTGGAACCAATTTAATTTAAAACTTTTTTTAAGATTGAATTGTAAAATTGAACTAAATTGGAATCATTATTCTATATTTAAGTTACTCTTTTTCCAAGTCAAGCTCATACTTAAAACAATCATTATCCTTATATTTTGGAATAAACTTATCATTGTAACTAGTCAAGCCTTTTTCTAAGTTAGGAATACCTTATTCCTAACCTAGAACAGGCCTAACTCTATGTCCAAGCACAACCTTTGTCATCAAACAAGCCCTAGACACAAAACTAAGAAACCCTAGCCACTATTACCAGCGCTGTTAGCTGGATAACCTAGAACAGGCCTAACTCTATGTCCAAGCACAACCTTTGTCGTCAAACAAACCCTAGACACAAAACTAAGAAACCCTAGCCACTACTACCAGGTCTGTCACCTTTAGTCCTCACCGTCAGCCTTACCTCTTTTCGCCTTTAGCCATGCATCTTCTTCTATTCTTCAGTGATGTCACGCCACAAGACTAGTCACGATTACATTTTCCAGTTGTCTTCTTGCATGTTGAAGGATCCCCCATGTCATTTTGTGCCACTGTCGCAATTCACAACTTTGCATCGATAATTTCTCCAAGCTACAAATCGTACCTACATATTGAGGTGTCTTCTCCTACTGCCAGCTGCTTACTGTCTCCACCTTGATGGACAACTGCAGGCAAGCTACACAACAGAGTGCAAGATGCTTCTTTGAACACAACCATATGCATCTAATGTTTCGCCTTCAACTCGACAAAAACAACAACCACACTTACATTGCAACCACCGTCAAAGGTCCACAATAACTAGAATTGCATAACTCATCATCCACTCAACAACAATCACAAGCTAGAAACGAGTTTAGCTCTTAACCTCAAGAACAATAACCTTGTCTAAAAAGTAAAAACATAGAACAATTCTAACATAGAACAATTCTAGGTTTATCTGCGTTAGAACTTGATATCTTTAACGATTATGGTAGCTAAAATGTCAATTATTGACATTATAATTTTGACACCAAAAGAGAAGCGTGAAGCTTCCTTGCTCCTTCTAAGTTTAATTTCAGATTTTTGGTTTCTATCATATTGGATGTTTTCTACTTAACGAAACTAATTTCATATATTGTTTAACTCTTAAACAATTTTTCAATCATATCGACACAATTCAAATCTAAATTGAATGGTAGTTAGCAATGATTTAAAAATTGGACTGAACCGGCCGATTCAACTAGATTAACCTCAAACCAAAAATCCATTTTTTGAATAGTGAACAACCGTAAATGATCTGGTTCTCCTTCTTTACGATGGGTCACCATAGACACCAGAGGTCTTCCTTCGAAAGTTTAAGCAATTTTCCTCTAACTAATCACTTTTGGATCTGCTTTATGAAGTGAGTGAAGAACCATTGATCCCTCTACTAGTCCAATAACAAGAACATAACAAAGATCCTTCGCAACTTATGAAGAGAAATTGCAAAACCCAAAGAGGACAAAGATAGGGAACAAACAAAACACCAGAGGGTAGAAGAGAACCACTTATGATTAGTGATAAGCCTCTCAAAATTTCTAGTGGATGGTAGAACAAACAAAACACCGAAGCTTCAAAGGAGGGATGAGGTATGACAGAATAAACAAACAGCTATCACAGAACAAACAAAACATTCGAAAAGCTATCTGTGCATTTTGAGTGTTTAACATAAAAACTCATTTTTTATTACTTTAAATGGAACTTGAAGCATTGGGACAATCAATAACTCGAGAGACGTGTAAGAAAAAAGAGTTTTTATTTGTTGTTGTTGTCTTTTTGAGTGCGTCACATAAGTGAGTTATAGTTGCACATTGGTTTTGAAAGTAGACTTAATAAATTGTAATTACTATATATGAATAATTATAATTTATTATGTTATATTTTATATTATATTTAAAATAAATAGTAAAATTTAAAAAAGAAAAATTAATATTTAATCAGTTTGAGATGCTAAGAATATTAGCATTTGTTGATAAAGAAATATTTAGATTTTAAAGTTAAAAAAGAATACTAAAAATGATTAATTATTAATTTAGTATAGAAAAAGAAATTTGTTTAAGATAATTTTAGAGGATTTTAAGAAGTGATATTTAAACTTTAATTAGTTCAATATATAATAATAGATATTTGTGTATTTTTATTTTAATAAAATATTTTATTTTTACTTATACTTATAATTTTTACTTGTTGTTTATTACAAATTGATTTTATAATGGTTTAATCCTGGTTAAGCTTTTAAACTTTAAACCTTTCTTTTGACAAGTTCGATGCCCGGTCTGATTTTTAAACATTGGTAATTAGTTTTTTTTAATTTCAAGATACTCAAATTCAATTTGATTTTAGATGTTTAGGATCTTTTAATTTCAATTCCAAAATTTTGATCAATAATACTCAAACAATTTGATCAAGTTATAAAATTAAAGTTGACTCTAATATCGCTATCAAAAAATTGTTTCTAAATTTGACTGATTTCAATCACTATAGTCGCATAAGTATCGTGCCTCTAATGGTATTCAAACTCAATAACTATTGTAGAGAGGGTCAAATAAGAAGTATTGGCTCCTTTGGAGCCCAAGTCTACTTATAATAGGTTCAAGATATTTTAGTAATTTAATTCAAAGTCAATCGATTAAGAAAAATGAGCATAATGTATTATTGAGTTAATTACCAAAAAAGCCTAAACTTTTGTCAAAATTTTAATTATAGCCCGAATTTTAAAAAGTAGCAATAAAATGCTCAAACTATCAAATTTTTTCAATTATACCTAGACATTATTCTCACCGTTATTTTCATTGATGTGGCACTGCTACGTGTCAATAGACCCTCATTAATAGTCTGATTAGTGAAACGAAGTCGTTTCATAATAAAACTGAGACGACATTATTTCAACAAAAATGAGACAATCACACCTCGTCATCGTTCTCAGTATGTCGTTTCATGATAAAACTAAGACATCATTATTTCAACAAAACTGAGACAATCACACCTCTTCATCGTTCTCAGTTTATAACCTAAGTCCTTAACTTTTCTCTCTCTCACCCCGTCGTTGTTGTCCATGTGCTTCAGTAACGTCTTACATCTAGACAACCATTTTTTTCTAATAGATAAGAGCTGTTTGAAATATGGCTACTTAGATCAAATCGTGGCCTTCATTCTAGGAGTGAAAAATATGCAATTAAAGGATTTTGCAGCTAGCGGAACTCAAGCGAAAAGGATTGATGAAGTCAAGTTTCAGTTAGCAGTAGACATAACTAAGAAATCACAAGAAGCTCCAATACTCATTTTGCACGCTTTTGATGCTTTAGAACTTGAACTTTTGGATCCAATATCCTCTATGTTTCATACTGTCTTTTTCATTAGGCCTCTACAACTACATCTCAATCAAATGCAACAAAGTGGTTTGAGATCAATTAGATGTAATTTATGGAAAGAAGAACCCGAGTGTCTTCAATGGCTTGATTCCAATGGAACCTTACTTAGTGCTTTATGTAAATTTTAGCAGCATAATAGTGTTGACAACTGAACAACTAATCAAATTCGGGATGAGACTGGCCAAAATCAACCTCCCATTTTTGTGGATAATAAGACCTAATATGGTAGTTGGTGGTTCAGCAACAATACCTCTAGAGTTTAGTGAAGAAACAGGAGAGAGGGGGTTCATAGTTAGTTGGTGTCTATAAGAGTGATTTCGTGCGTGAGTGAGAGAAAAGTTAGGGATTTAAGTTACAAATTGAAAATGATGACAGGGTGTGATTATCTCAGTTTTGTTGAAACAACATCATCTCAGTTTTGTCATGAGTCGATGTCATTTCACTAATTAGACTGACTTCTGCTAACTACACTGACGTGTCTGATAATTGATGGTCCATTGACATGTAGCAGTGTGACGTCAGCAAAGATAACGGAGACACCAAGCTAAAATTAAAAAAATTGATAATTTGGGCATTTTATTACTACTTTTTAAAGTTCAGGCTATAACTAAAAAATTGACGAAAGTTTGAACATTTTTTGATAATTAACCCTATATTATTCTAACATCTATGGAATTCAATATATGTTAAGAATATGTAAGAAAAAAATTTAAAAAATTTACAATTTAGGATTTTTATTATGATATTTGTTAAAATAAAGAGAACATTCTATCTATATTAAGATTGTACATTCAAATATACTATATATACAAATAAGAAGAAGATAAATGAATACTATTAAAACTTTTCTATTGAACTTTTGTTTCTATTTAATCATGATTAAAATTACATTTAATTATAGCCTCTTCAAAACAAGAATTAAGGTCAAGTAACATGAATAAAGATTCACTTAAAACTCTTCTAGACACTAGAGTTTTTAGCTTGTAATTCTTGATTAAAGAAGTTTATGCTAGTTACACTTTTTGAGACTACTATAGTATTATTATCACATTCAAGTATAAATTTAAAACTAAATTCTATAGACTGTTCAAATATCTTCGACTGAAGATCATCAAGCAACCGAATAAATGAAGAATATACAACTAGAAACAAAAAAAATCAGATAGTACAACTATTATGTGTGATTTTTTAATATTTAATATGAAACTCACCAATAATAGTGTGATGAAAACAATAGAAAAAGTTCTATTTAACTAATAAAATCTTGATAAATTTAAAATTTTATTAGTTGAAATGTACTTAAAATAATTTTAAAGGGTTAAGGTTTTTTTATATTGAAATATTAAAGTTTGACATATACTTTAATGTAAATACTGAGATTTAAAAAATTGTTGAAAGATTTATTTAAAAACCCTCCACTATCAATTTAATATACTAGAATAATTTTGGCTTATAATTCTAGAATAAAGAAGCTAGTTTGATCTTATGATAATACTACTGGCGTGTTGGAGAATGGTTTATAAGGTAAATTCTATAATTTTTTGTTAATTCAAATTTTTTTATATTTAAAAATTTCTACGTATCTTGAGAGTAACAAATCAGACTCTCACATGCTTCATAGAGTGAGCTTAAGGCATATGAATGTTTGTTTAGATATAAAATTATTTTGATTTGTTAAGTTATCATTTTGTGCTTATTTTGTATTTAATTTTCTTTAATGTGTTGAAGTTATTATTCAAAATTAATGGAATTATCTCTTAATTGGAATTACCTCGTAATTGTTCTCAGATGATTTTCAACACTTTAGAGATAAAATTGAATCAAAAAAATGCAAAAGAAACAAAAAAATCCGAAATTCCAGATTGGCAGCAAATTCGGGGACTAAGCGTGGGCACGCGCAAGGATGGAAAATATTTGTAGATTTGTTTTCAAATTCAAATCTGATTTGTTTGAGATTTTCATAATCTTGGAAGATCAGATTGATGGAGATTTGCAATCTGAACACGTGGGGGATGTGATCTGCAAAAGATGATGGAAAAAGAAGGGATCGAAAAGGCATAAAAGGAAGAAATATGTTACTGTTCACGGAATCCCTTAAGTTAACATAGTTTTAGAATTCTTTGCAGTATTTTTATTTTCGTTTTTGTACTTTTCTTCTAGGGATTTTTGTATTCTTTAGGAAAAGACCAGGGATGGAGACTATGTGTTTTGTTATTTCTTTGATTTCAATTCCGTTATGAGTAGCTAAAACCTTTTTCTTGGTTGAGGGAAACCATGTTATCATCTATTATGTGTGAGATGTTTCAATAAAGTTTGTTTTGTTGATGAACATTAAGTATCTTCCAAATTACTTTTTCTAATTGAATTGATTGATTTCTAGGTGCGCAACTAGGGATTGATTCGTTTAATAACTAGATTAATGAAATATGACATTCAGTTTTGTTAATTACAAGTAACAATCAGGATTACTTTCTTTACGTTAGAGTCGAAAATTCTTAGTAGATACTTGTCTTGATTAATTGCATGTCGTAAATTTGTTATCTTGTTCATTGGTTTCTTAGTTCTTAAAGCTATTATTCAATTGAATCTACGATCATATCTAGGTTGTTGATTAATAAGAATGCTTAGAATACATGTTTCTAGTCGTTTACACTTAAGAGAAAACATCCCCTAATGAATTTTTATTAATGAACTGAAATTTTATATCGAGGATCCATTTTAGCGTGATAACATTGGTAACCCGAAACCAAGGTTTTTCTATTAAATTTTCATATCCAATTACTTTTGTTAATTTCAGATTTTTGTTATTTCTACATTTTTAGTTTACGTGAATTACAAATCCCTTTTGTTGCTTTATTTTAGTTTTGAACTCGTAAACTCTTTATTGTTAAAATTCCTCTTGGCAACGACATCCACTAACTACTACTACATTAATTTGTATTAACATAAGTTGGTTTCTTTTTAAATTTGGTTGCAAGCGACAGTAGTACCAAATTTTGGCGCCGTTGCTTGGAAATTTCTTAACGGTATATTGTTCGCCAAAAACGCAAGTATTCGTTTCTGCCGTTAGTAATAATAATATCAATCCCTCAGAGACTATTAACTCAACTATCAACTCGATTCTTAGAACTTAATTCAAGTGCAAAAGTAACAAGGTATTTGTTTTGGAATTGGTAATTCAAAATAAGAAAGCAAAAAGCAATAATTAAATGAAAAGATTATAAGATATAAAAGCATCTAGGCTTCTAGCTTCCCCCAATGGACAAACGAACATCACACAATTGACTATTTATCATTCAAACCTAACTTGCTAGTCGAAGATTCCTAAGTATTTACTACGTCCTCTCGGCTATATA
>JAOTAX010000196.1:8433346-8443361 GCA_025629825.1 Erythroxylum guanchezii | reverse complement strand
ACTAATCCAAACAACACATTAAATGTCCAATATTTAATTAAACTATAATCAAATAGCTTCACTACAAGTTACAAACCTTAGACTTAGGCATTCATAAATCATAGCTAAGCTACTGATTAAGCTACTCCCCTTTGAAGCTCGGTAAACTCCAGCCGTCACTACATCTTTAAGAGAAAAGATATGCCTAACCACGCAGTGTATTCGGAAACTTCACAACTCGTGGCGAATCCAAGCTACTTGTGGTGGAAGTCGGCGGTGAAAATGGAAGAATAAACCTATGCAAAAAATTGTCCCAGGGAACCTCGAAGGGAACCCTAGGTGGTGAGGTCGTGACTCTGTTTTCTTATGAAGTAAATGAGGAAATTAAGGTATCATTTAAAGTCTTGTTTAATAGAAGTTCTAACACATCTTTAACATAAAACCCTATTGTTGAGTGATTGTCTTACCCATTAGCTCTTGAAAATAGCATATAGCAAAACTACAAAACTCATCTGTGATGGGGTTAGGTTAATTATCTAACAACTTTGTGATAGTATTGTTGTTCCTTCTTGCAAAAGAGAATCAGAAAAGTATTTGGAATTGTTGTTGCCATCTTTTATCCAATTCAGCCGAGCCTTCTGCTTTAATATTAAAGTTTGAAGTGTCAACTCCTAATATTCCCTCAATCTTTTGGTTTTAATAGTCCCAATTTCTACATTTTGGGGATGACTGTAGCATTCCTCCTGAGCTTCTGTCAACTTCATCTTCAGACTGATAAGACTATGATGTTTCTTTCTAACAAACTCTTTGATTGCCCCTTTTACTACTTTCAACTTTTGCACCAACTGATAACTCTTGTAGCCCTGCACTTCAATGCTCCAACACCTGCCAATAATATCCATAAAGCCCTCCATTTGTGTGACCTCATTAAAGAATCTAAATGGAGTTACTAGTTTTCACTGTTTTATCATCTCCTATATGAGTATGTATGAGTGGTTCGAAAATTGGTTCTCTCTAAAATGAGCATATGCCTTCATATTTGGCACAACCAACCTTGATCCACAACTGCTGCGATGCTCTTAAAATTCTTAAACCATAATTAACATAAAAGTTCCCAAAAATACCATTAATCAACCAATTTCTCATTATTTCCAAAAGAGAGGATTGTTTGTCAACACAAAAATATTCTATGCAACACAACTACCCAAACTTTCACATTAAAAAATATACACGATCAAATAACTTTACTCAATTAATCTGTTGGCTCGACCTAAACTCTACTCTGTCCGTCATATACATTGGGGTTATCAACAGTTAATCGATCTTTAAAAAATCATAATGGCAAGGGCTGAGCTGTTTACTCAGTAAGGGTAATTGACTGTACCCTTAAAACCAAGTAACTCAATAAATAATTATAACACTTAGTCAACTGATTAAAACATACATAAAATACGAATGTTCATAACATTACTCAATCTAAACCAAACAATTAACAAACAACTCAAAAATTTTACCAAACAATGATTAACACACGTATGAATACATACTGCGATTTATGCTTTATTCCATCATTAACTTAATTGCATAGGCCTTACTTAACTTAGTAAGCTTACATCCAATGATTTGTCGGCTCATTGTATCTCATCTCCTCATAATCACGCACCAAGTGGACACATAATTAAATGTATAAATATCAACATAAGATACCTCAATTTTTTAATCTCTCTTCATACCCCAATACTACTCTAATACCTAGCCAAGACTTAGGATGCCCCGGTATCTACTCCACGGACAGATACCTAGCCACCACTACTCATATCGATGCAATCTATCCATCTAAGACCTTCAAATGTAGCCTATCCTAGGCAAACCACCAAGTCTCAATTTTTACCAATTATTCATAACATATTATCAAACAATCTCTATTTAATTAACATATTTCCTATCAAATTAACAAGCAATTCATCTTATAAAATGTAACAAAATATAAAAATATAAACATGAGACACCTTGACTTTATTAATTATTAGTGAAATAAAATAAACAAAATTCATGTATGTAAGTATTAATCATTAATTTAATTAATGACTAATTTAAAATATAATTTATTAATAACAAAACGGTATTCTATTTTAAGAGTAAAGTCCAAGGTTATCCTTACCTTGATTTTGAACTCAACTAATTTATAGTCCAATTTACTCTTTATTTGAACCACTGGACCTACACATTACAAAATTCTATTAGACTAATTTAGGAAAACTTTCAACTCAGATATACTTAATAATCCAACATTATTCTCTTTTCTGATTTATTCTTAATTATAAAAAATAATATCCTTATTAACCTAACCACCATAAGTACTCAAATACCCTTAACTAATTAAAAGTCCTATTTTACCCTCATCCATTTCAATTAATATAAAAAATGCCCTTCTTTGAAGTAAATTCCAGATTTACCCCTTCACTTTTTTCATTTCCTATTATGTTCCTACATGTAAATTAAATTTTCAAAAGATGTCATCTTCTTCACCCTCTCGTCTTCTCCTGTCTCCTCTTCTTTTATCATTTTCCAGCCACATTTTCTCCATTTTTATCCCTTCATGCAACTTCAATTATTGTCTCAAACAATCACAACATGCAATCCAACTATAAATTAGTTTAGTATGCAAAATTCCAGATGTTATCTTTTATACATGTATAATGGTTTGTGGGTAGGGATGGGCTATTGGGTAATTTTTGTTTATTACTAAGTGGGCTTTATAGATCTCCCCCTTTTAAAAGAGTTTTGCCCTTGAAATTAAATTATGTACTTGAGGATCCAAAAAATTAGGATACTGATGTCGAACTTTATCCTCTACCTCCTAAGTCGCCTCTCTTAGAAAACGATGATGACTCTATAAAACTCGCACCATCGGAATCTCCCGTCTCCTTAAGTTCCTAATTTGTCTATCAAATATCTCCACTGGCTCCTCTTATGCCATTTTTTACTTTGATCTCAGACATCAATATAACATAAGTAGGATCCGATCAGTACCATCTCAACATTAACATATGGAACACATCATGAATTTGTGATAGCTCTCGTGGTAGTTCTAATTTGTAAACTAATGGCCCATACCTTGTACAAATTCATATGGCCTGATATATCTAAGACTCAAATTCCTTTCCTACCAAACTTCATAATTCCCCTCTAAGGTGATACTCAAAGAAATACCATATTTCCAACATTGTACTACATCTCCCAATGATGTTATTAGCATATTTCTTTTTTCAATCCTGAGTTGCCTTCAAGCATTACCTTATCACCCCTATTTCCTCCATCGTCTCTTGAACCAACTCTAGTCCTTCTAATAATCTGGCTCCCTATATATCCTAACATATCGGATCTCTACTTCACCTGCCATATAATGCCTTAAATGGTGCCATACCGATGCTAGAGTGATAACTATTATAGGCAAACTCCATCAAAGGTAGATATCTATCCCAATCACCCTTAAAGTTCAACATACAAACTCTCATCATGTCCTCCAATGTCTGATAAGTGTGTTTTTAGGTTATGTTTCTAGTTTGTTTTCGTGTGTTTTAAGTGCTTCTTTGTGTGTTTTAGTTCTATTTTATATGATCTTTAGCATCTTTGCTTAATCTTTGAAGTGTTTAGTTGTTTCTTTACATTATCTAGTGTTTGAGGGTAGTTTTGGAGCCTATTTATAGGATGGATTGATGCACCTTGTTGATGAATTGTGCAAGTATTAGATTTGCAGTTGTTGATGTGGTATAGGTGATTTAATGTCACCACTGGGCAGACTTAGAGAATTTAGATGACAATGAAATTTGGTGGAGACGAAGGACAATATGTGAGGAGCTTGCAGTTCAAATTTCAAGTAAATCGGAGGTCCAGAGAAGAAGTTATGGCCAAAAGAATGAAGAGTTTAGAAAGCTATTAGACAACAATGCACGATTGAGACCAGATGACCACCTCTCTGAGCACAAGGGTGACAGGCGAAACTTTCCAAGATTAGGTTAGACATGGGATTTTAAGTGGTTTGACCCTCCCTTTGACATATTTAAAGGCTTTAAACCTTAGAAGCCTCTATCCATTAGAAGACACACTAAAAATAGAAAAAGTGAGACTTTTGAAGGCTAGCCAAAGAAGGGAAACACACAATGTACCTTGGAAAAGTGGCGACAACCTCAAGATTCAGAATTTTTCCAGCTTTTTAGAGTAGAGAGAAGGAGTTCTTGACTTTACCCAGTTTTTGTTCTTTTATCTTTATGACTTTTAGTGTGAAAAACATGGATTTTGTTGGGTTGTTCATGATTATGAGTAGCTAAACACCTTTAGAAGTTATTTTTGAACTATTTGCAAAACTCTTGTTGTTTTGGATACAATGAAAGATGTTTTGTGATATTTATTGTGCTTATACCATACAATCAAACGAGAGGGTAAGTGTGGGTATTTGAGTTGGGTAGTGTAACAAGAGTTAGCTCCTAATAGACCTAATAAATATTCAGGTTTTTCCAAATAGTTGAAGAGAGATCTTATTTGTTTGCTTAAAATCACCTATAGGGGTGCTTAACATCTTATTAAGGATTATGAGAAGTTGGTAAGTTTAGAGATAGCATAACTAATTCTAATCCATTTCATTAGGGTCAGTTAATTACGCCTTGAGAGAGGGTAATTGAACATTAGAAACTCTTGGGTCAAGCATAATTGGATCAAGAACACAAAAGGAAAACAAAATAGGGATAGAGTAACTCCTAATTTTAAACCTTGGCTATCAAATTACTGCACTTTGCCTTAATTGGTATTTCATTGCTAGTTTAATTAATTTTCATTTAATTTCCAGTTTTTAATCTTTTGAAATCATTTTCTTAAACAAAGCTTAACCTAAATTGAGTGGTGTATAACATCAATCTTTGTGGGACAATATCTGCTTTTAACTATAAGTAACGACCCATATACTTGCAATTTTTGACGTAAAACTAATAGTTTGGCTTGCGAACGAACAATGTTTGAATCGTATAGTTCGATTGCCCATCGAACTGAGGGTGAAATGCAGTTCTCAAATTCAACCTAGTCCCCATAGCTGTCTGTAAACTCTTTTAGAATCAAGAAGTAAACCATGGATCTCGATTAGATACAATAGGGACTGGAACCCCGCATAACCTCACAATTTGATCAATATACTATCCAAGAAATATGTCTATTATGTAGGTAAGAAATGAGTTGATTTAGTCAACCTATCTATAATCACCCAAACTGAATCATATCTACGTCTAGTCCTTGGTAACGCTACCACGAAATCCATTGAAATTTTCTCCCTCTTCCACGATGGAATGGCTAAAGGTCTTAATTTTCTTACTAGTGCCTGATGCTCTGGCTTAACCTGTTGACAGGTCAAACATCTCAACACAAATTCTACTACATTTTTTGTTGTTGTTGGCTATTAGTAATAAAGTCTCAGATTTCGATACATTTTTGTAGTACTAAGATGCATAGCATATGATGCATTATGAGCTTCCTTCAAAATCTCCTCTCATAATCCATCTACATCCAGTACACAAACTTGCTTCTTAATCACGAACGCTTTGTCTGCTCTTACTGAAAAGTTGGTCTTCCTACTCTGTTACACACTCTCCCTTATCAGCATCAGATAAAAATCTCAAGCTTGAGCCTCTGTGATCCTATCACCCAAATCTGGTTGGACATGTAATGTCGCCAATAGACCACTCATATAATCAATCTCCAATCTCACGTCCAGTGCCTTCAACTCCACTAATGGAATCATATTGTGTCCACTCAAACTAGCTATTATGCTGACCTTTTCCTACTTAAGGCATCTACCACTACATTAGCCTTCCCCGGATGGTAATCAATAGTACAATCGTAAACCTTCAACAACTCGATCCATCTTCTGTGCCTTAAGTTTAACTCCCTCTGAGTTAAGATATACTTAAGGCTCTTGATCAGATGTTGATGTGTGTAAATTTTAATAATACCCTTGATTATCCACAAGCGTACGGTTTGTTAGTGTAGTACCTAAGGTGTCGATCCCACAAGGAGGGATAATCTAATCCTAAAATCTAAGGCCAGAACAATTCGCAGAAATTCAAAATGTAACAAAACTAAAACAAGAATTCAATTCAATCAAATCAAATCAAATTAAGAATCAATCACAAAATATTAATAATTCAGCAATTGCAAGCCACACCCAAGAATCAACCGAAGGGAATTAATAATTGAGATAAAGGGAATTTTACCTATCCTTAATGCTAACCTAACTAATTATGAATTACTGGACTGTTGGTTCTAGACGATCCTAGGGTTGATTACTCTCTCTCGAGTTATAACCATTAACCCTAAATTATAAACCCTAATCAGATTATGGAAGTTGCAATCTCTCAATTGACAACCTATGTAAAACCCTAATTAGTTCTGAAGTTCTCTAATAAACTATTGAAAACCTATGCAAGATCTCTCTTCACACAATTTACCGATTTAATTTAATTCTTGTTCTATTGAATCACCTAACTCTCGTTAGCCTAAATTAAGTATTTTTCATTCGATTCACCCTCTCAGTTTATTATCGAATTATACACTTGCAGAATTAAACTACAATGAATCCAATAATAATATAAACATTCAGATTTCATTAATTTAAAGATAAACTCAAAAGGTAAGTTTAGAACATCTCAGCATTCAAAAATCCTATCGTTAAACTGTTATTTCCAATTCTATACAATAATAAAATTAAAAATAAACAGGAAATATGATTTGAATGGATGATGGGAATCAACGACGTCAAGAAACTCCTGATTTGAGAAGTATGTCGAGTAAGCTTCTTCTCCATTTCTCTCTTCCTTCTTCTCTTTCTTAATCTCTAAATGAATTCTCTCTAGGGTTTCTCAAAAGTAGCTGATGCAAAAGCTCTATTTCTCTCCTTTTTATGTTCTTTTTACACTTCTTTATGTTTTGGGTAACCCCAGGGTTTTTTCGGGGTTCAAAAGGTCCCAAAAATCCCATGAAACATGAAGTTCGTGAGTGTCTGTGTATTTGCCCGACGCAGGCCACTGCCCTGTCAGGGCCTACATCTAAGCCTTCTGTCAAGATCATGGTTGTTTTAGCCCGAATGTCTTCTAAAACTCCCCCGTTCTTCGATACTTACCTTGAAACACTAGCAAACAAGGTACCTCAAAAACATAATATTTAAGCTCAAAAGCTTGTATTAACCCATAAAACACTTAAAACACAAATATTTAACAGACTATCGTAATTGTAATCTAAAAACATACTAAATGATTGAATTTACGGTTAAGCACATATCAAACTATGCCCTAAAACATGATGCAATTTACACTTATCAGCTTTTATGATCTGTAAGGATTCAAAATGTCTCCATATATAAATAATGTCACCAAATCTTAAAAGCATCACTCCCACTTAAGGCATCGTCTGTCTAAGAAAAACTACCCGCTCTATCCAAAACTCACACTTACTCAACTTTGCATACAACTCTCTCCTTTAGAATTTGTAACACAATCCTCAAATGTTGTTCATGCTCCTCTTTACTTCTGGAATACACCAATATATCATCAATGAACATTATCACAAATTGATCCAAGTACTCCTGAAAAGTCATGTCCATCAATGCTATAAATGTGGCTGGTGCATTAGTCAATTTGAAAGGCATCACTAGGAACTCATAATAGCCATACCAAGTATGAAAAGATGTCTTGGGAATACTAAACTCAACTATCCTTAACTATCAATATCCCAATCTCAAGTCAATCTTGGAAAATACGACAACGCCCCTCAGTTGATCTAAAAGATCATCTATCCTCAACAACAGGTACTTGTTTTTCACCATCACCCTAATTAACTATCGGTAATCCATGCAAAGTCTCATACTACCATCCTTTTTCTTCACAAACAGTACTAGAGCTCCCAGGGTGATGCCTTGGTCTGATAAAGACCTTTTCTAACAACTACTCTAACTGCCTTTTTAACTCATTTAACTCAATAGTAGCTATCTTATAAGGTGCAATGGAAATTGGTGCAACTCCAGGCATTGTATCAACAATGAAATCTATCTCTCGTTGAGGTGGTAAACATGGTAAATCATCTCAGAATGCCTATGGAAACTCCCTCACCATAGGAATATCCTCTAACCCAGGAATCACCTCCCTTATATCTATAATATGAGCTATATATGCCTCACACCCATCCAATATCAACCGTCTAGCAGTCACAGCCGAGATCATACATATTAAATTTATTATAACTCGATGTTGTGCTAACCAATCCATCCTGTGAATCACATCAAACTCCATTAATTCCATCACTATCAAGTCAGCTAATAGCTCCATTTCACCAATCCTCACTGCATTTCCCTCCTTACACTATTTACTACTATATAATCACCTACTAGTAGCAACTCTCTTAGATCATATCCTAAGGGATTAACTGGTATGTGCTTAATTTTTAATACATTTAATCCATTAAACTTAATGATTAATGCTTTCAAATGCTTAAGACATTCACTTTAGTTTATATTTAGTTTGAGGTATAATTTAGAAGCATAATGGCTAAAGTGAGCTGAAAGTATAGTCTTTGAGCTATCTTTTTATGATTCACACTCAATTTTCTTCATGAAATAAAAAGGAGAAGGATTAGAGCAAGAGGTGGCAAGAAAATGCCAAGGAAGATAAAGTATATGTGGAAAACATCAAGAGAAAGAATATAGAAAAGTTGCTCACAGCTATGCATAAATTGTCATGGTCATGAGATATGTGTCATGGGCATAAGACTCACTTACATGGGCATGACACTGCTTGTAATGCCCATGAAACGGATACTCATGACTGTGAGCCTCATCTAGGCCATTCATGGCTGTGAGACACTCCTTACGCCCCTGAGTTTTATTCCACCTGTCCCAAAAATCTACTTTTCACTATAAACAGAATATGTTGTGACTGCAGAAAACGTTCTTCTTTTTTATTCTTCATTTTTTGGGGTTTCAGGAGAAAGAATAGAGGTGACAAAAGGTATTCCTTGGAGACCTATGGAGAAGATGGAAGTTTAGCTTCCTAACACCAGTTCGAAGGTGAAATTGATGCCCGAGTCACGATTAAGCATATTTTCTCTTTGTTTAATGTTGAATCTCTCTTTAGGGATTGTTATTGTTGTTCTATGTTGAATGATTTGGGTATTGTAAAGATGATCTTAATGCATTCATTGAATTGTTTTATTATAAACCCATTACTAGAATCTTAAATATAATTCGTAATTATTGTGTTTAAGATTCATTAGAAGCTATTAATGACCTTGAATCATTAGGAACACCGTAACTTAGGTAAGATAACTAGAGCTTATGAGGTTATTGTTTACATTGATCTGTTTTCCATTTCGTAATACGACTGCCTAATTAAATCTAGAGAGCGTGTTCTAGGTCATTCGGTAGTTAGGTTTAATTAATGAACTTCTCTTAATTAAATACGACCTAAGGGAAAATCATGATTAGCAGAACGTGTTAGTCCACAATCAATGATCCTAGGAGAGGTGTGAAAGCATTATAACAATGAGATGTGTTTAGTCATTTGTAGGCCCAGATTGATATGAGTATTGAGTTTTACACATATTTGACACTTTTATTATCTTTGATTGTTTTCGATAAATTTCTTCCATTAGTTTTTGTAATTTTGTTTTCTCGATTGCATCAACTCAAACCCCCCTTTTATTTCCTTTGCATCGATTATTTTCATTATAAGAATTAACCTAATATTCCTTATAGATACAATCCCGACTCATAACTGCTACAAACTTTTAACATGCAGAGTCAGGTAAATTTTACTATACACTCGACACACGCAGTCAAGCTCCTCAATCTCCACCAAATCGGTAGAAACTACCACTTCTGCTTGATGTGCCATCAGCTCTCTTAGATTGTTGGACCCCGACCATTTTTTCTTGAAAATTTGAATTATTAAATGAAATTAAATGAGGAAGTAGTGGTGTTAAATGTTTTATTTGGGTAATG
>JAOTAX010000196.1:8410578-8429614 GCA_025629825.1 Erythroxylum guanchezii | reverse complement strand
TGATGATGATGATGATGTTATTGTTGTTGTTGTTACCGTTGTTAACACTAATACATCCACAATTAAAATATGATAAGTTAAAATTTAGATATATAATTAAAATTAAATTACAAATAATTTAATCGCCATTATTATCTAACACATCACTTTACAAACCAAGTCAATTCAAACATTACCTTGTTTGAGAAATTCAAAAGTCTAAACTAATATATGTTTATAAATACTTTAGGTTTAACCAAATATGTCCAAATTTGACATACTCATACAAAGTCTTATTAACTAAAAGTCGTAACATAGTAATTTTTTATTTTTAACCACCTTTTACAAACTAAAATAAGCAGCTTATTTAATTAGGTTCACAATAAACATAAATGAGGGCTAGTTACTCTTGACTCTCTTATGGTTTTCACTTCACTTACTAATCTTTAAAAACTATTACTAACCCCTTAAGATTTAATTTTTATTTCTGTCGTACCCTTTAACATTACACTTTATTAAAAAGCTTAGTGGAGAATATGGAAATGATGTTATATGGCTTTTGTTGGTGTTATGTGGTATAATACTTGTGGTATGGCCAAACCATATGATGTCATATAGAGTGTGGTATCGTGTAATGGATATACATAATGCAACATGAAGAGAAAGGAAACTTTTCAACCTTTAATTCATGTTAGGATTTAGGAAATGACTTTGAAAGACAACTGGGTTGTTGTTGATACTAGAGGTAGATCAAATCATGGTTTTTTTTATTCACCTCAACTTTAGAAACATTGCATATGTTTTTATTTAGTTTGGCTTTTCTCTACTAACTTCTTTTACAAGCTTTTTTGTTGGATTACTAAGAATGATTATATCGGTGAGTGAGGGTGAAATTAAGTTAGTGTATAATGGATTTATTGTTGATGGAAGTGTAATTATTAAGGACAAATTGAGTAAGTTATCATGTTAAAATTATTGTGCATGTTATATATTTGATGAACTTCCCAAGAAATAATTCACTATAATTTTGTTTTTCTAATGTATGAAAAGAGCCATTGGACTCTAAAAATGGTTTATACGTCATTTTAAGAGACAAGTTTTAAGATGAGTGAACTATGGAAATAGTTCACTCATTAATTATTGGAAAACTATGTTTTATAAACTTGATCCTTGCCTTTTAATGCCTAAATTTGCTTTAGTTACAACTTTATTAATGTAATGAATTTATTTGTAAGGCTTAATAAATGTTGCTTAATGTTTAATAGAATGATTAGTTTGCCTTTTTTTTAAACCTTTAAGTGTATATTATAAGCACTTAATATTATATCATTAAGTATTGTTCTACAAAATCATTTACATCCACAACAATAAGTTCGCAACAACTTGTCTATGTATATTATAAGTATCGATTAGAGGCTCCTTTATAGACTTCATAGGGATCAAAGAACCCTAAAAGGAGGTTTTTTATATCTTCAAAATATGGGTAAACTCTGTATATAGTCTATTATTTTTAAGAAAAGAGCATTATTAGTAAAATGGTAACTAATTTTGTTATTTATGGTAAAGAAAGAAATGTTGCAATTTTTTCAAATGGTATGCTAAAAAATTTACTCTAATAAGTGTAGGTGTCATAAATATCTTAAGAGAAAAAACATGTTAATGGTTTACAAAGTACATTAGGGAGATGATAGTAAAATTAGTTGGGTGTATGGTTTTATGATCTTATCTAGGATTATGTTTGATGTTGAAATCTATGTATACAATCTATGGGAATGAGCTATAATGGATATTAAATGTATCTATATGAGTAATTGTAATAGATAGTAAAAGTATGAACATTAAGTTTTAAATTAATGTAAATTAGCTAAAAAACTTTATTTAATCTATATGTAATAGTGTACTATTCATTCATGAGATTTATAAAATGATATTCCAAAATAAAGTGATATTGCACTTAACTTGTCATATATTGCATAAATAAAAAATGCACATGTATATGACAATATGGTCAAAATTTAAAATGACATTTATGTATAGGATTGTCCATAAGTTTATAAACATAAAAGACACTACACATAGGGTTGCCCAAAAATTAATCAATACAAAAGATATTGCACATGGAGCTGTTTAAAACAACATAAATATAAAAGACATTACCTATAGGGCTATCTAAAAGGTAGTAAATGTGTAGCACCACATGCTATACACATTAATATATTAAACTTGCCTTCAATTCTAGAGATAATTATGAGTCTAGCTATACTTCTAGTCCTTTTATCTTATTTAACTCCTTATATTTTTAACCTTGGTGAAGTCCCAGATCTTTCAATTTGATTGTTGGCTAACTTTTGCTTTGTTTTAGTTTCTTTAAATGGTATCTTACCTTTATCATATGATGCATGAATATTACACTTTCTTAAGAAGACACACATGGTTGAATTTATATGAAAGATTAAAGATGTTATCATTTGTATATATTATATTATTGATCAACATTGTATAAAAAAGCTTACCATTATTTAAGAATGGGAATGGCTTATGTCATGTGACCTAGGGAATGGCATCATACATGTTTTTTTTATATTTCATGCAGGTTATATATATTCTCTAGTTTTTGTTGATAGAGTACCTTTCTTACCTTCATCAACTTCTCTTGTTCTTTTTTCATTGACATTCCTTGTCTTTTCTTAGATATGGGAGGATTGATAATGTGCCCATGTTCTTCCCTTTGTATTGGCTAAAACTATTTACCTCGTACTAGATTTATACTTTTCTAATAACAACTTGTATACGCCTCCTTAGCATAGTACTCATGTACATATACCTCTGGATCTCCTCTCTCTAAAATAATTTTTGAAATAGCATGACTACAAAAGATGCAAGTTAAGCCCCATTTTCCAGGTTCACTACATAATAGTCACTCATATAATGTTCAACTTCAAAGTTCCCACACTTCAAAAATGAGCCAAATTATTAGTATTATTTGTTCTGAGGTTCACTCCAAAAGGTCATTCATATAATGTTCAACTTCAAAATTTTCAATACTTAAAATTTTTTCCAAATAATTAATAGCCTCCTTTTTATTTTTCTCCATCTTTGGCAAAGTGTTAGAACATATATTACCATCATATACAACCATACCTTTCTTTTTATAATGGAATATCTTTATAATTGCTCTTCTTATGACCTCTAAGAAAGTAAAATTGGTTTTTCCCCTACATTTCTCAAGTATACTCCAAAACACGTTACAATGTTACCTAATAACAAATGACTATTACATCTTCTATGAAAAGCATATCTACACCATCTCTTTTTTAGAATTTTTGTTTGCAACAAATCATATACATCCTTGTTCATGTTGTCTAGTTTACTAATTGTTCTTTCATATCCTTGTTAAGTACAATTATAATCTATACTCCACATCTGATCTTGGAAGAAAATAAGTAATTAATATTTGCTTTATAAACCATAAATGCCTAAAATAATAATGGTGATTAAAGTGCACGTACTTATGATCAAATTATTCCTACAGGCCTCTACATCATAAGAATAAGAGAAATCCAACATCAAATTAGCTGACACTTGGTATGGAAATAACTTTTAGTATTTCATTGTTTTACCTTTTAATTGTCACTTAAGAATAATCATAAGCGACTACTACCGATGTCATCAAGTAGACAACCCAAATACTATTTTTCATCTTTCTTTGTTCTCAAATCTAATAATAACCCAAGCTAAATATAACTGTTATTATTCCCTATTCAATGGCATTTAGCAATTGTCCACAATAATTTATTTTTAAATGACGTCAATCAATGCATATAATTAGTCTACTAGTGTTAACAGACCTAAATTTCACTTATTTGAGACAAATATAATATGAACCAAATATACCTTTATAAGATGTGATATAAAGTGATTTGCCCCTATTGCTTTCTATTGCAACCAAGAAGTGTCCTCTTAAATTCTCATATTATCCACCTTCATCTCCAAGTAACAAATGCGAGGCATACCTCCTATCTTTGTAAGTTTTAATATTTGAAATCTTTTATTTGTAATCTTATAAAATAACCTATTTAACTCATAAACATGATAGATAGGACTATCCATAAATTATGTCATATGTTTTTTTTTTTATAAATCCACTGGTTTTCAGTTTTATTGTTATTAAAATATTTTACCACAATAATGGGTGTCTTATAATGTCTTGATATAAAATGCATGTTCAATTTGTGTAAGGCTTACATATATTCTCCACTTTTTTTTTTTACACTCTACATTAATTCTTGGCTTTTCATTTTTAATATACACATAGTTAAATCCTATTTGGATAGTCATGTTCTTTAAAGTATATCTAACAATTGTCATAGAATAGAAAATTATTCTCTCCTTTAGAATAACTTTTCCATCATCTAAAGTTGAAGCATTAAAGTAAGGATATATGAAGTAGAAGCACTAAATTAAAGATATTTTACCTTCTTCTTCTTGTCATCTAAACTTCCTTTAATGCTACAATGTCTTAATCATTAACTTTAATCTCATTTTCCCTTAAATCAATATTATAAATACCTACACACCACTCACTCATATTAGGCAACTCTTCTTCTATACCACATTTAATTATATCTTCTGCAATTTCTTCACTTAAATACCCTTACTCACTAAAACATACTAATTTGCTATCATTATATGTTAGGTCTTATGAATCATTAGATGCTTCAGGGTCTATTTCAGTGGTTACTTCAATGGGTGCCTTAGATAGTACATTAATAGTTGCTTCAATGGCTAAATGACTACCACAGTAGCTTCTTTAATGTCTACTTTCGTGTATATTAGACCGTCATAATCCTTAATTACCTTAGTAGGAATATCTATTACAGCGTCATTAAGTATGCATAATTTGAAATATTTCTCCCCATCCAAATACACCTTAACAGTCTTCAATTTTATTTCTTTAATTGATTGTATCATATCCTCAAATTGTCATCATTCTTTAGTGTCTTTAAATTATCTTCAAATAATTCATATGGGAATTTATACGCAAAATATTATGCTTGTCTATGACCTAACCTATTAAAATTAAGCATAAAATCAACCGATGTTATGTCATCCATCTCAATACCAAAAATTTATGTCTCCCCACCTTCATATATCATATATGGTTTGAACTTGAAACATTCACCATAAAAACACTAAAACCTAATCCTATGATTAGAAATTGCAACCATTTCTCAACCAATACTTACAACAACATTATAACAAAATTCATCAAAAGTTACTTCTTGCCAAGTAGTTCACAGTGCCAAGAAACAAAAATTAAAGGTCCTTTAATATATTTCAAAATGGAGTAGCCTTTTTGTTAACTATGTTAGTACTTCTCCTTATAATAATGACTAGCGATAATCAATGTTAAATAATGAATACACATGTTAGAAGTTGCATAATGAACTAATATATTATTAAAATACTAGCAATGAATACCTTAATTATGATTGAAGTTGAAGTCATTTTAGAATACCTACTATATATTCTAAAAGGGCTGATGGATCATGAAAATGAGTAGATACTAATCCTCATTAAATAAAAACTAAACGAATATAGACATTAATTATTATTTACTAAATTAAATTGGTAAGTACAACATCATTGTTTCATTTTAACTATTTCTTTATAATTTGATCCCTTGGATTTTCCTTTTAAAAAGGTCCAAAAATTGCAGCTCAAATGACTGGCTTTCAACCTGATAAGTTCCTAATTTATAAGCAATCCACACCTTAAAATTTAACTGATAATATTACAAGATGCCTAAATGATTGCAATAGGCTATACATATTAGAGAACAATATAAAATATTGATCATATCAGCATGAATTAATTCACCTAAAGTGTAAGACATTGTTGTTTATAGTTATTAGAGTTAACCCCACATAACTAGCTTTGATAGACAACTACACAAACACACTTGAAGATAAATTAAAACTCAAATTCATGCTCCAAATCTGCTCTCTCTGTGCTTGGATCTTCACATACGGTTCACTAAAAAAGTGTTCAATTAATAGGTCTGTGAGAGGAAAGTCACAAAGGCAATTCAAGGAGTGATAGTATGACATCTACCGTCGGACGATCCTGGTGGAACCTAGACTGTGGTTTGGTATACTGTGCTATATATGAAGCAAAAGACATGAGAGAAAGATTGCCATTTCTTTCGTTTCGAGATTGCCTACTAAAGGGGAAAGATAAGGCAACGAACAACAATTCTCATGGAATCTCGTCTAGATTTTTCTTATATGATAAGTGGACTGGCAAAGTTTCCATTGAATATGAAAATAGGAATCCTTTACTGCCCCAGCTTGTGATTTATAACGATTTCCAGCAGTATCTGTTTCGTGAGTGGAAGCATGTTATTATTGTTAAGGTATATAGGAAGAGTGTACGATTTCAATTCCTTTTTAATTGTCTCTCGACATTATGGAAATTAGAGGGCGAAATGGAGATGCTTGACTTGAATTATGGATATTTTATTATGAAGTTCGATTGTGAGGAGGATCTCATCACGGTTATGTCTAGCAGCCCTTATGTGATTGTAGGTCATCTGCTTACAGTCACTCGTTAGGTACCTAGTTTCTCTCCTTCTACTGCGCAAATAAAAAAGGTATTTACTTGGGTTTGTATTGTTGAGTTTCCTATCGAATATTATAAAGATGAGATTCTATTTACTGTTGCAAGCTATATGAGGAGCTAATAAAGATTGATAGACAAATTGTGTTAGCAACAGGGGAAAATTTGCACATATTTGTATTGAAGTTGATCTGAAGAAGCCCCTTGTTTCGAGAATGAAAATGGAAGGAGTCTGGCATGAGGTTGAATATGAGGGTATTCCGGTGATTTATAATAGATGTGGGAAGGTAGGACACTTGATTTCATATTGCACTGAAATTCCTCGCCCTTCTTCTGATCAAAATGGTGGTGATGATGTGAGGGTAGATAGTGAGAAAGCTGGTGGAGGATCCCAGGACTAGTAGGCGGCAACATTGTGGATAAATGAGGGCGAATTACTATTTGGTCCTTAGATGGTAGTTCATAAACGGCCGCATAAAAATTCTAAAGGAATTATGAGACTCTCTTCTATCTACAATGATCAAAGGGATAAGGATAAAAGCATTCTCAATATATTTGACAGCTTAGACGTTAAAAATGTTGTGCTAGAGTCGAATTTAGAGGAAGCTAATGTGACAAAGGTAGGTATCCAGAAAGTGTTTAATTCCCAAGACAATTCCACTCGAAAGAAGAATTGTGGAAAGGTAGGCATGTCCAAATCCAATGGTCAGAAAATGGGATCCACCTCAACTTCTAAGTTGATGAAATCAACACAAATTGCAGTTGAGGTGCCCATATATACGGTTTTGCCACCCCTTATACAAATTGATAATATGTCAAGTAATATTACTACTGCGCCACCTTCTAACCCAAAGTATCCTATGATGGTAAAGGTTAATATTGAAGAAGTATCCCCTCTTTAAGAACCTGTTATGTAGAATGATTCTTTCAATATTGACGCAGGTGCTAGTGTTTCGGAGAAGATTAGATACGGTGACCAATTTGAGCTAGATAAAGTGGGAGATAAGCTCTTCTTTGAGATTGATGGTAGAGCGATGAAAATGGGCAACACGCAAGGAGAGCGTGCAAGGAGCCAGACCCCACATAAGTGTTAACCCTCCGTCTTCTTTTAAGTCTTTGTCATTCTTTATGGATTTACATATTATGTCATGGAAAAAGGGAGGGTTCTCCTGAATGTTTAAGGATCTCTACAAAAGTAAAAGAGTTTATATAACTATTTTTTTGGAGCCTCATATTTATGGCTCAGTGGCTGATGGACTTATTAGGAGCTTAAGGATATCTCATTTTCTCAAGGCTAACTCAGTCGGATTTGCCTAGGGTGTTTGGTTCTTATGGAATATGGATAATTTGAAGATTTATCCCATTCATTTTTCCACTCAATATATTCAAGTGTTATTAGATTTACCTAGGTTTTAGCCTTGGTTACTTACTACATGCTATGTTAACCCTGTAAACATGCTAAAGGAGCAATTTTGGCAATCTATGGTTGACATAGCTTCTTAGCTCTCTATCCCATGGTTACTTATAGGGCACTTTAATGATATTGTGACAGATTATGAGAAGAAGGGTGGTAGTTCACCTTCTGTTAGTCGATGTAAGGCTTTTCGTGATCGGTGAAATAGTTGTGAGTTGAATGATAATGGTTTTCAAAGGCCTATTTTCACTTAGGCTAGAAAATCTTCAGGTATTGATTTAACTCAAGAACAGTTAGATCATGCTCTTGGTCTTCTTAGAAGGATTTATTCCTATATGCTTCTTTATTTAATATTCTTCGAGTTCTTTCAAACTATGGTCCAATTTTACTATGTACTAAAGGGATTTCTTTGATTCCTAGATTGAGACCATTCCGGTTTGAGGTTGCATGGGCTATAAATCAAGAGTATCGTGCAATGGTAGTGGCTACCTGGGGTTGTAGATATCAATGTCCTTGTGCATCTCTCCAATAGGTTCAGTAAGCTTCTATCGAGTGGGCTAAAACTATTTTTAGGGCCATAAACTGAAAAAAGAGGTGGCTGATGGGCAAGATTACCAGAGTGCAATTATCGCTAACTAATAGGCCAACAGAAAGTCTCTACAAGCTGGAAAGAGATCTGGTTGTAGAGTGTTCTTCTATTTTACGGCAAGAAGAGATGTTTTGATTCCAAAGGGCTAGAGTTAATTGGGTTATGGATGGGGATCACTGCACCAAATATTTTCATTCTATAGCTAAAGCTAAATGGAAACGAAATAAAGTTGAGTGTTTAACAGATTCTTTGGGGAACTAGGTTTCTGACGAGAGCTTCCTTTAGAATATAGCACATGGTTATTTTTAAATATAACACATAGTTATTTTTCAAGAATCTTTTCCCTCCTAACTATCTTTTGTAACCTAAAGCTTATGGATTTATCTAAGTTGACTCTCTCACGCAAGATCAGAACTTAGGAGGTGTAGACGGTTGTATCTCAGATGGACCCCTTTAAGGCCCCTGGTCTCAATGGGTTTCAATCTTTCTTCTACAAAAGAATTGGGAAATTGTTGGCACTAATGTATTCAATTTACTCCGTTAGAGCCTCAAGACTGCTACAATCCTAGAACGTGTTAGTAAAACAAATGTTATTTTGATTCTGAAGGTTGACACTCCTAAGGTAATTTCTCAAGTTAGACTTATATCTCTTTGTAATATTCTTTTTAAGATTATTACAAAGGTTTTGGTTAATCGTTTACGCCCATTTTTAAATGAGATTGTAAGTCCTTTACATAACAGTTTCATTCCTAGACGACACACATTAGATAATATTATTATTGTCCAAGAGGTCATGCATTCATTGTGCAAGTACATGAGAAAAATGGGGCACATGGCTATTAAAATTGATCTTGAGAAGGCATATGATAGAATCCAATCGGATTTTCTAGAAAAGGTGTTTACGACTTTTAATTTTTTAGCTTCTTGGATACAATTAGTTTGTAACTTTCTTAGCTCTTCTTCTTTGTCTATCATTTAGAATGGTTCGTCATTGCCCAGTTTTAGCCCTACTCGTGGGTTAAGACAAGGGGACCTTTTATCCTTATAATTGTTTGTTGTTTGTATGGAGTATTTATCCTCTTTGATAAGTAATGTTGTTCACAGTAAACTATAGACTCCTATTCGTGCTTCTAAATTAGGTCCTGGTATATCGCACTTATTTTTTGTTGATGATATGATGTTATTTGCTAAGGTTTCTTATCGTCAAGCTAAAGAGATCATTTCAATCTTATCTAAGTTCTGTGCTTCTTTGGGATAGAAAGTTAACAGGAGAAGTCTAGAGTATTCTTTTCTAAATTTGCAAGTGAGGACATGAAGAGGAAAATTACATAACGTTTGGGAGTGAAAATCTCTTTAGATCTGGGAAGATATTTAAGGGTGCCACTTGTTCATTTCATAATTAAAAGATCAACCTACTTTGGCATTGTTGATAAAGTCAAGACCAGATTGGCGACCTGAAAAAGTAGGTATCTACTTTGATTAAGTCTACTCTATCGATGATTCCAAATTATATGATGCAGACTAATTGGTTATTGTCATCTATTTGTGATGAATTGGGCATAATTAATAGGAATTTTTATTGGGGTTTTGTTGATGGGGCTTGACAACATCATATGATTAACTGGCAAAAATTGTTACTTGATAAGCAGAGTGAGGGCCTGGGTTTTAGTTCATCTCAGCATGCCAATGTTACCATGTGAGGTAAGCTTTGCTAGTTTATTTTGCATAGATATGGAGCTCTTTGGGTTTATGTCTTACGGGATAAATATATCAATAAAAGGGGATTTAATTCACAGATCATGAACTCTTCCCTTTGGAAAAGTATAGTAAAAAGCATGGAGCATCTTTCAGAATTCATGATATGGAAAATGGGTGATGAGTCAGAGAAATCTTTTTAGAGGGACCTTAGGTTGGTGATTTGCCTTTGGGCACATCATTGACTACTGCTAAATTGGGGGACTTGACCATGTTGAAAGTGGCTGATGTGATTTCAGAGGCTAAGACATGGGATCTCTCTATTGTGGAAAATTTGCTTCCTTCAGAGGCTATTGCACAGATCCAAAGTATCCCTATTCCAAGATTTTCGGAGTTGAAGGACTCTTTGATCTGGAGCAAAAGTGCTACTAGGACTTATTCTTCTAGATCAGCATTTAAAGCTTTGCAGGGCTTGACTTTGTTTTCTTTAAATGGTGATTGGAGGATATTATGGAAGATTCCATGTTTACATAAACTTCATCTCTTCTTGTGGCTGGTCTTACATAGGAAAATTATGACTAATGTGTTAAGACATCATAGGTTTGAGACAAAATGACACTTGTCCTCAATGTGAGGGAGGAGCCGAAACTATCATGCATGTACTACGTGATTGTCCTTATGCAAAAGAGATTTAACAAGTGTTTCATAGGTTTGGTGATCCAAACTTCAATATAATGAACCTGTAGGAATGGATAAGGGGGAATCTAGAGTGCAATGGTCAACTTGGGCCTACTGTGTTGCCTTGGATGATCATTTTTGTGAGTTGTTTATGGGTTATTTGGAAGTCAAGAATTTCTCTTATATTTCAAAATGAGATTATTTCCCCATTGGTGCAGTGCCAATATATTCGCAAGCTAGCCATAGAGAACATGCTTCTTCAGGACATTAGGTCAAACCGTACTGATGCCCATCATTTGGTCTCTTGGGAGCATCCTAAATTTGGATGGATTAAAATAACACTGATGGGAGCTATTGTGGTAATCTAAGGGAGACTGCTGCTGGAGGGATTTTGCGGGATCATAGAGGTATTTGCTTGTTGGCTTTTTCTTTTAAAGTGGGATGGTGTTTAATCATTAATATGGAACTTCAAGCAATTTGACAGGAGCTTCAGTTTGCTTAGGATGCAGGTTATTATCAAGTGGGGTTAGAGTCTAACTCTTAGCTTGCCATCTATTAACTCATCTAGCTCGAGTCACCACCCGTTTGGAGCTATGGTGGAAGATTATCCAGCCCTGATCACGTGTGATTGGGAGTGCCATATCAAACATATCTATCGTAAGGCAAATTTTTGTGATGATTTCTTGGCCAAACAGGAATCTTAGATGTTCAATATGAGATTTTCGTCCTGTAGAACTATTTGCCCTTCTTGAGAAGGATTTGAATGGTGTTGGTTTTAGTCTTTAGTTGTTTGTTTCATTTCCGATGTATCAAGAAAAAAAAGGGACATGCCAGGAGTCCATTTCCTTTGAAGGGATAGAAAGGTAATTTCTAACTTCAAATTTCATTACACTCTACACTCTACAAGAACAACAATAGGTGAACAATGAAATAACCTAATTGAAACTTTATAAAAGATTTCCTAATTAAACTCTAATCGAAATCTCCTAATTGAACTCTTAACAACCCTGTAAATGAAAATCCTTAAATTGAAAAACCCCTAAATTGCAAATCATTATTTCATAAAGCTATCATATGGATAAACATGAGCATAAAAAGAGGAGTAACTTTTCACAAAGCCATCAGAAGCCCACGTTTCCCTTCTCTTCGTGCGAATGGACAAAAAGATAATTGTATGATTAATTTGGAAGTTAAATAATTTGTACAGTACTGTATATATGTTGATTAAAATTTCAATTAAAAAGAAAATCTTCAACTGATTAAAGATTTTCCAAATTATCTTATCCTCTTTTTGAAGTTTAAACACTTAAAAGAAATGTCAAACGTAACTAAAGTCTAAATTTTCGTTGATAAGCAGCACATTAGTCAGCGAGATACGATTCTTTTTCATCTCCCTGTCTTTCCATACCCCACCTCGCCCACTCTCTCTCTCAATCCATATATATATCTCTTTTTGTCCTCTCCTCTCTAGAAACCGTATTATATATTTATATACCAAAAGTGAAGAAAAATTACAAAAAGGCTACAGAGAACAGAAACCGAAGGAAGATGGAGTCTTACGAGGCCAATATGAACACCAACAACGGCGAAGATCACTCACTCTCCGCCTCCAATACCTACTCTACCGCCGTCGATCAGGGCTGGCAGAAGGTCACCTACACTAAAAAGCAGCGCAAACAAAGACCTGAAGACTCATCCGCGTTCGTCAATCCGGCGAGAGTTGACGGCGCCGTCGACAAAGCCAACGTCTTCCACTCCTTGGAGCAAAAGGCGGAGGATCGACACCGCCGGATCCTCGAAGCTCAGCGCGCGGCTGAAACCTCCTTCGCCGCCGCCGCTAATGGCGTGAAAGTGACAGCAAAGCACGGATCTGACGACGACGACGAGGAGACCGACGATGGCGAGGGCGATAAAGTAATTGAGAAGGTTGGGGAGAAGAAGCCCAAACAGAAGAAGCCGAAGAAGCCGAAGGTCACGGTGGCCGAAGCCGCTGCTAAGATCGACGCCGCAGATCTCGCCGCGTTCCTTGCGGAAATTTCGGTCTGTATTTGGCAGTTATTGTTTGGATTTTTTTATTTTGAAGGGATTGAGGTTGAGATTCGATGTTGTTGAAATTCTTTAGGCCTCATATGAGGGACAACAAGAGATACAACTTATGAGATTTGCTGATTATTTCGGAAGGGCGTTTTCGGCAGTGAGTTCTGCGCAGTTTCCGTGGATGAAAATCTTCAGAGAGAGTACGATTGCAAAAATAGCCGATGTGAGTTATGCTTTAGATCTTTTGAGGCTTGGGTTATGTCAGATTTTAATCAGTTGTTGTCAACTGTAATTGTGTTGAATTGCATTGTTAATGTTGGATTTGGTACGTGTATTGACTTTTAGTATTGATGTCTTACAATTTTGCAATCTGAGCATTTAATTGGTGAAATCGCCTCAGAAATGCGATTGCATTTGCCTGATTATTTCTCATTTGAAGGCTTTGAATGAATAGCATCGCTTCTCACATACTAATTGGATTTGTCCATGGTTGCTAATTATATGACTGTTACTATATTGACCTTTTCCTGCATGTGATTTGTCATTACTCAAGGCACACCTTTGATAGAGTTTGTGTTTTACTCAAGGCTCACCTGATCTATGGTCTTAAAACATGATTTGGCCGTTTGTCCTTGTGTTTTTTTATTAACTGTTACATTGCCTTTTTCTTGCAATTGGATGGCAACTCTTATGATTTTACTAGTCATTGACCTCATAATGTCTCAAAACCAATATGCTAGTTCATTCTTCTGCAGATTCCCCTGTCTCATATTTCTGACTCAGTTTATAAAACATCTGCTGATTGGGTCAATAACCACTCAATTGAGTCTCTGAGTTCGTTTGTCATATGGGCTTTAGACAGCATACTAGCAGATTTGGCTGCTCAACAAGCTGGTTCTAAGGGCTCCAAAAAGAGTGTGCAACAATCTTCTTCAAAGTCACAGGTAAACTTTGTGCAACGAATCCTTGTTGCCCCTTGATTTCTCATGCTTCTTGTTTTGTCTTGGTGGTGCTATAGGTTCAGTGATTTGCTGATTGCATTGATTCTTAATTTGTGTCTTGCAAATATAATGATTCACATATTCTCTCACTTCCTCTCGTACTTTCTGCTTCGTAGTATCACTTATAATGATTGATGAACAATCTTGGCATTTTTATGGGCTTTCAAGAATTATGGTTTGAAAAGAGAAAAAATAACATGGCTAGTTTAAGGATTGGTTTTATGAGCTTTTACTTGCAAAGCAGTCTCATTGCTTCTCTCTGTCTGTGTCATCTCGCTTTTGTACTGAAAAAGTTTCAATATACGTGTCCTTATTCCATTACTTTGCTCATGAATTGTTCTTTTGAATCACCTCAGTCTTCCTCTTTACATGTTTATCATAGTTAAGATCCTAAGTAATTCACTTAACCATTATGAAGTTGACATCACTTTGAAATGACAGGTTGCAATCTTTGCTGTACTTGCAATAGTACTGCGTAGAAAACCTGATGCTTTAGTTAACATCTTAACAACATTGAGGGACAATTCTAAGTATCAAGGACAAGATAAACTTCCAGTTATTGTATGGGTGGTAGCACAGGTATGTGAGTGACATAGAAGATTTGGGATTTTGGAAGATGAGTGCCTGTGATCACCTTTTTACAAGCATTGACTGCATTCTTTTATTTAGGCCTCGCAAGGGGATCTGGCTGTGGGACTGTATTCATGGTCTCGTAACCTCTTGCCTATAGTCAGTGGAAAAGGTTCAAATCCGCAGTCCAGAGATTTAATTTTACAGTTGGTTGAGAAGTATGCAACTTCCACGGTGTTCTTCTTGTCCTTTTCCCAATATTAGCAAAAGTTTGAAAATTGAAAATTTTGTTATTTTTGATTTAGGATTTTGTCTTCCCCTAAGGCCCGAACTATTTTGGTAAATGGTGCTGTTCGAAAGGGGGAACGCTTGATGCCTCCTTCTGCATTGGAGATCCTGATGCGAGTTACTTTTCCTGCTTCTTCAGCTAGAGTAAAAGTGAGTGTGACACAAGTATCTGCATTGTATATACTAAGAGATATTGTTTTTTCTGCTCATATTCTTCTGGACGTGATATGCGTGTGCAGGCTACTGAGAGATTTGAGGCGGTATATCCCGCTCTAAGGGAGGTATCTCTTGCTGGCTCTATTGGAAGTAAAGCAATGAAACAAGTAGCACAACAGATTATGACATTTACAGTTAAAGCGGCAGGAGAAGGTGGGAAACTCAACCTATTTGGTTTCTGCTGTTCCTTTGGTGGATCGGAATGGAAATATATTGATTTTTTAAATGAATTTGTCAGGCATTCCTGAATTATCTAAAGAAGCTGCTGGTGTTTCCATGTGGTGTTTTACCCAAACTGCTGACTGCTACAAGCAGTGGGTGAGTTGTTCTGGACCTGTTGTGAGCTGTGCTTTCGCAGTTTCAGTATTTAATTACTCCACCATGTAACATTGACCTTGGTATTGTCATAATTTGGAGAAATCAGGGCAATATTTATCAAGATAATCTGGAAGCTAGTATTGCTATTCTGAAAAAATTATCTGAAGAATGGAAGGAGCTCTCTGTGAAACTGGCTCCTTTTGATCCTCTTAGGGAAACTCTGAAGAATTTCAGGCAGAAGGTAGTTCCTAATTTCTTCAATCATACTGACCTTTACTGTTGGATGTAAACGGACTAATTCTTGTTACTCATTCTTGGTTTATCCACGTTTGCTTTATAGAATGAGAAAGCACTAACTAGTGGATCAGAAGTTGCTCACCAAGCACTCTACAAGGATGCAGACAAGTACTGTAAAGCAGTTTTGGGAAAAGTATCCCGTGGACACGGATGCTTGACAGGGATGGCCGTGGCAATTGTGGCATTGGCTGTTGGGGCAGCTGTCCTTTACCCAAACTTTGAGCAGTGGAATTGGGAGGAACTGCATGTATTGATTGGCTCAAAATTATCATTTTGAGCAGGATGTGCTCCAATTCCTTCGATGCAAAGCATCAATTTGTCCTTCGAGTGCTAGCTTCCATCAATTTTGTACTCGTGGTTTTGACTAAAGCGGTTCTTGATTAAGTGATTTACATAGTTTGAGAACTAGGCCGTCATACTTTTGCAGAAGAAAACCCCGAGAATTCTGTCAACGGTGAACGGGGTACCTTTTTATGTCCGTTAATGTACCAATTACCTTTTGAGAATATTTATTTATAGAATTCAGTGATACATGTGGTAACATTTTAATTAATAAATGAATCGTCTGATGACTTGCCAAAGGTTACTGTCTCGGTGGGCTTTACAATAACATGTCATGATTTAAACCAAGTGTTTGTCGTTTTGATCTTTGTTGTTCTTGATGAGAAATTTTTAAGCATCGTTCCTGGATGTGGATGAGTAGTAGGTATTACATGGAATTAAGGCTTTACTAACAGTATATGGTATTATTTTCTACTAGTATTTCTATAGTAATGCAGTAGATTAGGTATCTGTAGCACTGTCTTGCGTCCTAATCAGAATTAGGGGTTGGTAGTAGGGCGGCCGGCTAACTGGTGAACTGCCATATCCTATTGGCAGGAAATGAATGTCCCTTTGCTATTATGATTGTTGAAGGAAATCGAGTGTTCGATCACTACACAAAATCTTGGATTTAACAACTTAGATAGTAAGGGAAAAAGCTTGGATTTATGCAATGGTTGTATTACTTATGTAGCAATACAAAATTGGTCAGACTCTTTAACCTCAGAAAATTGATTGTTCGCCTAATTCTTGACCACTCATACCTTCCCTAAGCACCCTTTGAAAGAAATCTTCTAGTGTGTCCTTTCCATAACTTGGTGTTTTCTCAGCACTGTACTCCCCAGTCTCAGGGTCCAAAAGCAGCATGCTCTCAGCTGCATAATACCTGCCTATTTTCCCAAACTCAGCTGCATCTTCCATGGAAGGAAAGATCTTTGCAAGGAAATCCAGAACCCCAATTGCGAAATCCATTATCCCAATCGGCACTTTCAAGAACATGGGTTCTTTCCCCATTAACCTGAACAAAATCTCTCCTTGTTCAACTGGAGTCAATGCCTTGTCAGGTCCACCAATCGGCAACACCCGATTCATCTTATCCTTCTCCAACACACAATCTGCCATGAAAGAAGCCAAATCCTGTTCACTGATCGGTTTGCAGGCGCACAACTTTCCATCACCAAACATCACATAAGGCTTGCCATCTTTAACCAACTCAACTTGACCCCCTAAACTCTTGAAGAATGCTGTTGGTCTCACGATGCTATATGTGAATTCACTGTCTTCCTCAGCTTGTTTCATCAATTCAGCTTCAAACTTCAGCTTTGCTCGCTGGAATTCAAGTAGAGGCTTTTGCACACAAATTGCAGATAACAACACAAAATGCTTAGCTCCGCGATTCCTTCCCGCAATTAAACTGTTTTTTGTTGCCTCATAGTCGATCTTCCACGAGTCTTTGACACCTCCAGTACGACTAGCGAGGCATGACACTACAACATCGATTGGAACACCCAAATCGTCCAATGATCTCTCCAGTGTATCCAACTGGGTCACATCAGAGAAGCACACATTGGCTCCCTCAAGCTGCCTCAAGGTTTCATCTTTACTATTTTTAGCTCTAATCCCACTCCTCTCTCTCGCAATGGCTATAACGTTAAATCCTCTATTGATCAATTCCTTAACTACAAACTTCCCGATGTATCCAGTTGAACCAACCACCAAAAGGTTGATATCTTTAGGGTTCTTGTTTCTAAATGAAGGTATGGGCTTTTCAAAAAATGTAGCTCCCGTTTCGGTAGCTGTTGAAGCTACAACAGGGTTGAGTGTTTGTCTAGAAAAGATGGAGGGTCGGGACAATTTTACTGAAGAAAGGAAACTTAACTGAACTGGATTAATGAACTGAGAAGATAAGCAGGGCTTATAGACTTGGACCTTGGAAGAAAAAGGAAAGTAGACATTGGAAGTGAAACAAAGTGACATCTTTTGTGTGTAGACTTGGATCAACATGGTTGGTGTTGAAGAATCAAGAAGTTAAGTTGGTTGTTGGCAAAGCGAAGAGCTCTTGAAAAAAAATCAATGGAATGTGATAGAAAACAAAGCCATGGAAAACGAGTGGCAGGCAATGGCTGCTTTTGTAGCAGGCTATTATGTAATCATTTCTATAATCCAGACGTGGGCTTGGCCCAATCGCGAATTTTGATATCTTTACAGTTTACATCCGTCTTTTTAGGGTCAATTAAAAAATTATCTAATTCTATTTAATTTTGTAATTATAATTTAAATTTTAAAAGGTAACAATTAAATATTTAAATATTTAAATTTTCAATTATACCATAATGTTAAAATTTTCGTTAAGTTTGTTGACATTATTTATTATGCATGTCAGAAACCTTAACTATTTATATACATTATACATAATTAAACTAAATAATTAAGTTTAACTAAATTAGGTCGTTTAATTAAATTAACTAATTAAATATAACTAAATTAAGATATTTTTGGAACTAAAATTCCTAAACTAAAGAATATGAATATTGGGTTCATAATTTTAAAGAAGCATCCAATAAATTACCTCAGTTAGACTGTAAAATGTGAACAAAGCATCAAAATGTGAGCAAAGCAAAGGAGAGGCTATAAATGAAGGGAAGGAAGAACAAACAGGACCACTATGTGACAACGGTGGAGTTGCTTGCAAAAAAGGAAGAGAAGGGTTTTGAAGATGTAACAAAGATGCTTGATAGGCCTGGACCATAGATAAGGTTGTTGACAAGCTTGGAGAATCTAAATGTAGAAGGGGAAGTAAGGGAGAATTATGTCCAATTTTTTGAGCTTTATCATAACTTGGGATTGATTGTGAATTTGATATCCAAAAGATTGGTAGGGATTTGAGAAATGAGAGGGTGACAATTATCACATTGCAAAAAGAGAAGGAAAAGTAAAAAATAGATAACATATAGAAAATCATGAGTATCTTTAGCCATAAAGAGGAACAAAATTCTTCAAGAATAATAACCTTGG
>JAOTAX010000196.1:8350786-8367668 GCA_025629825.1 Erythroxylum guanchezii | reverse complement strand
AAGAATGTTCAACTATAAATTACAAATCCTAAACCTAGGAATTCATAAATCATAGCTAAACATAGATTAAGTCACTCTCTTTTGAAGCCCATTAAACTCAAGCCATTGCTACATCTTCAAGAGAAGAGAAGTGCCTAGCCACGCATAACTCTAGGAGATGTCACAACCAAGAACCCACTGGAAGCATCCATGGTAGCAGTTGATAGTGGAAGGAGCAGAAAAATGGTGTGGATGAGAGGAAATGTTTGGATGGTAGAGAGAGTGAGTGTCTAATTCCAACTGGAACTGTCGATTCCTTTTTTGCAACTTAACCTAAAATAAGTAGGATTTTATAAACCAGGTCGATGGGTCGGTTGCACAGTGGGTAAACTTCTAGAAATGGTTCAAATAATTGAAGCTTCGTCGCGACGAACTTTTCCCGAAAGGTTTTGCTTGGAGTTTTGGTTTCTTCGTTACAGCGACCAAATTAATTTACGCCACAACAAAATTTTCCCGAAAGGCTTCTGCATGAATTCTTCATATTTCGCCGCGGCAAACTTCCTGTTCTCTTGTTGACTTGTTGACTTATCATTTTCAGCCTTCCCTCCTTGCCTCTGGTTCTTCTTGAGTCTCCTACAATAAACAATGGTAGTTTGCAGTATCAATTATTCTAAAGAATTAATTTAGTGCAATTGCTAATTATTTGTGACAATTTTACTCTCAAACTACATAAAGTAAAGGTAAGCACTCAAGAGTCAAATTAAGCATAAAACCTAAAAATAAGAGCCAAGAAGTGCAATAAAAACCATGAAAATGTCACCAATTCATATAAAAAACTTGGGTTCAATCAAATATATAAAGGATAAAGCAGACAACTAGTCTTTAATTAAGAAAATTAGTTTTAAACAAAGTTGTAGGTGCAATTTATATCGATTTTGGTAGTGATATAGTACACTACTATATCATATATTGTGTTTAATAAATTTTTAAATTATACAATAGTCTTTTAATTTATATGATTAAAATTTATCCTCCATTATTATTAAAATTGAAAATTGATAAAATATTTTTTTAGATATAATAACTATTTTTAAAGTTATTGTTATGTTTCAAATTTTACCCTTTAAATTTTCTTAAAGTACAAGTTTAATCTAGTATTTTGGTATATCGATTGGTAAAATTTAAAATTTTCTTATACAATTTAATACAATAATCTAATATAATAGGAAACAATTCTAACATTTTTAACTAATAGGTACAAAATTCATAATATTGATGTTAAAGCTAAGTTTAATTGTAAAAACTTTCAAAATTAGTCATTTTTTTCAATACTAACATGGACTTTAAAAATATAGTAAAATGCTCAAATTTTTAATTTTTAGAAAAATAATATGACGTTAAATACCCTAAAATTGGAATGATATAACAAGTCGCATCATATTATTATTTTTGCTAATATTATATTTATGCCACATATGAATTTTATTATTTAATAAATTAAAAATGTCAAATACCATAAAATAATTATAACGTAAAGCATATGAAGGAATATATAATTATTGTACCATTTTTATATTTTTAATTTATTAAATAACAAACTGTATAACAAATAATTTAATATCGGAATATTTTTATTGAAAATGAAAGTTAAAATATTTTATCCCTATTTGTTAAATTTTAAATTAATATTATAAAATTTAAGAAATTTTTTATAATTAACCCTTAAACTTCCTTTAAACCACATATTTTTGTTTTTCTTAGAAAGAAGCGGTTTTGTGCTAATGTTATTACTACTACGTGATATCAGTGTTTTGCATTTCGTTCTGTACCGGGCAGAAAGCAGTACAAGGTAGAGGGGGTCGATACTGGGAGTAAATACCAATCATTACTAGCATTTTTTGCTTGGTACTGGCCAGTATTACTAGTTGATACCAGCATTTTTCGCTTAGTACTAGTCGGTATTCAAAATACCTGTCATATACTGACCAATATCGTAAGTTTTATAGAGTTGGAGGACTAAGTTGCAAAAAAAAAATTAAACATCCCCCCAACCCCACTCCCACCCGACAATCTTCTCTTCTTTCTCTCCCACATTTTTTTTCTCACATCTCACTCAACTCTCTCTCATTCAAGCACCACTGCTGTAGCGCTCCTTTGTTCTTCGGTGATGCCACAGTCCCACCACTGACACCCACCATCGGCGACCCTCCTTCCCTCTGCTCTCTCCTTATCCCACTTTTTTATTTCTCTCTCACACATCTCACTCTCTCCCTCAACCACCACATCTGTGGCCTGCCACCACCGCCGACGCCACTAGACCACCACCGACGCCCCACCAGCTGACCCACCACTCTTGGAGTCTTCGATCTCCTCCTCCATGCGAGATCTAAAATAGATCCAGATCTATTTCCAACCCGACCAGACCCATTGAAATTGTTGTTGAATTTTAAAATAATTGGGTGTGTGTTTATGACTTTATATATGTTTTGTGAATTGTGAATATAATTGTTAGCATATTTTGTGAATTGCGAATGGAATTGTTAGAGTATTTTGTGAATTGTGAATGGAATTTGTTAATTTGTTATTACGTTGCTTGTTGTGTGAAATGGAACTGGAAAATGGAAATTGATTCATTGAAGTTGTTTGCTTTCATCCATGGAAAGAGCACTGGTTATATTTAATTTAGTTAGCACCAAGTTTCTTTCACAATTTTTTATCATACAATATGCTACTATCGGACAGACATCGGGTTACTAATTTAAGTTGACATCAAATTTTTTTAAATTGGCATGTTAAATAATATGACATATTCAAATTTATATCTTATCTTATTTTTATAAGATAATTACTTCCTTATTTATATGAGCTTAAAATATTTAATATAATTACTTTACAATTAAGTTATAAAGTTTAAGCCATTAAAAATAATAGACTTAATAAAAAAAATCGGAATCTAAACAAATTTTAGTAAAACATATTTTTGTTGCCTAATAAATGTATAAGTTTATAAAAAAGTAAACGTTATATGCATTGAGTAACAAATTTTAATTATGATTAAACTATTTTTTCAATAACTCTTTTGTATACTTTAGAGTTATTGGTATGAGGGCGAAGATGAGTGAGTTTACTAAGATTAGATAGATCGAATCTATGGTTTGACTTTCAATTATTAGCTTGTCAAATATTTTAAATTACATAATTAATGTATTATCTATATAATTGTAACGATTTTATTAAAAGTATTGACTACAAATTTCAAAATTGTTGGAAATAGAAATTATTTATGCATGTTTTGTAATGGTTGAATTGAAACTATTGAAAATTGTTAGAAATATAAATTGTTTATGTATGTTTTGTGATTGTTGGAAATAGAAATTGTTTTATAAATGTTTTGTGATTATTCGAAATGGAAATTGTTGGAACTGAAAATTGTTTATGTTTGTTTGTGATTGTTGGAAATGGAAATTGTTTATGTATATTTTGTAATGTTTGAATTGAAATTGTTCGAAATTGTTGGAAATGGATATTGTTTATGTATGTTTTGAGATATTTGAATTGAATTGTTCGAAATTGTTGAAAATGGAAATTGTTTATATATGTTTTGTGAATGATGGAAATGGAAATTGTTTATCTATGTTTTGTGATATTTGAAATTTTGAATTGGAATTGTTGGAAATTGTTAGAATTGGAAATCGTTGAAAATTGAAATTGTTGGAAAAAAATAAAAATGAAATTATTGGAAATTGGAATTGAAAATTGTTTATGTATGTTTTGTGATGTTTGAAACTTTAAATTGAAATTGTTCGAAATTGTTAGAAATGAAAATTGTTTATATATGTCTTGTGATTGTTAGAAATAGAAATTGTTCATGTATGTTTTGTGATGTTTGAATTGAAATTGTTTGAAATTGTGGGGCATGGAAATTATTTATGTATGTTTTATGATTGTTAAAAATGGAAATTGTTTACATATGTTTAGTGTAATTATGTATGTTGAATAATTGAATTGTTAGTTTTTGACTTATGGTGAATTGTGATCGATTCGATAAAATTATGTGTTCTATATTTTGATATATGCATTCATTTGAAGTTCAAGTACTCCTGATCAAATCACTTCAGGAAGATACAGTGATCTAGCTTGGGCTCATGTTACATTGGTCCTTAGTATGAGGAACCATACTATTTGCTTGTTTTATAACAAGCATTTGAAAGGTGGAGGAATCACTTGATTAAAGAAGCATTTAGTTGGGGTTAAAGTGATGTGAAACTCTGTCAAACATTAAGTCATGATGTGAAGTGACAAATAAAAACTTTGCTTGAAGAATATCAACAAGAGAAAGATATAAGGGAGAGACTGAATTGTCAAATTGGTAGTGGAAGTTCTTTGGTTTTCATGATGATTATGGAAATGTTAAAGGTGGTAGTAATAGTCATAGTAGTAGTGGTAGTGTTCCATCTCAAGCCTAATAAGAAGTGAATGTTACACCTGGACCTGATGTGAGGAAAAGAAGAAGGCAGATGACTATTTTTTGCACCACAAACAACTCCTGGAACCTAACCTTCAATTCGTAGTCCCATGTAATCAAAAAATATAGCTCACAATGTAGATATGGTAGTACCATAGTAGTTATATGGTGGTATGATACAAGTTCATCATTTAATACTTCCCAGTCTTACTATTATTAGCCTATGATGGATGTTATAACCTCTTTCGATCCGAGATACAAAGCTCCTTTGATCGATGACTTCAGAGTTAAACTTTTGAATTGCTCAGATTCTGAAATTAAAAGTTATTTGGCAAAAAAAATAGTGAATTAGGCTACTTATGACTGTTTAGTCATGTGTGATGGTTAGATAAATAGGAGACAAGAGCCTATTATTAATTTTTTAGTTTATTCTGCACCTCAATGTTTTTGAACTTTATTGATGCATCTGGCCTTATTAGAAATATTGATACTTTATTTAAGAAATTCGATGAAGTTGTGAATGAAGTAGGCCTAGAAAACATTGTTCATTTCATTACTGACAATGATTCCGCTTATAAAACTATAGGAAGAAGGTTACAGAATAAGTATAATTCTTTTTTTATGGACTCATTTTGCTACACATTGCATTGACCTAATGCTGGAGAATATAGGAGATCCTAAGTATTTTTTATTATTGAAAAGACTATGCAGAAAGTTAAAAAGGTGACCAAGTTCATCTATAATCGTGCATGAGTGTTGAATTTAATGAGAAAGGAATTTATCAATGGTAGAAATTTGTGTCATCCTGCTGTGATAAGATTTGTAACAAATTTCTTATCACTTTAGTCTTTTTGTTACGATGAAGAAAAATTAAGACAAATGTTTACAAGTGATAAGTGGCTTACATCTTAGTATACTAGGTTTGATGTTGGATTGGAGGTTTGCAGAATTATACTAGAAGATAAAGAATTTTGGTCCAATGCTAATTTTTTATTCAAGTTTGTGAACCTTTGGTGAGAGTGCTTCGTTTGGTTAATAATGAAGGAAAGGCAATAGTAGGTTATTTTTTGTGATATCATGGAAAGGGCGAAGGAAACAATCAAAGACAATCTGAAACATAGGCCTTCTTTGTACATACTCTTGCAATCATCAATGAAAGATGGAAAGATAACTTTTTTCTCTGTTGTTTGCCGTTGGGGTATTTTTTAATCCTAATGTCTATTTAAGACCAGATTTTACAAAGAAAGCTCAAGTTAGTATAAGAATGTTATTTACTATTATAACAATTGTTGGCAAAGAAATGATGCAACATCTCTTAAACTTACAAATAGAGCTTTATAAGTATTTTTTGTAGATTTTGGCATGTTGATTGCTATTCAACAAAGGGAAAAACTTTCTCTAAGTATTAGTTGTTTCCTTTTTCTTATTTATTAAAAATTAATTATCAATTTATTTTGTTTTTAACGCTACTTTTATTATCTTATGACTTGCAATTTCTTGGTGGGATCAATTCAGAATCGATGTTTCAAAATTGCAAAGATTTGCAATTCAAATTTTAAGTCAGGGTGTGAATGCAAAAGGTTGTGAACAGAACTAGAGCATATTTGAATTCATCCATTCTAGGAAAAGGAATAAATTGGAGCATAAGAGATTAAATGACGTGGTTTTCATTTGTTACAATTGAGGGAAATGTATGTTATTATCATTACTAATTTTGATATAATTTTCTAATAATTAAAATTTATTATTTACTAGGACTCTTAATAATACAAGTATTTTCAACATATCTAATTTCTATTGATAAAATCAATCTTTTGGCAGATTAGGTTTCTGATGAACCAAGTTTGGTAGACGTGGATGACTTAGAAGATAATCTTGAATGGAAAGACATTGGCATGTCATTTAATGCATTGAATTTAAATGATGATAATGAAAATTTTGTACCAAATGATAACTGGAGTCAGTGTAGTTATAGCAGGTATCCTCCCGTAGACGATTAAGTGAAGTTTCATATTTTTGTTTTTCCTCTTCTTTTAATTTTACTTATATATATATATATATATGTGTGTGTGTGTGTGTGTGTGTGTGTGCTTTTGTTTTAGGTTTCATTTCTATTGGTTGTTTCCTCATCATAAACTCTTGTCCTGAATTGTAATAATTTAAGAGTTAAGGATATTTATTGTTCTTTTTATTGAATGTTTTGATGTAATTATTATTAATTATATGATTAAATTATAATAGTTTTAATACTTTGTGTTATTCTTAATTTTATATTCGTATGATGATGATTGTTTTTTATATTAATTTTAGTTATTATTTATATATGAAATATTTGAAAATTATTGTTCTTTCATATTAGTTGTAGATGTTATTTATTATTATTATTTTTAGAGATAAAGTTGATATAAACTTATAAAATATACAATACAACTTTGCAATATGACAATAAATTATTTTGTAATTTTAAAAATATTAAAGACTATTTCATAAATTTAAAAATTTATCTGAAATGATACCTAATATTAATAAATACCGATAAAATACCATATCAAACTGAGTAAGGTTGGTTCGCAACTTTGAGTGAGTATATATATATGGTACACAATTCCAGTTTTTAAGTATGCAAAAAGTGACCTTGGGATCGACGAAATGGGCTTAGAACTCACCAAAAACTGTACATGTCTTCTAACCGGAAACGTCTCCTTTTCACCGTAAAGGAACTTGATACCTTTGCAGTTGACACCAATCTTGTAAACCTTTATAAATATCCATTTTATGAAATGGGTTGTCTAGTAAGTACCAAATACTAAGCATAATCTTCCTTTTTTTATTTTTCAAAAAATGCCCAATATTTTAGGTATTGTATGGAGCTCTACATGAAAAGTCAGAATTTATCACTCATTAGTTACAACTAACTTACATGTAAGAACATAAAGTTTGGAATATCTTAAATTGTGCAACTAATTACGCTAATATTAATAAAATTGATACTAAAATCTGGAGTCAATCAAAATTGTCATACATCACAGCAGCCCACACCTGACCTGACCAGACCAAACCGAAAGGGGAAGGAAGCCTCTGCCCGAAGAAAGAATAAGTATGTTCCACGGTCAGATCATGTTTAATGAACAAAAGCTCTCTTTCCTTAATATATTATTCTCCATAAATATAGTTATTATTTTAATATACAAACTAAGAAACTAAATGAAATATATATTATTTTAATATACAGTCTGACTGACGACTTTTGTAAATTTCTAAACCAAAAAGAAAAACAAATAAAATAGAATACGTTTAAAAGAAAGCAAAGAACAAAAGCAAGCAAATTCACGCTGTCTGTCTTGGACTCTTGGCCTCTCTTCTTCTCATCCAGAAAAACAAGAGGGATCAGAGCGGAACAGATTTGGAAAGGGATAAATTAGAAACCATCGACTAACATAGTTGAAAGATCGCCAGAGTGAGAGAAAGCAGAGCGATCTATTGAAATTTGTCTTTAGAAAAGAGGAAAAGAAGAAGAAATGGGAACGCTACAGACATGGAGAAGAGCGTACGGTGCCCTCAAAGACTCCACAAAAGTCGGTCTCGCTCATGTCAACAGCGACTATGCGGTAATATTATTAAAGCCCACTTCTTCCCCACTTCTCTTCAGATTTTATTTTTTTTTCTTATAAATTTTTGTTTCTAAATATAGGAATTGGATGTGGCCATAGTCAAAGCGACCAACCATGTTGAGTGTCCACCCAAGGAGAGACACGTTCGAAGTCAGTTGCCCACAAATTCTTCTTATAAGTTCTTGTTTTGGGTACTGAGAATTTGGTTTTATGTTGAAAGAGCGAATCTTTTTCATGGATTTCTTGCAGAAATCTTGATTTTCACGTCAGCGACCCGCCCTCGTGCCGATGTTGCTTACTGCATTCATGTTCTGTCTCGCCGGTTGGCCAAGACCCGGAATTGGACGGTATTGATTTGTTGGTTTTGATTTCCATTTCTAATCCATCTGTGGGCGTTTTCTATGTTTTGTCCTTTTTCTTTCACTTTTTTTTTTTTTACCTTCTCCTCTGAAGCTTTGGATTTTTAGGGGGTTGATTTACTGTGATTTTGCTTGGAAATCAATTGGGCTTTGATCAATCAGTGTCCTTTAGGATCTGATATTTTGGAGATGTGAACGTGAGATTGGCATTTCTTGGCTGTGCTAGTTCCATATGTGTTTATTATTGCTGTTGTTATAACATAGCACTGCCTGCAATTACTGTGGCCATCAAATAGGAAAAAAATCACAAGTTTGCTGCTTCATAATTACCATTGAAATGAAATTCCTTCATTTATTTATTGTTGTGATTTTAAATCTGTGAGGAGAGTGACATATCATTTTACGGTGTTTCTTTTCCTTTAACAGGTGGCCTTGAAAACACTGATAGTTATTCATAGGCTATTGAGAGAGGGTGATGCTACCATTAGAGAAGAAATATTAAATTTCTCGCAGAGAGGTCGCATACTCCAACTCTCAAATTTCAAGGATGATTCAAGTCCTATTGGTAGTTTTTCCACTCACTCTTGCTCATGAAGTTTGCTTTTTATTTTCCATTTCCTTCGAGTAGATTGATTTGTAGGTTTTGTGCCGTCCTCCTTTGTATGAACTTTATCTCTTTTGATTCAGCTTGGGATTGCTCTGGCTGGGCACGTACATATGCACTTTTTTTGGAGGAACGGCTTGAATGCTTTAGAATTTTGAAGTATGATATTGAAGCTGAACGTCTTCCTAAGCCTGCCCAGGGGCAGGATAAAGTAAGCTTCTTAGATATTCAATGACCTTATTCATGAAGCGAAGTTAGGAAGAATTATAACAGATCCACATTATTAGATATCATGAGCTGGAAAGTGAGTTTCTTTCTACCAATTACATTTCTTTGCAGTCCTTTTCCTCTTTGTTCTGTGTCTCTGGGAGGAAAAGAGGTGTAAAATGCAATTTACTTGTTAGGATTTGCCAATAATAATCTAGTGATGGACTTTAATATTTTGCTGTTCCCATATGCAGTTTTTTGTTCTTCATAGATTGATCTTAATTGCATCTTTTCAGTCACTATCTTATCCGGAACTTACAAGGGTTGAGGAGCTATAGTTGAACTAAACTTGCAATTTTTAGTTAAACTGGTTTGTTAAAATTTTATTTTGCTTATAGTGATAAATAGTTTTCACATTATGGTTTGAAGCCATTTTGTGAGATGTAGACAAAAAATCCATCTTGGAAGCATTATTCCTCAATTTACTAGAATGATTAACAGGATTTTGTGAAAAATATTACTCAACTTGGCCAATAGAGGCTTGGTTTCTGGAAAAATGGGTTTTACGTTATTATGTGTTCTTCAACCTCCTACGGTAATATGCATGTTATAACAAATGGAGAAGTTTGAGATGCAGAATCACAATTATTTTATTTTGTATAGCTAAGTATTCCTTGAGGAAAGTTGGTTTCTTGTCCTGTTGTGGTCTTTAAAATATTCCTAGTTCTTTGCCTCATAATTTCTCTAATCATTTCAACTCTGACTTTCATGGTGTGCCTAACAAGTGGTTAAAGCTCATATTTGAATTTTGTTTATTGGCATTAGCTTTCTTATAATTCTAAAATCTACAAGATTGCAGTTAGTCTTAGTTATAAGCCTTTATGAGTCTTTGCTCCCTTTAAGCAGGGATACAGCAGAACTAGGGAACTGGATAGTGAAGAACTATTGGAGCAGCTCCCTGCATTGCAGCAACTGCTATATCGTCTTGTGGGTTGTCGGGTACATTCTGTCTCTCCTCCTTTTTGTTGCTTTTTAAGCAAAGATGGACTCCTTCCTTTCAACAGCCATTTGTTATGGTTTATAAACATTCTTATATCAAAAGTCAAATTTTGCTGTTCTTTGCCTTTACAGCCTGAGGGAGCAGCTGTTAGTAATTATGTAATACAGTATGCTTTGGCTCTGGTATGCATTTTCTGTCTCTGATATTACTATTGGGTTTGATTTATCCTTTATTTTCTGATATTTTCAGATAACTTTTGTTAGATAATATATAAAAAATACTACATATGAAAACTCTGTCCATTCATAATGGACGCAGCTGTAATCATCTTTGTGATGTTGATTCCTTAAAAAATCCACTATTGATCTTTTCAGCTAAATGTATCCTATCATTATCTCCTTCTATTAATGGGCTTCAGCACTTGTGACTCAATTTCATATCCCGTAGTTCTCTAATTTGCCTACTTATTCACATAAAACAACTACATGAGCCAAGGATCTAGCCAGCTTATATATACACACGCACATACACACACATATATATGGTCTAAATACTAAAATGGGCTGTAAATTTGATATATGAGCTTCAGATTGAAAGAGAAACAATATTCAAATGCTCACTTAATCTTGTTTTCATGGAGGGAGTTTCTTTTTGTAGAGATTATGTGGAATCAGGGGTATTGGCAGAGAAGATATGGATGGAATATGATTCTTTTTATGTTTCTGATTTGTGCTATTGATGAACTTTATGGCTGATTTTGTTATATGCAATTTCCAGGTACTAAAAGAGAGTTTTAAAATATATTGTGCTATTAATGATGGAATAATCAATCTTGTTGATAAGGTAATCCAGTTTTATTAGCATTATTGTCGAAGAGTTTGCTTATAGCATGGTAAAATCCATGCTTTGTATTTTTAGGTCTAAAGTTTTCATTCCTTTGCAGTTTTTTGAGATGCCAAGGCATGAAGCTGTAAAAGCACTTGATGTCTATAAACGTGCAGGCCAGCAGGTCCATTGTTTTCATTAGAGTTTTTGCTAAAACTAGATTGCTTGGTTGCTCTGCGTAATTTTTTATGCTGTTTATTATATTCCTTAGTATGGGAGTTGGCGTACTTAAACTATTTCAGTAGTCACAGGATTTACATAGTATGTGACTTTAGGAGCTTGCTTCATTTTGCTACAGGCTGCTAACCTCTCAGATTTTTACGAAATTTGCAAAGGTTTGCAACTTGCTAGGAATTTCCAGTTTCCTGTTCTCAGAGAGGTATCTGATGTTACTACATGGTGCACTATTTCTCTGGTTCTGAGGTCAATATGTTTTAGTTGATGGTCTAGTGTATAAAATTACTATTTCCCCTTCTGCAGCCTCCGCAATCATTTCTTACGACAATGGAAGAGTATATAAAAGAGGCACCTCGAATTGTTACTGTTTCAACTGAGCCATTGGTTAGTACCATGACCTTTTTGATGTGCCACAGAATTTGTTTTCTTTCTTTTCTTATCTACAATATGATCTAATTCGTTGCTAACTATTTTTAAACTAATGGTCAATTGAGTGAAGATACTTCCTATTGAGATGATTTGACCATTTGGAATGAAAACCAATTAGATGGTTTAGTTTGGTTGCGGTGATGTAAGAGCTACAGAGAAGTATTATATGACTTTAGCTAAGAAGCACGGACACGGCAAAATGGAGCCGTGTCCGTGTCGGACAGATGTCTGACACGAACACCCACAAAGAGTGCATATATATGCTCCATGTTTTTTGAGAGGGGCTTATAAAGTATAAAATATATATGAACTATCAACAGGGACGGATCCAAAAAATTTTGAGTGGGGGCAAAGTAAAAATATTTTAAGTAGGGGCAAAATATTAATAGGAGCAAAATTTTAATTTTTTTATGGGATAAAAATTTAAAATAATAATATTTTTATGGAAGTCTTGAAACATATCAATCAATATATATCATATTATGAATTCTGAATGTTTTTCTTAATTCTAAATTTTATAATATATATATATATATATGCCGTGTCCGTGTCCACCAAATTTTAGAAGTTGGTGTGTCTCCGTGTCTGTGTCCATGTCGTGTCTCGTGTCTGTGTCCGTATCCGTGCTTCTTAGGACTTTAGTAATAAGCTAGATTCTACTTTCCAGTGGTAGTCTGTTGCCCTTGTTAAAACCAAATGATTGTGCGTAGATAGTGCTTTCCTTTCCTTGATCATGCTTGACGACTTATTTAGCCATATGTGGGCATATCATTTGGAGAGAATGGATCATTAGGATTAACATGTATTACTTTTAAACAGCTTCAACTGACATACAGACAAGAGGAAGGACCTTCTGAGGAGACCAATTCACCGAGAGCTGAACCGGAGCCATCGCATACAAAAGAAGAAGCTGTTCCCAGTGTTGACATTGTCCCTCTTACGCCTACTCCTCCAACTCAAAACAACTTGGACGATGGAGATCTACTGGTGATGAGTTGATCATTTATTTGTGTCTCATTTTAGTTTATGGTTCATAATAATTTTATCTTTTTCTTCCCACTTCTCCTCATTCTTCTTGCCCTTTTTCCAGGGATTGAATTATTCAGGTCCAGATGCATCTGCTATTGAGGAACAAAATGCTTTGGCTCTGGCTATAGTTCCACCAGAATCCAGTAACTATTCTTCCCTTTTCTGTTCTTCTGAACTCCATTGGTTTCTTCTTTCAATGAATTGCATTTTTTTAATTATTGTACATTAATCAACAAATTCTTATTTATAGATGCAAATGTTGCGCCAACATTCAATTCTGGTACTAATCAAGCAAAAGATTTTGACCCTACTGGGTGGGAACTGGCACTTGTCACTACTCCAAGCAGCGATATCTCTTCAGCTACTGAGAGACAATTGGTAGGCCACACTCTTTTCTAATAACTGGTTCCTTGTTAATGATATTTGTGCAAAGAACTGACAATCACGAGTGATGAACATGGCATCAAAAACCTAGATTAGTGGAGGATTGAAAGAATCTTAACTATGTTTCAAAATTTTGTGCTGGATTAAAAGTGATAGACAGGGCATCGGGCCATCATTGAGTTGGGAAAGACCAGAGCAAGGGTTTGTGTAATATGTTAAAAGAGCCAGTAGGGGACCTTCTGACAATAAGAGATAGAGCGAAGATGGACGGAAATTAAATGTAGCATAGTTTTCTTTAACCATTATCACATCAAAAGAGAATGCTTGCATTCCTTCTCATTTTTGTTTGAAATATCAAATAATTTTCCATTGACTTGTGTAGTTGCAAGAGATCATTGACTTGACACCATTGCTGTTACGTTTTCTTGTAGATCCCAACTAAATATTAAAACAATCTGATCTCCATGCAACTATACTTCTTGTTTCTTTAGTTTTTTTTTTTTTCATTTCATTGCAAGAAAAATTTGAAGTTTCTTTAGGAATGGCCAAGTTCATGGCTTCAACCTTCTCATTCTACTGGCTGCTAATAAATGTCAGGCTGGTGGATTGGATACACTCACACTGAACAGCTTATACGACCATGGAGCATTCAGAGCTGCCCAGCAGCCCGTTTATGGAGCACCCGGCCCAAATCCTTTTGAGGTGCATGATCCGTTTGCCATGTCAAGCAACATTGCTCCTCCTACCGGAGTTCAAATGGCGGCAATGTCTCAACAGCCACCAAATCCTTTTGGTCCGTACCAACCTACATACCCACACACACACCCACAGCAACAGCAGCAAAATTTGATGATGAATCCAACAAATCCTTTCGGTGATCCATTTGTGGCCTTCCCTGCAAATCCTGCTACTCATCATCAAACAAACAACCCATTTGGGAGCACAGGCCTTTTGTAATCTCATGTTTGGACACTTGGAAAATTGTTACATAATTTGGTGCAGTTTCGTTGTCATGCATAAAAAATTGAAGCAGTGAGGATTATGTGGCTTAGACCCACAAAGATGGATGGATAGCTTGCAGCATGGAATGGAAGCGTGTTGTTTTTTTTTTTTCCTTACTTTTTGGCTTTGGTTGCAAAGATTAGCAGTGAATAGTGTATTATTTGATGACTACACTACACGGACCATAAATAATTATAGTCTTTTTTTGTTAATCTCGCCTTAGCTCGCGGTGTATAAATTGCTTCCTTGCTATGTTTATTATTACATCGGTGTTTATTCCTCATCACCTAAATTCACTTGTAACAAAAATAGTTCCACCGCTAAACTATAGATATTCGCTGATTAAATGGATTTGGTATAATTTTCAAAGTGCAAAGTGAGAAATTTGGCTCTTGCATGACAAAATCCTAATGTAGATTTTGGTGACAAGGCATGATAAATCCATCACTAAGGAAAGTACACCTCTCGTGTTTGGATTCAATCATTTAAGGCAATGTTTCAGCATATTATGCGTACGTATTCATCAGATCATGAACCTGTGAAAAGAAATGTGTTGATGATGAAGCATGCGTCCATATGTATATACTAATTTTTCTTTTGCTTATGCTTTGTCCATGAAAATTGAAAAGCCCCTCCTTTTTATTATTGAAGAGAGGGTATGTTTTGCTTGCATGCTTGAGATGAAGAGTAGTAGTCTAAAGTTGAGATATTTGAAAGCAAAAGGAGTTGAATAAGATGGAGAAATTAGAGACAATAAAGCAAATAAGAAAAGGGGATGGTCGTGACCCACTGGCGTCCATCAAAATTATCTCAAATCCACAGTCTTCGCTTATTAGTTGTCAGTCACCTTCTTTTTCACTTCTTTTCCCCTCTCCTTTTTTTTTATAGGGACTTGTTGATTAATTACAACATTAACAGCTGTTGTTCATTAATTAATCTGCTTTATAGTGCTGTCTGTCAATCATAGGATTCCTTCTTTGTAATAGGTTGGAGAACCTCTTTCAGTTAAGGTGTTCTAATCCTGCTTCTTTTAATCTGACCCACATATTTAAATAGACTCTACTTAAAAATGTAGATGAGATAGAACATCTGGTTTCTTGTATAACACACAAATACTAAATATTAGCCTACAACTGCAATGTTTGATGATTGAGGATTCGTAGTCTTGCTGAGCCAATTTTAATTTCTTAAGCATCTACCATCATCATGATTATCTATACTGATTTCTTTCCCAGAAGACTCCTACGCGTAGATGCTGTAAGTTTTTTTTTCTTTTCCTTTTGGTAATTAAGGAGTAGTAAATTGAAACAAAAAGTCGAACCCTGTGCCTGTGGTAGTTTGGAAAAAAAAAAAAAAGAAGGGTGAGCCTTTGTACGGGTAAGGACAGACATGTGGGTCCATACACCTACAAAATCATGGTTCGCAGAGGCTTTTGTATTAAAAACCATTCTAAATAAATTAATTGATTAATTTTTATAAATTAATAAATTTTTATAAATTAATTAATATTCATCTAATAATTTTTTTATAATTAAACTTAAAATTTTTAATAGATAAGAATAACTGCATTTTTATTTAATCTTTAACCGATTTTATAGCAATCGAATACTAATTAAACTTTTTAAATCTTAAATTTCTTATTTTACAAGTTTGATTTTCAGTTCGGTTTTATTCAAATAATCAACTTATTTATCTAAATATTTTCTTCCTTGACGATAATGATTTAGTAAAACACAAAGGATAATGGTTCAATGTTAGGAAAAGAATGAAGCCGATATCTTGTTTCGGCTTTTATATGGTTGTCGTATTCGTATTAGACAATAAGACTGCAAGATGAGAATAAGAAACTTTTGAATGTTAAGTGTGAGTATGAATTTTATATTAGAAAGAGATAAATTAGTGATTGACATATAAGTAAAAAGAACTCATAAATTTAATGCCTTAAAAATTTGAATTAAAGTGTGGTGTTAAAGTTTACAAACATGTTTCATCACTAAACTCACGATGTAAATCCCTCGTAAAAGTGAATTCTCCGTATCTAACAAAAGCTTCACTTTGAATTTAAAAGACCGACGAAAGAACCATTACACCAATGAAAAATTTTGAAGCATTTTGTTTAGTAAAAAATAAGCCAATAACTGTAGCATATATTTCACTACTTGCTGTAATTATCAATGCAAAAATATTGATTATTGCTTTTAATGTTAGCAACTTTTGTAAAGGCGTTTCATGGTTAAAGTTTTTTGTCTCATTGCGGTCTAATTAGTAAGTGTTTGAATTAGTTTGGTAACTTCAAAACCAGTTGATAAAGGAGAGGGTTTATCTTTATTTTTCATTAAAAAAAAAGGTGGATTAATATTTAATGTTTCATTTACTATCTATCTAGAGCAATGTTATGAATACTATACCGAGCTCGGTATCGGATTGAGTTCTAGAATGGAACTGTACCAGTACCGATTAATACCGGATACCGTTTCGAAATTTTTTTTAAATTTATAAAATAGTCCCTAAAATTTTTAAAAATTGTAAAATAGTCCATATTAGTATATTATACAATTGTACTGTATACTTTACTAGTTTACTGTTTACATCAACTATGCTCTCAAAATCTTAATAATAAGTAATAATGACAATTAATATGAAATAACAATAATTTTAAATATTTTACATGTACATAATAACCACAATTAATATAAATAAAGACAATTATCATCATACAATTATAAAATTAAGAATAATACAAAGTATTTA
>JAOTAX010000196.1:8327748-8340891 GCA_025629825.1 Erythroxylum guanchezii | reverse complement strand
ATTATTATTATTATTATTATTATTATTATTATTATTATTATTATTATTATTATTATTATTATTATTAATTTTGTATTAATTATTGTGATTATTAATATTATTATTATTGTTATCATACATTTTGTATTTTTTGTTATTATTATAAATTTATTATTATTATTCTTATTATTATTATTATTATTAGTAGTAGTAGTAGATGTATTATTATTATTATTAAGTGGGATTTTGTATTTATTATTATTATTATGGTTATTATTATTATTATATGTACTATTATTATTATTATAAATTCTGCATTATTATTATTATTATTATTATTATTATTATTATTATTATTATTATTATTATTGTATTTATTATATATTTTGTCTTTATTATAATTCAAATTTATCATTATTATACATTTTGTGACTTATTTACTATTGTTATTAATTTTGATGTTATTATTATTATTATTATTATTATTATTATTATTATTATTACTATTATTATTATTATTATTCGATATTAAATTTAAATTGTTATTATTGTTATTTGTTAACTTTTTAACTAACACAGATCATTCGTAATAAAATTATCAATGGATTACATATTTCTAATCATATTAAGGATCATGGGCATTTTCATCATTGGCACAATTTTTTCGTTCTGTCCACTACAATCAAACACATTTCTGTCCTCAAGACGGAGACAGAAATTTTTGTTCTGTCCGCTACAATCAAACACCTCACTGTCTCTAATTTTTGTTCCGTTCCGTCTCCAAATTTTTGTTCCGTTCCGTCTCCGGCTACTAGAGACAGTAACCATACGCAGCGTAAGAGCCTTGGAAGACTAGACAGAGCATGTGTTTCACTGAATAATATATATTGAATATTTGTTATTTTAAGTTGTATAGTTATGTAATAATTATAGTTCTGAAAATTATTTGAAGTATATGTTTTGATAGTTACTCTCAATCTTGAATAATATTTACAAAAAATTATTCTTTTTTGTGATAAAGTAAAATATTTGATAGAGTTTCTCTTCACCCGTTATAAAGAAGATATTATATGGAGATTTTTCTTTAGTCTTTACCATTAAAAAGAAATAAGATAGTGAATTTGCAAATAAATACTGGAATGTATATATAGACTAAGGATTATTTGACTAAACCAATATGAATTCGTTTTATCTCTCTTTATCCTTATGATTATTTTATATAAATTTACAACAATAATTTATTAGAATAAACTAGTGTTTCAAAAACTGGACCGAATCGACTGATTGGACCAAAAAATCGGTGACCCAGAGCAAGAAATGGTCCGATTTAGGCCTTATTTTTTGTGAGTGATTAGCTCGTTCATTTTGCGGTTGGACCGGTAAAAACTTCTGAACCAGTGAAAGAAAGAACTGGCCGGTTCATTTAAAATGTCTTAATTTTGATGATTTCAACTTGAATGAATATTATGATTAGTGTTTTTTTTAAATCTTTTTGATGAAATATGACTAGTGAACTTTGTTATCTTATTTTGTGTTGTACTGGTGAACTTAAATTTTTTTTTGTATGATTTGAAGTTTGAGGGTTTAAGTTAAGTTTATAATTAGATAAATAATTAAATAGTATGTTTAAAAATTATCTTTTATATATAATATATAAAATAAAATTTTATATATTTATTAGTCGCTGGTTCGATCACGGTTTAATTTCGATTGAACCATTAACCCTTGAATCAGTTACTTCTCTGGTTCGATCACTGGTTCGGTTTTTAAAACATTGGAATAAACAATTCATTAATAATTTTAAATATAAAAAGTCACCTTTCTCTTGTATGCTACTTAAAAAACCAACAATATATCACCTCTCTTTTATTCGAATATATATTGTAATGTGGGAAATAAACCACTTTCACCACCAAACTAAACATACAAAGTTTAAAGTTCATTTGACCATTTAATTTTGGCGACTGTATTAGCAAGATAAACGAGTTTGACATTGATCTCAAACCGAAATTTCGCAAAGTTTTTAATGTTTAGATTTACATGTTTTCCTTTTGTTTAGAAGAAAAAGAAGATTGATGTCAATTTTGAGACCAAAAATAGTACCGAAATTTGTAGTTTAGTTAACAATTTCCATAAAATTAAAATTGAATCATAAAAGTAACTTTTCAAAATATCATTTTTAACCAAAACCCTGAATCAAGTACTACCAATTCCTATCCAAAATTTCTCATCTTTTTCTATTGCAAGTGGCAATTTGTTAAAGGAGCGGTTGGTAATGTTATATTTTTCTATGAATGAATGCAAAACGCTTCAACACCAAATCTTAAGAATAGCAATAAATGCCACCTGCGACTTATGCTTCCAAAAAAACTGATGCAACTAAATTTCCTATCTTAAATTAAAAGATAATCCGGAAACATGGGCAGTGAAGATTTGGAGTGTTCAACTGTCAACTTTTGCCTAAACTAAAATCATAACTCATTTTATGCTTTTTGAGCCCTCCACCTGATTGACAAAATGTGGCACCTTTCATGTGGCCCTTTCTGGGGCTTAAGATAAGGTTCAGCCAATTTACATACCACAACATGATAACAAACCAAACTACTGGGTATGCCCTGATATAAATTACTTCCACATTCACCAAATTAAAGTGAAATGAAAAACTGGCCACATCAACTACTTATGGCCCTTCTCTAACTTGATGCTTCAAATATAAATCAGATGATCATAATAGGAAATGAAAAAATTAGGCCCCATGTACTATTTCTATTATAGAGGAAAATTAAGCCGAATACGTTGTAGTTTATTAGTGTTGATGGTATCTTCGTAACCACGCCAAGCCAACCAAGGTGGATAATGCCTATAAGGGTGGGTCCCTCGTTGAATTGAGACCAAACCATGGGTCGGTCGGTACAGGATGAAGCACATAAGATTAGACCTTGGAAAATATTTGTGGGACTGTAACTAATCAGTTTCAAATATTTAACGTGACTCTTAAGGGGAGTACAATCTGATCTTTTTGGTCAAACTTCAGAAATAAAGAAGTGATCAGTCTTGAATTCTTTATACAGGAGGATCTTGCCTTTGTTTAATTGACATGCGAATTTACACCCTTGAGAATTATACACTAGCACGCACCCCCCATGTTGGCGTAAAAGGAAGGGGGTAGCTTTAAAGTCCATCAAGAAGGTGAATTTAATTTTGTTGAATTGAAGAAATATTGAAGTTAGAACAAGCACATACTTATATTGGAACAGCAACTAAAAGCATAGTCGATGGAACAAAATCATCTTAGTGATCAACTGATCCACCTTAGGATTGGGATCTGCAAACTTCTTTTCTTTTTTAGATAGTAAGGAAAAATGAAACAATTTCTAGACTAATGGTACAAACTTGGCTAAAGCAAAAGTCGGCTGGAGGGGCAGAGCACAAAGTTGGATTCCCTCTAGAAATGGGAATTGAACAAATTTACATATAGACGTGTGTATGCTGTGATCTGTTCTTGCATAAGATGATGTTACAATAAGTCCATGACATTTGGTATGAAAAAAGCAAACGGGGATGATGATGTTAAAAGTTTGAATGCTCAAAGGAAAGTTAAGGGATGGGGTCGGTGCGTGGTGATGCAGCCATAGCCGACCAACAGCCCATTTGGACCATACAAGCAAATGCTTTCTAAGCTTTCTAATTTCGCAAGCTTGCCCTATTTTGTCAAAGAAGATGACCTAGCAAAAGCTAGTTACCATTTCAATTAGAAAACTTGAAAAAAATGCATCTAGCAGCAACGTAACTACGTTTAGGATATGGTATAGCTCATTACTCTCCATTATACTTTCCAACTAAATTAGTTGAGAGGGAAAATTTATACAAGGGAAACCGTGGAGGGAGCATCTAGACATTCCATATGGGTCCCACGCTTTACTATGAGTGTGGTCCACCAACTTATAAGGATGGTTGGTGGGCCGCCTCCATTTTCTTTTTGCTGCTGAAATGTGATACCAGACTGGAATTGAATGGCTCCAAACGCTTTTCGGTTTAACTTCAATAACTCAATGCTTGTGCATGCTTAGGTTCCAGTTCCAACTTCCCAGCCAAAACAATTCCATAATCCCTCATGACACTTATACTGAATCCAAATGAATTTCACCACAACTCAAATGATTTATACATATAACTAGACGGTAAGGATGGAATGGATTCAATTCTTGATCTTCTTAGTTAGCTTTAGAATAAAGAAATGGAATATGAGCAAAATGATGGTCACAGTGTAAGCCAACTTGTTATTTGACACTGTTAAATCCTGTTAAAAAGAAAAAGAATGAATATCATTCTTTAATTTTATTTGACTCAATCCTTTTTGGTTTTAATTTCTTTTGATGTGAGCATGTGGAATACTTGAGTCTTCTTTGGCAGTCCTTCCTTCCAGTTCAAACCACTATTCTCAAAGTCTGTCTAATACAGAACTACTTCTCCATCTACTTCTCTTCTTCTTCTTCTTCTTCATATCATTTGTACACGCTCAGTCCTTATTTCCATAAACAGTCCTTTCATTTTCTTACCTCTTTCTCTCTGTTTCTTTATAGCATCCTATCCTCTAATTCTCATCAAGTCTCTCTCTTTCTCTCACTGTGCATAAAACATTCATCATCAATCTATGGCTGCCAACAAATTTGCCACCATGCTACATAGAAACACCAACAAGATTACCCTTGTCTTAATTTATGCACTTCTTGAATGGATTTTGATCGTTTTTCTTCTTCTTAATGCTTTGTTTTCTTACCTGATCATCAAGTTCTCTGATTATTTTGGCCTTAAAAGACCCTGCCTTTGGTGTTCTAGGCTTGATCACATCTTTGAGCCTGCCAAGTTTCACAATTCTTATAGATCTCTGGTATGTGAAGCTCATGCCTTGGAGATTTCCAAACTGGGTTACTGCTCGAATCATCGAAAGTTAGCTGAAGTTCTTGACATGTGTGAGGATTGCTCGTCCTCATCGGAAAATGAATTGTCAAAGAAGTTTGCTTTTTTTCCATGGATGAAGCAACTTGGAGTTTTTCAAGAAAACGGAGTTGATAACTTAAGTCAGAATGACGAGTTGGTTTTGAAGTGTTCTTGTTGTGATATCAACCTGGACTCAAAGTTTCAATTTCATGATCATCAGCCGATCAACCCTTCTTGGGGGGATTCGGAAAATACCCAGAAAGGAGTTTTCAACTTAGAATCCAAGGTTGATGAAAATGATCATGTAGACAGATCTCAGTCTGGTCTCATGGAGGTTACTTTTGGAAGCAATCAGGGGATTGATGAAAACTGCAAGGTATATGTTAGAGAAAGAGAAGAGAAGACAATGGAGGATTCTTTATTCCTCGTATCTGACTTTGTTTGTGACCAATCCGTTGCTGATGAGAGTAAAAGATCAGACACGACTATTGGAAACTTGCAAGAACCAGTCATAAAGGAAGATTTGAATGTGTTAATGAGGGATCCATCTTGTCATCAAACTGTCATGGTTTCAGGTGGCTGCAGAGAAGTTATCAGTTGTGAAATTCAGCCTAAGCATCTGGAGTTTTACATCGATCAGGATGATTGTCACCTAATTCCTGTTGAATTGATGGGTTCAAGCTCCAATCAGAAGCAAAATGAAAGGAGTGGTGACAAAAGAGCAGAGGAAAGTTATGGTAATGAGGATTTTGTTCTGGAGTTTGATAAGCATGTTGGGACACAGTATGAGTTAGTTGTGGAGGATAATAGCTGTTTTGAAGAAAATTTGCCATTGCTTTCATGCCATGATGGCGAGGATGAACCTAGAGTTGAATTATTTGAGTCCAGAGAAGTATCTCAGGATGGAATTTCTTCGCAAATGCTTGTTGATTTTGATGAAGAAGTTGGCTTTACCAGTGATAATCTTGTTTTTCAAGAAAATTCGTACCTGGAAGACGATATAAAGGAACCTGCAAATAGTCAAGGTAATTTCTAAGATGTCCTTTAATTTATTACGTTCTTCATATTAAATTCTGATCTAAATTCATGATAAATTTCGCAATGTGCAGTCTCCGAAGAATCATTCCAAGTGCAAGGAGATGAAATTGAAGCGGATGTCTCTATAGGGACAGAGATTCCTGATCGGGAATTAATTGATGATTTTCAAGCTCAAGACTTTGGTCCTCCATATGTATGCTCAGAAGAAACCCCTTCGATTAGTAATGCCGATTGTGATGTACAAGTTGAATTTTCTCGTGTAAATGAAGCTCTTAGCGATGGAGATGATGGTTTTCAAGAGAACTCGGACAGAAAAGAGCAAAAAATTGAATGGGGAAACAGTGAAGGTACTTTGAATTTTTCTTTATATTCATGGTTTGTAATTCATCTTGAATTGGACCTGAATTCATGTTGAATTTCATATATTTGAAGTCACTGAAGAAGCATTGCAAATGCAAGCCAACAAAACTGAAGCAGATGCCTCAATAGGGCCAGAGATTCCTGATGAGAAACCTGTTAGTGATGTTCAAGCTCAAGAAGTTCCTCCGTATTTAAGCACGGAGGAAAACCCCATGGCCACTAGTGCTCATTTTCACGGGCATAACAGTCATGGTAAGCCTTAAATTCTTTGGCAGTCGGTTAAAAAAGAAGTCTTTTCTGGTTATCTTTATTGATAAGAAGTTCATTTGTTGCGTTAGGATCTAAGCAAGCTGAGGAAGATGAAGTGGAATTTAGGAACTTAGCAGCTGAAATAAGCGTGTCACTGATAAACAACCATTTTGCATTGTGTTCTGAGGTCGATGAGACAGAAGAAGACAGAATTCCCAACACACCGACTGCAATAGATGGTCTCCATCACTCGTATAGGAAGTTTCTATCAATCGAGAGACGAGAATCTGTTACAGAAGACTCACTGGATGGAAGTGTCATGAGTGATATAGAAGCAGCTGATGGAGTTCCGACGATTGAGAAGTTGAAATCAGCTCTTAGAAACGAAAGGAAGGCTTTGAATGCTTTATATGTGGAACTAGATGAAGAGAGAAGTGCCTCTGCAGTTGCAGCTAGTCATACTATGGCAATGATTAATAGACTTCAAGAAGAGAAGGCTGCAGTGCAAATGGAAGCTTTGCAATACCAGAGAATGATGGAAGAACAAGCAGCTTATGACCAGGAAGCTTTGCAGCTTTTGAATGAACTTATGGTGAAAAGGGAAAAAGAGAAAGCAGAGATAGAAAAAGAGCTCGAAGTCTATCGCAGAAGGGTAGAGAATTACGAAGCAAAAGAGAAAATGATGTTGAAGAAAAGGACAGATGGAAGTCCGAGAAATGGAACTTCATCGTCATCGGTCTCTTGTAGTAATGCTGAGGAAAGTGACGGACTATCTATTGATTTGAATCATGAAGCAAATGAGGAAGATAGATTTAGCAATCATCAAGAAAGTGGGAAACAGAACACTCCTCCTGATGCAGTTTTATATTTGGAGGAGTCTTTGGCTAATTTTGAGGATGAGAGGATGTCAATTCTTGAGGAACTCAAGGCTTTGGAGGAGAAGCTCATAACACTAAGTGATGAAGAGGAACAACGTTTTGAGGACATAAAACCAATCGAGCATCTTTACAACGAAAATGGAAATGGATACCACGAGGATTCTTGCTATAGTAGTGAAGCAAATGGATTTGCAAATGGTCATTACAAGGAAATGAATGGGAAGCATAAAGAACGAAAGATGGGTGGTGCAAAGGCGAAGCGACTTCTTCCACTTTTTGATGCCACCACTGATGCACATATTGAAGATGAGATGTTAATCGGGCATGCCGGAGTTGATTCTGTCGTCAAATTTGACGTGGACAGCAAGAAAGTTTCTATTGAGGAGGACGTGGATCATGTCTATGAAAGACTACAAGCCCTTGAAGCAGATAGAGAGTTTTTGAAACATTGCATAACCTCCTTGAAGAAAGGAGACAAAGGGATAGAGCTTCTGCAAGAAATCTTACACCACCTTCGTGATCTAAGAAGTGTGGAACTTCGTGTAAGGAACATGGGAGATGGTGTTCTATAATGACATTCTGTTCACCTTTGTACAAGATCAGGTATGTTTCAATGTCCTCAGTTTCACTTCTTGCAACATTTGCTAGAGTTTTAATAAGTAAGAAGATAATTTGTGTAAACATTATATGCAGATTACATTACGGTAAGTTGATTAACAGCGCCGAATTCAAGTGGGAGGCAACAGCTCCTTGCTTGTTCAGGTGATTAAGACCAAAAGCAAAGTTCCATCATTTGAGCAGCATAGTTCATATGGGAAGTCCCTTATGGAGAGGGAGGGTCCTGTGGTGATCAAGGTGGACTGACTGGAGAACATGAAGGTCTACCTATTTAAAAAATTTGAACTTGTGGTTTTGGTGTCCAATGTAAGCCCAAATTTTTGGTGGGGTTGAGCTCATCATCATCTTTCTGGTGAAAAGGAGGGTGGTGAGTGTATGTGTGTGTAGGGTAGTGAAGCCAAGCTGTCATTTTGTATGTTACTAGGAAGAACCTGGCTTGCAAAGCTGGAGATATCCAACAATGTTTCCAGTGCCAGGTGCGTATAGCAATTAGTTTATTGAGACAGTTAGGAACAGGAACTCTTTTTGTCTTCTTTCTCAATACCTGTGGTAGGAAAAAGAAGGGGCCTTTCTTTTCCTTTCCCATCTTTGCATCATTTCATCACATGGTTTGTTTATTATTTGAGTCACTTGTATACTATATGTATCCACTTTGTAAAGTATGTAAAATTTGAGTGTTTCTTTATTCTGTTTGGAACTGCTTTGGTACGAAGGCAGGCAACTGTTAGATGTACAAACAATATAAAAGATGTATAAACATGGCTTTCACATTGATGTTGCTTTAAGCATAAAAGAAACCTTGGTAGGTACAACCCAACACAAACTAATTTAACTCATGAATATGATGGTTTAGTAAGTAAAATTACAAATTTTGTGTTTTATAAAGAATGCTGATGAAAGGCCCACGAGTAATGATGATTAATGATGGTTTAGGAGTGATTATCTCGCGTTTTGGGCCCCATCTGTCCTGCTATCTTCATCATTCATATACTAATATCATCTGAACCAAATAATGCCATCCAGTTGCAGCTTTTCTCAAATGCATGAATCTACCTGCTGTTTCCAAAATACCAATCGGATTGGACTTTTGATGTGTTCCTGAAGTTCATTTTACACATCCACGCCAAGCTCACTCAAGGGCTAACTTCTACAAAATGAGAGTCGCAGTTGTTTGAAATGCCATTATGAGACCCCATTAATTTGATCTGAAGTTCTTTGTTGGAGAAATTCTTTTGGTAATACTTGAGACACCAACACCACTTATTATATTCTAACCCCCTTATCCCTTGGAAAGCTTCTTCCCACGTGCACTTGTGCATGAACATGTCTGTTGAGGTTAGAACTATGAATTTATACAGTCTTCTATTTAGAATATTTTATTTTTCTCAGCTTTACAATAAAAAGTAGCACAATCGGTGATTATTACACTTTCGGCGATGTTCTAAAAGGACGGTAAGAGTGAGATCTACATTAGGTCGCTCTCATTATGTTCCACTGAGAATTAATCGAATCCATTGTAAAGGTGTCTGCATGTTCTTACTTGCAAGTTCCTGCAAAGCCAGAGAATTAACTAATAATTAATGAATAGAGAATCCGACAGCTAAAAGGGTTGTTCCAATGGTGATGAATTGAAAGCCTAAGTTGCCTGATTCCAGCCATTCAATTTTTCCCTATTATTTTGCCCTTCAAATGGTGAGAGATAACTGATATTTGTTCTAAATAATTTTTGAAAAATTATGGTCATTGAGAACAGGCTTCAAATCCCTTTCAAATGAACCAAATACTTCCCATCCTACTCTTAGCTTCAACCCTGAAACTATACCAGATATTATCTCTTCATGAAGTAATGCCCTCTAATATCATTCAAACAAATGCAACCCATTGAATGATAAACCTTCTCTAGCATGCCCAACTTCTAAACTTCCCTAACGTGAACAAACCAAACTCATCGACCAACCTAAGTAAAGACCTATCTTATAGAATCAGAGGCCCTTCTTCAGACTGCTTTGACACTGATGTTAGTGATGACAATTCAAGTTATAAAGAGGTGCATATTAGGGGCAGAAAAATGGGAAAACTAAAAAAGAAAACGGTTCTTAAAACTTTCCACATGAATATTCTATGTTGGAATGCACGAAGGTTTAATAATTTCTCTAATAAGTAGATCTTAAACACCTCTTCAACTCAACTTATCCCTATCTGAAAATCTTAAAAAGAAAAGAAAAGAAAGAAGAATGCTGATGAGGCCTCCTCCTTCATGTCAGCAATGGAGAATTTGTCTCCTTTCTTAAAATCCGAAACATGCTTACAATGGCAGAATTTACTTCTAATACAATCCTCAGATGGTTAATGTTAACCTACTTTTCTCTTCAAAACAATTTATGCAGTTCCAAATTACGATAGACCTTTCAAATAGATACTCTTTGATCTGAATTTCTCTACCAATCTGTTCACATAGTCAAACAATCAATCTAGGAGAAGCTTGATTAAGTAAAAATTGGATAAAATTTTGGTGAATCCTAGGTCTTCTTCCTTTCTTTTATCTCAGTCAAAATTTCCCTCAACTAAGATATTCGATCGTTCCCCCACTCATATAACATTAGGTTTAAATTCTCAAAAAGTCTAAGCTCTTTTCAGGTTTTTCACTATTCTTGTTGATGATCTTAATTTTACTAAAGTTACTAATAATGCTTGTCTCGCCTTGAGAATTCAGTTACTAATAAATACTTTTTCAATACTCAGTAGGTGCAAATTTTAAGTTTTTCTCTTAGAAACTCAAATCTGTTTGTTGAAAAAGTTTTGATAAAGATAAATGCAAGCTTGCAATTCTTCAACATATATTACACCATTATTTTGACTATATACAATAAAGAATAATTTAATATTGAAATGCTTAGTCTTTCTGTGAAATACTATATTGTCGAACATGGCAATAATTACCTAGTTGCCTACTGTTAGACCCTTAAGTTGTAATAGCGGAATTGTGCGTGAGATGGCAAGCCTTGACCAGTGTTCGACACGCGGAACAACAAAACAAGGCAAATACTTGCTAGGAGGCAAGGAGGAAAAGGGGCAACGTTAAGCGTTGGCATGCATTGGTGCATATTGGCGGAAATTTTTAACGAGATGCAAGATTCAGATGTGAGACCAAAAGAAGACTTGAGATGGATATCGAGTGGAAGGTTAACCAGATTACATGCATGACGGGAATATACGAGAGTTCCAAGGTGACTTAGCAAGTAAATTAAGCATGGTGCGAGTTTTTGGAGAGTTTTGGACCTTGAACGAGCTGACTTGACTAAGATTAAGTTCTTGATAGACTAAAGATTTAGTGTGTGCTCAAGTGGACGGACCATGAATAATAGAGTTTGCATGCTAAGCATTGGATGGACTAGTGTGCTATTGACTTAGATAACTCATTATCAACGGATAGAGATGAGGAGATCTTGGATGATGTGACGGATAAGATCACAATGGATGAACATCAACTCTAAGAGATAAAAATCATGTGGAAGGATCATCTAAAGATAAAGGAAATCTTCGTAGATATGGATAGATCATTGTTATTGTGATGTAGCTTAATCCTATTAGATAGAATCCTAATTAGATGAGGATGTCATCTATTGGTTAGTATGATATAATCTAATAAGGATAAGATAGGATAAGATTGTGATATTAGGTAGTAAAGTTCTATTAGTATTCTAACTTAGTTAGCTAGATGAGCCTACAAATAGCTCATTAGAGCCTTGCTCTTCTCAGGGTGAGAGTCAGAGACTCTTAAAGACGTGAGTGTAGGAGACACTTAAAGATTGAAAGAGTATTTCTTTGTATACTTTGAGGGAAGTAATCAAGGTTGGCATTTGCCATATCTCTTTCTCGTGTTCTTATTGTTGTCATGAATATTTAGTTCTTTCATAGTTTTCTTGCAAAGGTGTGAGAGTGAAATACTGCGAGGGTTGTAAGGCGTTTGAGAACAAGTAGGTTGGTCGACGATCACAAGATAAGGCTGAATCTTGCTTTAACGGAGCTGAGTGAGATTGTTGTGCAAAGGAGTTGACGCATCTTGTGGAACAAGTTCGTGCTTGAAGGAAAACCTTTATAACAACTAATATCAGAGCCACAGTTTGAGATGGTGGGAGGCAGCAATTTGACGGAACGTGTCAACTAAGTGGAGGTACTCATCGGGCCAATTCCTCAAAGGAAGGAGGAGGTCACTTCTTACAACACTCAATTTGAGATGTTGGAGGCGTGAATCCAACAATTGCAGCATCAAATAACAGAGTTGATGAAGGCACAAAAGGAGTCTAGGTTCGAGGTAGCGATTCCAAAGCTTTTCATTGCGACATAGGACATTGAACGAGCATAAAGCACTTTGGTGAAGGTCCGAGTGCTACAAGTTTTTGACGGCAAGCAGAGTGTCAAGGAGCTAAAAAATTTCTTGTGAGATATGGAGCAGTCCTTTGCAACCTCAAAGGTGGTTGGCTTTGAGAATGTGTCGATCACGACAATGTACCTAATAAAGGATACAAAGTTGTGATAGAGAACGAGGACCTCTAACAACATCAGTGTGAGTTGACCTCCCATCGACACAAGGGAGAAGATGAAGAAGGAGCTAACAAATCAGTTCCTCCCCAATGACTCTGCATGGGTTGCGAGGGAAGCTTTAAAGAGGTTGAAGCAAGACGACTTAGCTCAGGAGTATGTGAGGAAATTAACATCTTTGATGTTAGACATGCAGAACATGTCGAAGGAGGACAAGTTGTCCAACTTTATAAGTAGCTTGCAAGGTTGGGCACAATTAGAGCTTCGGAGGCAGAACGTGAAGGACTTCCTAAGCGCGATAGCCAATGTTATGAATACCGTACCGGGTTCGGTACCGGATTGAGCTCTGGAATAGAACTGTACCGGTACCGGTTGGTACCGGGTACCGTTTCGGGAAACTTTTTAAATTTATAAAATAGTCCCTAAAATTTTTAAAAATTGCAAAATAGTCCATATTGATTTATTATACAGTTGTACTGTATACTTTACTAGTTTACTGTTTACATCAACCATGCTTTCAAAAATCTTAATAATAAAT
>JAOTAX010000196.1:8295206-8319798 GCA_025629825.1 Erythroxylum guanchezii | reverse complement strand
TTAAAAAAATATTTGCAAATAGGTTCTTGAAGTTTCGGAAAATTTCGAAATTGATAGAAATTTTTCGGAATGTTGGGTACCGGCCGGTACCCAATGGAAAACTCCGGTACCGGCTGGTATTTATGGTCAGTACCGAGGTTGAGATCTGAATTCCGTTCCCCGACCGGTACGGTACGTTCCGACCGATAACGGAACGGAATTCGGAAGATTAGCGATAGCGGCTGCAGATGCATTGGTGGATCTTCAAATGCCACCACCGATTCGAACTAGCTACAAGGGCAAGAAGAATGGTAGGATGCACAATGGCTCGGAGAAAGGCAAGGAGAAGGTAAGTGAATCTTCTCAAGGTAAGAAACAGTCAAAAAGGGATGTTGCTTGTTTCATTTATGAAGGGCCACATTTTGCTCGAGAATGCCTAAGACGGAAAGCAGGTGAGGAGCAAGTAAATTCCATGGTAGCGAAGGATCAAAGAGAGGGAGAGGAGACTCAACGGAAGAAGTCTACCTCTACAGTTATGCTGTGTTGGGCACAATAGGCCTTTTGTGAATGAGCTTCTGAACAAAAACAAGGAGACACCCGATGGAAAGGGGATATGAAACATGAGAGATGTGCCAATAACAAAGGAGTCTTCGAGGAAACCACATTCGGAGGAGTATCCATAGATTATTTCGACAAGGTGTCGATTTCTTCTGGTAGGGGTGGTTTGTTAGGCCCCTAAGTCGTAATAGCATAATTGTGCAGGCATTGACGAGCCTTGACCAGTGTTCAACACGCAGAACAACAGAATAAGGCAAAGACTTGCGAGGAAGCACGGAGGAAAAGGGGCAATGTCAAGCGTTGGAATGCATTAGTGCACATTGGCGGAAATCTTTGAGAGATGCAAGATTCAGATGTAAGATTAAAAGAAGGCTTGAGACGGACATCGAGTGGAAGGTTAGCTAGATCACACACATGACGGGAATATGCGAGAGTTCTAAGGTGACTTAGCAAGTAGATCAAGTATGGTGTGAGTTTTGGGAGAGTTTCGGACCTTGTATGAACTGATTTGGCTAAGGCTAAGTTCTTAATAGACTAAAGACTTAGTGTGTGTTCAAGTGGACGAACCATGGCTAATGGAGATGGCATGGGTAAGCATTGGACGGAACTGTGTGCTTTTGGCTTGGATGACTCATCATTAACGGATAGAGATGAGGAGATCTTGAAAAATGTGGCGGATAAGATCACATTAGATAGACATCGGCTCTAAGAGATAAGGATCATGTGGAAAGAACATCTGAAGATAAATGAGATCTTCGTGGATATGGACAGATCATTCCTAGTAGATGTAATAATTTATCTTATTATTGTGATGTAGCTTAATCCTATTTGATGGAGTCCTAATTGGATGGACATGTCATCTATTAGTTAGCATGATGTAATCTAATAAGGATAAGATATGATCAAATTGTGATCTTAGTTAGTAGAGTTCTATTAAGATTCTAACGTAATCATATAGAGAAGTCTATAAATAGCTCATCTGAGTCTTGCTCTTCTAAGGGTGAGAGTCAAAGACACTTAAAGACGTGAGTGTGAGAGATACTTAAAGATTGAGAGAGTATTCCTTTGTATACTTTGAGGGAAGTAATCAAGGTTGGCGTTTGCCGTATCTCTTTCTCATATTCTTATTGTTGCCATAAATGTTGAGTTCTTTCGTAGTTTTCTCGCAAGGGAGTGAGAGTGAAACACTGCAAACGTCGTGAGTTGTTCTAGAACAAGTAAATTGGTCGACGATCACGGGACAAGGTTGAATCTTGCTTTGACGGAGCTAAGTGAGATTGTCGTACAAAGAGGTTGGCACAATCTTGTGGGACAAGCTCGTGCTTGAAGAAAAACCTTTGTAACACCTACTATCACCTCTTTACTTGTCTCTTGTTCTAAGTGAAAATTAATTAGAACTTTTATTAGCCACAAAGTATGATTAAAAACTGTTGTGATTGATATAATTTCTGCTTAAAATGTTGATTGTGCAATTATCTCCTACCTTTTTGAGCAACTAGTAAATACTCCTGATCCAAGGCTAAAATATTAGCTTGAGAAAATTTGTATTTTATTTAAAGACCCTACCTAGTCACTGCAAGAGTAACTTTGCAACTTGAAACTTTAAAACAAATAGAATTTGATACCATAACTTAAGGTCCCTTTGATATATCTTAGAATTTTTTTTGGCTTCTTTAAACAAAAATTCATTTATACAATTCATAAATCTTAAATGTAAACTTACAACATACAAGATATCAAATAATATTGCGATGAGATATATTAAAAAGTTGATTAGACTTCTGTAAAATGTTCATTCACTTGGCTTGCTCCGACGTCCTTACATAACTTCTTATTTTGATGTGTAGGAGTACTCATGCTCATGTAATTCTCCATGTTAAATTTGATCTCTTTTGTATACTTCTTCTAGAAAATAAAAATATAATACATTTATTTCAACCATACTATTAGATCTTATACCATTTTAAATAATATTTTCCATTTTATTTTTAGTTTTCATTTTAAGAAAATAAAACATATCTCTTAAATTTTTCATCTCATAGACTTGCATCATGTCGTTTTTTTTAAATTGTTGAATATGTTCAACATTGCTATATGTAACCAAAAGATCATCACTATATAATGAGACCATAGTACGATTAGTTGATCCCTTTTAATTCGCAAAGTGGATTTAGTAAGATTTTTAATAAAGCCTAGTTTCAGTAAGTGCTCATTAATCATATTATGCCAAGTTTTTAAGATCTGTTTTAAACCATATAAAACCTTCTTTAACATATAGACCTCATCCTTGTTCCCTTTCATAATAAGCCTTTAAGTTGCTTAACATAGATTTCTTCCTTTAGAAATCCATTTAAAAATGGGAATTTGACATCAAGTAAGTAGTTTTTTAATCATATTTGTGCTACAATATCTAGTAGCATCTTGATAGTATCTAGTCATGCATCAGGAGAAAATATATCAAAGAAATATACTATAAAACTTTAAGCATACCCTTTTACCACTAACCTTACTTTGTGTTACCTGATTGAGCCATTAGTATTTAGTTTTAACTTTCAAATCCCCTAATGAAAATATAAATCAAATAACAAACAAAGATGAAATTATTTATGGATATGAATCCGATCAGGAAGTTTTTGTTGATCAAAGTAAACCTGAAGAACAAAAATCAGAACATAAACTCGAAAGTAGTCATGTTGGTGAAAAACGAAAAAAGGAACAACAACATTCTTACCAATGGGAAATTTGACGTAACTGCAATGACCTTTTTTATGTTTAGGTCTTTCTACTAGCTCCTAAGTCCTTTTGTTTTTCAAAAATGAAGAGCTACTCTTGGATTGCATCCTTTCACTTGGCTTCCTTTTATACTTCCTAATGCCTTACAATTTCAAGAGTAGAAACATTGTATTTCTAATAAAAGTTAGAAAGCAATCTAGTTTCTCTTATAAGAGTATCATCAACTAACTCCTCCTAATTTTGCATGTGATCAATAATTAACTTCTTTTCTATCATTCTAGCTTTATTATTCAACCTTCATAAATTGCACATCCTTGCCTATCGTGGCTTTCTTTGTGTGTGGTTGAAGAAATATTTAAGCATTAGATGTTAAGCAGGACGCAAAGTTTGGCTTTTTTGTTTAGCTTATCTCTTAAAACTTGTGGCACAAGAATAACACATAAGCATCCAAATACTTTAAAAATTTGCAATGAAGGCTTGTAACCATACCAAACCTCAAAAGGGTTCTTCCTTTTTAATGTTTCAGTGGAAAGTCCATTTAAGAATATAGTATCTAGTCCACTTAAGTAAAGGAATCCTCTAAGGTCTTACAAAATCTATATGAACTAATTACATCCTCTCAGTTGTTCTCTAGGTTGTTTGTTTTAAGAGTATTCTGCCTACTTACTATATTAACAAGCCCTGCAACGTGGTAATTTTGATTTTAATTACGATAACCCTTGAACTAGCTCCTTTCTATACATATTCAATACTGTAACATGGTAAAAATGTCCAGCCTCTTGTGCTAAGTCACTTTATTGTTTACAGTAATTAAATAAGCTATTTGATCCTTTTTTATTAGATCAAGTGAGAAGTTTTTGTCTCTCATTTTAATTTTGAGAACTTCCTTATTATTGGCATCCTTAATTAGATGTTGATCATTTTAAAAATTGAATTTAGATCCCTTCTTAATTAATTAATTATCCTATACTTAGTGATTTTTGGTCGATATCAGGTACATATAAGATATTTATTTTGTACTTGTACAATTGTCAGTGACTACAACTCCTTTTCCTTAACAGTAATGAGTTCATCATTGTCAAACTCTAACTTTTGATGCCTTTCAGCTGTCTGACTCCCTAAAAGGCTTTTGATTATAGGTCATATGATTTGTACCAGTATCCATTACTCAGCATTCACTTGAGGTACTAGTAAAACAAGTTGTTATAAACAATTACTCTTCCTCGTGTTCTGCAACTCGAGCATAATTCTTTTACTAAAAATCAATTATCTATATTGTCTCATAATGCCCTTGCTTGTTCCACATAGCACACTTGACATTAGATCCTTTCTAACACTTAAAAAGGAGGATGGCCCTTTTTGCCACAATGCCTATAAGCAAGAAATTTTCTTTTTTTTTTTTTTCCATTGTGGATACTTATGTTAGCATCTACTTCTTACATGTTGAAATTCTTCTTGTTATTTTCTTTTTCTTGCATTTCTCTCATTAGTTGATTTCCTTGTGCGGCAAGGCCCAAATGACATAATGATTAGTAATTCATTAGGCTATGCAATGACACTAATACCATACAACTGTAAAGACTGAAAGCTATCCCCAGATATCGAGATTATGTACTATTCCAGAATTTATCAGATCTTAATATTCCACACAAGGTCAACCACTCCAAGTTTTGCAATTACATTTGCATTACATGTGATACCTAAAGTCTAAGGATGATTTTCTTGATTATGTTTTTGTACATCATTTTTGAGTTTGGGACAATGGAGAATAGGAAAAATGAAGCTTGAATTTAAATTCTAGTTATAACCTCATTGATGTGGGACTAATAACTTGAGTAGTTAATACTTATTTATCAATTTTGCTGTGCATTTACTCTAAACATAATGAAAATTTGATAAATAAACAAAACAAATATTACTTTTTATTAAAATTATTAAAATAGAAAGACTAGAATCCCTGTAATTATTGTTTTGAAAACCGAACCGGACCGGTCGATTTGACTGGTGATCGGTCGGCTATCCGGTCCAGTTCACTCCTAAAAATCGGACCCTAATTGAACCAGTGAGAATCGGTCAAAACCGATCAATTGATCGGTTCGACCGGTCCGGTTCAACCACTGATTCAATAACTTTTTTATTTTATTTTTATGTTTTTAATATTTTTTAATATTATTTGATATATTTTTTTATATTTTTTAACATTACTAATATTATATATAATTAAATATAACTATTACGTAATTATAACATCTTCGATCAGTGGTTAAATCGGTTAAATTAATATTCAGTAAAATCTTCGATTCAATGTCCAGTCCAAATTTCAAATCCTTACGTGTAATATAACTACTCAATTAACAACGTATGTCAGCAACTACATCCGACAATCTCCTGAACTCCCAAGTCAGGCATGAAGTTTTAACAAATAAAAGAAACAAAAACTTTTGACTTGGTTTTTATTAATATTAAAAACTACCAAGTCATCGTTGACCTGATAGAAAACCGACAACATCATGCAACCATTAACTGTTTTGTTATTTTTGGATTATATTTAAATGATTTCTAAATGTCAAGGTTTTATTTGCATACTTTGAAATCTTATGATTAAATTTGTCGGTTCGTGTAAAAATTAACCCTTTTGTCTTTCTTGTAGTGTTTCTTGCTCTTTATTTTGGCTTTCAAAGCTTGGATAATCGGCCTTCTTGGACCTATTCTTTATATTAATTCAATTCAATTATCCTTTTAAAAATTATTGAAATCAAACGTTCTTTAAAATACGACTGTCAAACATAATATCGGTTTGTTAATGTTAATCAGTTATGTGAACAAATTTAAAAATATCTGCTAAGGTTTTAAATAAACTTTCTTTGTATTAAAAACATTATAGTTTATATGTACATGTAACAGAACCTTTTGTTTATAAACGCCCTAAAAGTGTATCGAAGAATCTCCTTTCCCAGAATTCGAAGACCAGATTTTTGTATTAATTTATATTGAGAGTTACGTTTTGATACAGAAGTACTGCCTGTTAGAGTGTTACATATTGCCTAAACATAAAAATGTTAAAGGGCTTATAAGTGGTAAGAATCAACTATCCAAACAACTAGTTCTAGTTATTTAGACAATGATTGACCCAAACTTAATTCTTATTAATAGACTCTACACTCTATCCATATTAAAATTTAAAACTGTCCCATTCATTCCCCACATATGATAAAAATCTGGACTACAAAGAACAGGAGCTTTCAACTTTTCTTTTTCATATGTATACGCGTTTCCTTGTCACGAGAAAAGTTGGGACCAAGTCAATTACGGTTGTCTGGTATGAAATAAGTGGACATTTTCCATCCCGCACGGCTCTTCCACCTTATGCTCACCTTAGTCACAATATATGTTTTATGAAGGAAAAGTGTTCTTCCGAAAGATAAAAAGCGTGAAGTACCAATTCAAGTAATAGTAGAACTTAAAACAACACTGCATTCCAAATGAAAAGGAGGCAATTTATTCTCAAGCAATGCCTAACTAAACAAAAGGTGAAATGGACAAGCTCTCGAAAAACTATCAAGATTACCACATTGACATACAGCTTAATAGTCTTATATAAGCTAAACAAAAGTCAGTGTACTATTTAACAATGATGTTCTAATCTTATATTTTATTAAACAAATTTCTTATCACATGTGAGCGTAATACTTTTGGTGGATATAAAAATTAATTTCATAAGCCAAACCCATTGTAGTAAGTCTATCAGTCTATGATATATTTAGTCATTTACCATTGGCATCACTGGCACTCATATGCTTTGTATCAGGCATTTTAACAACATCAAAACTTTAACTTAAGATTTTATTATTATTTCAAGATACCTCCTTCTTTATTTTCTTAAGTATTTGCATCAATTATGTGTTCTTTTGTATTTGGGTACTTCAATGGTCAGGTTGTTGAAGTTCCAAAAATAATTCTGATTCTCCAAACTTCTTATAGTAGTTTTTTAATTTCAAGTAATAATATTAAAAAGGGGGGGCTTTGTTAATGTAACCGATTAACTGAAATTAATATAAAAACAAATTAAATCAATTAAAGATTAGTAAACTTCGATTCAAGGGAAAGACCTCATCTAATTGTAACATTGATCATTGATTTAAAAAGAATATTTTCATAATTCAAATAGTTAATCCGAAACATATTAGGATAGCCGTAATAAGTCTAAAATTTTTCTAAATTAATTGGTTCAAACCAAAACTTATCATCCATTAACCGAGTGTGATAGCATTCCATATCAAATAAATGATAACAATAAGTTTATTGAAAAAGACTAATCCTAAATTAAATAATCAAGATAGTCGCAACTATTCAATTTAGTTTTCTTGTCTATCATAAGTTAAATATGGAAATTCATAAATAATATATTTGCTACTTGTACCAATCATTCATGATAATTACAGATAATTGAATTCCTGGATAGCGATAGAATAATCAATATTAAATTAAATTGTCATATTAGTCAAATATTAATCATTCATAAAAAAATAAGAACTCAAAACGAGAAATACTTGAATTAAAACATAAATAAAAGATTTAGAACACAAAACCTCACAAAGTTACAACTAGAATATCAAATCCCCTTGAATCAGAACAATTGAGTTTAGCTACACATAGAGTTTACTCCAATAACAAAAATCGAAGAAAGATAAAGAATTGCTAAAAATATAAGAAGAAAGAACCTTTTTGTTGTTGTGAGGAATATCCCTTTTATGTAGTTTTCTAATCTAATCATGATCTAATTCTAACTTGTAAAGATGTATATCTAAAACAAATTCAAATTCCTACATGTTAAGGATAAAAGAAAGTTTCTCGGTTAAACTTCAACTCTTCAAGTGATCAACCTTATCTATCACAACAATCTCTTCACTTCATCCAAAATTCGTGATTATCATCAATAGAGTCCCAATTTGATGCAATCTCTACTTTTCATCTCCTAAAATAAAACAAACATTAATTTTCATATTTAAGCTCCAAAATAAATCTAAAACAAAGGAGATAATATCAAATAATATAGCAAGATAATATCTTATCAAATTCTCTCACACTGGACTTTTGCTTGTCCTCCAGCATACATCGATTCAATTTATTAATCATCTTAATAACATCATCTCATCTCCTTTAATGTCATCCAGAAATACCCAAAAGTTAATTCACATTTAAGGGTTAAGATAAAATAACAATCGAGAGAATAAGCACTCATAGGACACATTGTTAAAACACAACATTTCATCAATTCCATCTAAATCAAATGAACAGGACTTGACACCCTCATAAAGATTTCACTCTATACACTCAAAGTGTTTAGGATTCTTTAAGCTTTCAAATCAAAACATAGCAAGTTATTTCCATAAGCTTGCTTAAGAATCAGATCTCCACCACTAAACAAAATGAACCTAATGTATAAATCAAGGGGACTTAATAAGGGTTGTAACGTGGCTTAGGCAAGGTATGACAAAAAGAAGCCTTTTGCTAAATAAATTAAAGGGAATCATACAAACTTATCCACACAAGTTTCAACTTAAATCAAAATTCACTTGATTCAAACAACATCTCTTTAAACCAAAAGAAATGAAAGACATTAAGTTCCTTTCATGTCAGTATCCTTCTTTGAAATACGATTTGCATTAATGATCATTCACTTTGAATGTTTCCTTTTTATCATTCTCTAACTCTAAAGCTCCATGTTTGAATACTTGGGTCACCTTAAAAGGACCACTCTAATGCGACTTGAGCTTTCCTGAAAACAATTTCAATCTTAGGTTGAATATCAAAATCACATCTCTAACTTTGCCTTTTTTAAAACTTTCTTTTTATACAACTTGACATTATCATAAGCATTCAGGCCTTAACTCTTTAAACTTATTTAGTTATAGGAGTCTCTTTTCTCCAATTATCTTCCAATTAAAATTTTAAGCCTTAGTTGCCCAACATGCCCTATGCTTTAACTATATGGGCAAGTGACAAGCCTTCCCATAAATAAGTTAGAAGGGTGTTATACCAATTAAAGTCTTGAAGGTAGTTCGATATGCCCATAGAGCAACATCAAGCATCAATGCCTAATCCTTCCTCAAACTATTGACCATCTTCTACAAGATTCTCTTTAACTCACGATTAACAACCTCCACTTGGCCACTTATTTTCAAATGAAAAGACGTGGCCACTCGATGCTAGACTCCATATCTTTTAAGAAGAGCTTTAAATGATTTATTAGGGAAATAGGCTCCTCCTCCATTTATTATTACTCTTAGCACTCCAAATATATTGAATAACCTTTTATGAACTTTTACACCACCTTACTATCATTAGTAGAAGTTACCATTGCTTTAGCCCATCTCAAGATATAATTTACTCCCACCAATATATATGTGTTTCCTATGAAGGATGGGAATGGTCCTAAGAAATCCAATCCTTAATATCAAATACTTCTACCTTTAAGATGTTAGAAAGGTGCATCTTATATCTCTTTAAAATGTTCCCCACTCTTTGGCATTATATCACAAGCTCACGAGCATTTTTGAACAAGTTAGGCCAATAGAGTCTGCTTTCTAATACTCGAGTTATCATCTTGTTCGCTCTATAATGCCCTGTATAAGTAGAATCATAACAGTATGCTAGTATTTCTAACATCTCCTCCTCTAAAACTCGTCTCTTAATTAAGCCATTAGCACAAGTTTTATATATAAATGGTTCGTCCCACAAAAATCAATTGCACTCATATAAGAACTTTTTTCTTTGTTGATAAGACAAATTAAGCTAAAAGATATTACCTAAAACATAATTTGTTATATTAACATATGATGGAACCAATTTGCGATTTATCATCATTAAGGAGTCATCGGGTAATCGCTCATTAATATTTTCACTTTGTTGTACCTCCCCTCCTTCAACACATAATAGGTGATCAACCATCAAATTTTTCGCTCCTTTTTTGTCTCTAATCTCATTGTCAAAATCCTGAAGAAGTAACACTCATCAGATATGTCTTGATTTTGCGTCTTTCTTAGCAAAGAGATACCTCAATGCCACATGGTTAATATAGATGATCACTTTAGATCCTAAAAGATAAGATTTAACCTTGTTACATACAAATACTAATGCTAGCAATTTCTTCTTAGTACTGGTGTAATTTAGTTAGACTGCCACTAATATCTTGCTTGCATAGTAGATGGCATGCAACATTTTATCCTTTTGTTACCCTAATATATATATCCTACTGCTTGATCACTAGCATTTCACACAATCTCAAATGGTGATAACCAATCCGGTGACGTCAGTATGGGTGCTAAATTAAATGTCTCCTTCAACCTATTAAAAGTAAGTAAACAACAATCATCAAAATAAAATGGCACATCTTTAACTAATAGATTAGTTAGAGGTCTAGCAATGAGAGACAAGTCCTTGATAAATCAACAATAAAATTCTGCATGTCCAAAAAAAGCACGAACATCTTTGACATTGTTTGGTGGTGGAAGCTTCTCAATGACTTTCACTTTGGCTCTACCTAGTTCTATACCTTGGTATGATATCTTATGTCCCATAACTATAACATCGTGCACCATTAAGTGGCATTTCTCCTATGTTATAACGAAATTCGACTCTTCACATCTTTGAAGAAAAAGCAATGATTAAAAGAGTTTCTAAAGATTAAAAAAATCATCCATAAATATTTTAATAATGTCCTTAATCATATCTACAAAAATAGGCACCATACATCTTTAAAATGTTGTTGGTGTATTACAAAGCCCAAATGACACCTGTCTATTGACAAATGTTCTATAAGGACATATGAAGGTGGTCTACTTTTAGCCTTCAGAATAGATAACAATCTGATTGTATCTTGAGTATCTGTCAAAGAAATAATAGAATTCGTGGTTAGCCACCCTTTCATTCATTTGATCCACAAATGGTAGAAAGTGATCCTTCTTAGTAACCATGTTGAGCTTTCTATAATCAACGCATACCGTCAAATATGTGACTGTGCAAGTAGAGATCATCTCGCCTTTTTCACTCTCCAATATTGTTATGCCTCCTTTATTAGGTACATATTGTACTGGACTAACCTATTCATTATGCAAAATAGGGTAAATAATACATGCATCTAACAGTTTCACTACTTCCTTCTTAATCACCTATTTCATGTGAGGGTTTAGCCTTCTTTATCTTTCCTTTACCTCCTTACTTCCTTAATCAAGGTTAATCCCATGCATCACCATATTAGGACTTATGCCTTTTATGTCAGAAATTTACTATTCCATAGCTCTCATGATCTAGGTAATTTTCAAACCTGTGACTAAATGGCAAACCGTCCTCCCTCCTTTTGTTGCTAACTAACTTATTTCTCAGTAAGTATTCCATATGCTTATGTGGCGATCTTAGCGACAAGGTTAATAATTTCACTGCTTTCTAGTTTTTTATTAAGCTAGAGCCCACCTATTTTTGGTTTTATTACTGCATCTAATGTGCAATTTTTTCACAATTATAATTTCTCTAATTCCTTGTATAATTTCTCTCTTATTTCTAGTTACTGAATGTCATCTAGTTTCTTTCTTTTTGTAGCTCATACATTAGGAATGTTGTTCCCATTTTCATCATCTATGCATCATAGGTATTGCGATCTAATTTCTGTCATTAGAGCTAGTCCAACATGTCCTCCATATTAAGAGGATTGTTTTGTATGTTGAATATTCTCAATAGTTGCCTCTAAATGTCAGAGGAGTAATTATATGAGAATATTATATGATCTTTAGATTTTTGTTATGAGAGACATAGGATACAATTGTTGTCTCTAATCCAACTCATTCTGTTTAAGGTAGGGAGCTTATTTTGGATTGCCAGCTACACGAAAATGATATGTTTGGCAATTTGTTGTTTATCCCAAATTATTTTGTACCATCTAACTCCTTGAGTGTGAGGCATAAGCAGGTTACAATAAGAGGCTACATTAAACTTTTTAAAATAGTCTCTAAGCTAACTAGTTGTATATGATTTTCTTTGATCTAGTAGATAAGAGGGGAAGAGTGGTTGCAAATTAACGAAGCTTTTGGGGGAACCCACAATTGGTTGTCTCTTATAATTGCACTAACCTTGGAGTTGATTAGAAGAATATGTTATAGAGGATTATAGCTGGGTTAAAGATAGAAAGTGATGAAGCAATTAATTGAGAATGGAGAACAAACCAATTTTTTGTTTCTTAACTAGTTTTTAGTTTTTAAATGTTCTTCGTTCCCAATTAACTGCTTCATCTCTCTCCCTATTATTTCCCTAATAATTAGGATGAATTTGGTGATGGATGAAGACTTTGAAAGAGATTTCATTATAAAAAATTGACATTTTTAATGCACTTTTCATGCATTCACTTTACCCAAAGTCCTTCTTTATTGTTAAACAAACCCCATATTCTTTTGGCTATTAGCTCTCTATTGAAAACTTAGATAGATTTGATTCCTAGGCATCCTTATGTTTTAGGGAGAGAAATGCTCTTCTATTTGATTTTAGGTATCCTTTTACTAGTTCCATCTCCACTCCGTAATAAATTCCTTCTAACTCTTTCAATCTCCTTAATTATTTTGATTAGGAGAGCAATATGTGAGCTCCAATAGATGTGCATCCCATTTAGAATAGAGTTTTTCGATTGTACCGTCCCTGCACATGATAGATGCTTTAATGTCTAGCTTTTGTTTCTCCCTAATATTGCGTTAAAAAATAGTTTAAAATCCTCATAATAAAGCTTTGATGTTGATATAGGAATTCCAAGATATTTAATTGGAGCTTTGAAGAGTTGGAGGCTTAGTAACTCTGTTAGAGATTACTCCAGTGGAGTAGGGAATGAGGGGATGAGGGGATGAATATCTGACTTTTCCTTCTATTTATTGTCAAACAAGACATTTTCTCAAATTATTTCAAGCTCTTCATTAGTAAAAGGATTGAATTTTCATCTACTCTACATAAGAGGAGAAGATCATTTGCAAATGCTTTATTGAATAGCTTAACTCTCCTAATTTGTAGCGGTAAGTAAAGGATCTTCCTTGGTAAATCTTTTGAGAGATGAGTCTGGTTAATTCTTCTATAGCTAGATAGAATAGACAAGGAGATAAAGGACTTTCCTGTCTTGCTCCTTTTGTTCCTTTAAACAAATGAGTATCTTGTTCATTAACCAAGAGGCTGAAAGACGATGTAGTAATGCATTGAGCTATCCAAATGAAAAATTTAGTGGGAAAGCCAAAAACTTATAGGATTTGGAGTATAGAACTCCAGTTGAGATTGTAAAATACTTTAGCAAAGTCTATCTTTAAGGGACAACTTTTTATGTGCTTGTTAGAGTGATCGTCCTTCAAGAATTCTAAAGTATCTCCGATGTTCCCACATGCGATAAAACCAAATTGTGAGATTTAAATAATATCTTTCATGATAAGTTTGAGCCTTAAGACAAGAATCTTATATAAACAATAATTGTGATAAAGGAAGATACTAAAATAATTGATTACAAAAACTAGTTTCAAGTAGATCTCTTATGATTAATCATAAGTTTATACAAATGAAATTACATCATCAAATTTGTACATCTAAAAGTTACCCATCCAATAATTAATTTTATCAATCTTTACAAATATTTGTCAAACTTTATACCATATTTTTCCTGGTAGTTTACGTTGGAACGTACCAGAAGAACTCAACTTTGAGTTAGTGACACGTGGATGATTTGCATGTGCGGTTCCGTTCAATTAATCGCTACCGAGGACTCGGGTACACTTTTTTTCGTCATGCCTTACCTGTTTTATTGAAAAGGCATATGATAATAAGAAAGATACAAACAAATCTTCCCAATTCCATAAAGAAAAAATGAAAAAGGTTGACGATAGTTTATACTGATTTCGTGGAAGTTTCGTCGTCATGTGGGCGGTCAACTCATGCCATTACCACCCTGGCGCATCTGACTTATTCTGAACGGCTTCTCTCGCCTCGTGACCACAAACTCATATGAGTTGATTTAAGCTTTCATGATTCATAATTAGCCGTCTTTGGGATGATAATGAATTTCCTCATCCATTAAGTCCGTTCTTCACATGAAATGAAAGCACTCATTATGTTTTATATGAAATCCATACATATGGTGATCATGTGTGGCAAAGACTATGACTTGTGGAGCATTTGAAATGTCACGCTTTTTTTACTTAGCAAACGCATTTAAGAATTGTGAAGCAACCACCCGCAAGAACGAGTCTTTGGCCTTTCCACGGAAGACAAAAACTAAGTAGCTTTTTAATTCGACTTAAAACTATAGTTGAACTAGACGGGAGTTGATATAAGCTCAATTTATATTATTAATTTATTAAAAACATATTAAAACAATTGAAAACAGAAACAAGATAATCTCAGCATGTCAAATTTTGGTCAACATGGTGCTTTTCTTGAATAGTGCATGCCGTCAAAGTAAAACATTACGATCACCAAAGCTTTAACCCAAAGGTCACACAGTTTCTTCGCCCGGTTCACACCAACTCTCTGTAATTCCAATTTCCCCATGTCAAGATTACATCTTTCACCTCTAAGAATTTGAAACAGCGCTTTTCATCTGTAACTCTCTGTAATTCCAATTTCCCCATGTCAAGATTACATCTTTCACCTCTAAGAATTTGAAACAGCTCTTTTCATCTGTTTCCCCTGGTGTATTTCTGAGCAGTTCATGTAATTAATGCTATGAGAAAGTCGAATAAATTCTTACGGAATATGATGAGGTTTTTCCAGTTTGGTTCCACAAGAGGTAAGCGATGAGCCCCTTTGTTTTTGTTTTTGTTTTGCTAATTTCTTCTGTCCTGCTGCATAAAGTTGTGGTCTTTATTTCTGCATGCTTGATCTGTTCATGGGGCAGAGGGAAACAATGAGGAAGATTTGGAGAGAATTGCTGCACAGGAACAGAAACAGTTTCGATTTGAGACCTTGGTCTCCGCTACAAAAGATTTCCACCCAACTCATAAGCTTGGTGAAGGCGGGTTTGGACCTGTTTATAAGGTAAGTATCTCTTTCCAGTTGGTTTCAAGCACAGAGATGACCAATATTGTTTCGTTATTGACAAATTTGATCAAAAACCTACTAACAAAAGAGGTGAAAAGATCTGGGCAGATGTATATGGGCTGATTCCATTTTGATTTTGGAAATTTATTGTTGTTCGCACAATATTGTGACTTGTATTGCCAAGTGGATCTTAGTGTTATTGGCTTTTCCATGTGCCCCATCTATGCGAGGGTGATAATTTCCGATGAAGTGTTAGCAAAATACCAACTGCTCCACATTATTTTCAGAAGCTTTGGAGTTTTTAACCCACACGGTTTTCAAATAGAGCTAAACGAGGAAATTAGGTATCATATTGTGCTCAAACTAGTAACTCGATTAGGTCAACAAGCTCTTAAAGTGTGTATATTTCAAATTTTAAGCTTGTTGATGTAAACATTCTATAGCAGTTAGTGGGAGAGGATAAGCGTACACTACTATAGCATTAGAATTATTGTTCACCATGCGAAGCCAAACCTTTTCCCTTAGGTACAAGCTTTTTGCTCCTTTATCTATGTTTTGAAGGAACCTTAATTATTTGAGTGTAAGTCTAATTTGTGAAACCATATGGGCCTTCTAATTGCATAATGCTTTCTGAAGGGGACACTGGACAATGGAAGAGAAATTGCAGTGAAGAAATTGTCCCATAGCTCAAACCAAGGGATGAAGCAATTTATAAATGAAGCCAAGTTATTAGCACGTGTTCAACATCGGAATATTGTAAATTTGGTAGGGTATTGTGCACATAGCAATGAGAAGCTACTGGTTTATGAATATGTTGCTAATGAGAGCCTGGACAGATATATTTTCAGTAAGTATCTGGGGACCCTTTGTTTTACTAGTCATTGTTTTTAATGCTATCTTCGTTAGGTTTCATCAAGTAATTGGACTTAATATCAGTCCAATATGACAAGCATGTTACTTAATTTCCCTGACAAATTGGCCCCTGCTGCAAATTTCGACTTATCTGAAGAACTTGCTCTCATATTCTCAAATTTTGTTTATCAATATCAGTAGGGTTTAAAGCTTTGAATTCGAAAGTCTAATCTGAAGAATCTCTTCTATATGCATGTTTATCAAAACGATGTAATTCTCAAAATATGCCAAATGTACTGTTTTATTACTATTTTGAATTACTATTTAGTTCCAATAAGTTGATAGTTGTTTAATTGGTTGCTATACAAACAAAATCGAATATGGTGTATCACTTATTCAAATATCTCTTCTTAAAATTCAAATTGTATTTGGTCATTTCAGAGCCACTTTGATAGAATCTGAACCTAGATTGAAGAACATTTAACTTAAACCCTAATTTATGAGGTCATGAAGATTAAAAACCTGATTTGTTAGGTCTTGAAACTTGGAACTTCTGTAGGTGGAATACAAGTTAGTGTTGCTTAATTAAGATTTAAAAGAGTTCATAATTGATAGAGAAACCATGAACCCCATGAACCTAAGTTTGCTTTGGCAAAAGGAAGTGGAGGACATCTTCCTACTCTCACAAGTTCCTATGCTTTCTCCCTACCCTTAATTATGGGAAGCCTAATTATTTTTAGGTGTAAGCCAAATTGCTAAAAAAACCTGGGAATGGCAGTTTGATACATTTATGATCTGAAGAAGGTCGGTCATGTTTTTATGAATTTTCCATTTGGTAGTTATTCATTTAGGATCTTGGTCTTTACCATCAGAACAAAAGTTAATGTGTTACAATCAAAGGGATACACTGCTGATTGATTGTATGAATTACATTACCAACATTGTGCTCTAGCACCTCATGTTACAATCAAAGGGATACACTGCTGATTGTTTGTAGGAATTACATTACCAACATTGTGCTCTGACACCCTTGCAAATCTTTCTTTCCTTTTTGTTTCTCCACTTTCCTCATTTTGAAGAATAGTCAGATTACTAATTCAAATCTTCTTCTGACGGAGAGTTCATAAGATATTTACTTATCTTCCAAAGTGTGATCTAGATTGTGTTAAGAAAACCTTCTATTTTGAACTGCCACTTTTGACCAAATCTTCTACAGAAGCGAAAAGTTCCCCTTCCCTCCAAGTGTTCAACCTATCTAACCAACATTTTGATATGTGTACAAATAGGAAAAATGATAGAAACTATGAATGATTTCTTTGGATAAACTGCCAACAAAAGGGTCATTTTGTCATCTGTGTTTTGATGCAGAATCGAACAAGAAGCATTTACTTGATTGGAAGAAGAGGTATGACATAATAACTGGTGTTGCACGTGGGTTACTATACCTTCATGAGGACTCACACTGTTGCATCATCCACCGGGACATCAAAGCTAGCAATATTTTACTTGATGACAAATGGGTTCCAAAGATTGCCGATTTTGGCATGGCTCGTCTCTTCCCTGAAGACCAAACACATGTAAACACTCGTGTAGCTGGTACCACGTATGTTTCCTCTGAATATATAGTATTCCTGTTGATTTTTGCTGTAACACTAGTGCAAGAATATAGGTTGAAATTTAATTAAATAATATATTTGCTTATAATTGGCAACAGTGGGTATATGGCTCCAGAGTATGTCATGCATGGAAAGCTAACAGTCAAAGCAGATGTATTTAGCTTTGGAGTATTGATTCTGGAGCTGATTAGTGGCCAGAGAAACTCAACATTTAATCAGCATTCAGATTGTCAAAATGTGCTTGATTGGGTAAGAATATGATTTAAGTTAGTTTGTGGTGATATATGATGAAGTAGGTTTCGTGATTTTTATTGTTATTGCTCTTTATTTCTTATGATGATATAGGCTTGAGAATCATATAATTTACCCTAGTCATACTTGGGATGATGGGCTTGTTGATGTTGTCGGGGCAAATGTTATGTTCACGCTGAAGCAATGAAATTGTTGCAATATGAACTACCCCACCAGTTTCATTTCTTCTAGGAGCCTAAATGTTAAAGGATGTAAGATAAGTGAATAGGTCAAAGAGTATGAATTTGGAGTACACAATGCTAGACAGACATGGTTACAGGGCGGAGTTTTCTACGTTACAGAATTTCATTCATTTGGTGAGCTTTATTCAAAAATTCCCACAAAAAACTCAAGGGACAATCTAGGTAGAGTAATGAAATCATGCATGCTGCGTGGAATTTGAACATTATGGAATCCTATCCTTTGCTGTGTCTTGTGCTTTAAGCATTGACCATATCGATGGTGGGTTAGGTCCTCAGCAGAGGGAAATATTACAGTAATGACATTCAAATAAAACAATGCTATGGCTGCCTCACCTATATGGCGTAAAGCTATGAAATATGATTGTTAGGCAGTGAAGTTTTGTAGAGATGCATTGGTTTTGTCGAACGAACTTCTTTGAACGTGGTTCTGAGAATATTTTACACCTCGTATTGGTATAGGCATATAAGCTCCACAGAAAGGATAGGAGTTTGGACATCATGGATGCCGCGCTTCAACCATCAGCAGCCATTGAACGAGTAAAGACGTGCATTCATATAGGGTTGCTATGTGTACAAGGAGATCCACAGTTTCGGCCATACATGCGCCAGGTTGTTGTCTGGTTATCAAGGAAACCTGAGTCTCTCAATCTATCGGAGCCAGTTAGGCCTGGAATCCCTGGTTCCAGATACAGAAGAATTCATAGGCCACCAGGAATGTCGTCAACTGCTGGAACGTCCAGTGATAATTCCCATACTAATGATACAAGCTTGAATACTAATACGGTGTCCACTAATTCAGCTCCCACTAGTCCCCCAAGATCAAGGTCAGATCGGGGTAAACGTCCAATGGGAAGCTGAAATAGGATTTTGGTTATTCTTTGTACAATAATTTGTATACAGACTAGAGTCTTTTCCAGTGTAAATTCAATGCTATTTAGCACCAAATACAAAATAAAGTTAGATATTAATTCTTTACAAAGATTGCAAAGATGGAGTACTAAAAATTTAACATCTCGAATTGGGGTTGCTCCAGAAATTGTGCAGAGCCATAGCTATAGCATGCTCACAGTCCATATTTGGGAAGCCTTAGACAGAAACGTAATTATTGAGATCTAATATCAGTAGCTTTACTTTCTCACATTTCCTAATAGGCGACTGCTTTCGGGTATCAAGTATCAACAAGCTTAGTGATGTAAACCAGCGCCCCACTGGAAAATTGTGGGAAAACAACATTTGGTGGTAAAAGAAAAAAGGAAGGAACTACCCATTTTCAGAAATTTAGTATGGCTTTTCAACTGGGGAAAGAGCCTGTGATTTTTTGGAAATACATTGTATTATCATTTATGAACTTCAAAAGAGATTTAAGTAAATTTCTTCTACAGTGATAATAAAAACTATTTGTGTAGTAGATAGAGTGCATAATTGTATAAGCCTACTTTGCTCTAATTGAGCGTTTGTTATGGTTAAAAAAATGCTTAATTTGTTATAAAATTTTAAGTATAAAAAGTAAAGAGTAAACAAATTATAGAGCGTAGCTCAGTTGGTTCCGGAGGGGCAGATTTGCTCCAAGGTGCAAGGTTCGAATCCCACGGTTTACAGTGTGGGAGCAACATTCTTGAGCCCCTTGTGGGCTTTGAGGGTGGGCTCCTTGTAGGCTTGTGGGTTGCTCACCTCCCCCTTAGCGGGCCGCTGAGTACCTGATTTACATCCTCCCAGTTGCTTCGTCGGGTCGGGGTGTGGGGGGCTCTTTGGGTTGGGGATTCAACCTTTTGCTCCAAAGAGAACATTTATGAAGTTTTTGTAAACATTCCAAAGTTGGAAAGTTTGAATTGGAGCAGACCCAAAATAAATGAGTTCCCTCACAGTTTTTGTTAGAATTCCTTCTTGTAGCAATTGAGTCACCAGCTTTCAAGTGATGCACGGCACAATAACAGAAAGTAATTAACAGTCATTGCAGATCTTATCAGTTTCTCCTATCACCGCTGTCCTTCACCAAAGTGATGCACCAATTATGGTCACATGTTTAGCCTACACTTGGCTTAGTAACTCTCTCTGAAGTCTAACCTCGACCATGTAATTGCAGTACATAGGTAGGGGGACCCACCAAACAGAGAGCGATCTTATGATCAATCTTATCCAGTTGTTATTGTTTGTGCGCGGAGGGGCTTTTGTATTGTGTGCATCAAGGTCTACGCGAAACTAAGCTTCGTCAATAGTCAACCTCCAGTTTATCCAATTATTCTCCTTGTTTTAGATCCTGATGTGCGGCCAACAGTACACCTATGGTGCAGAAAATCATTGTCTTCTCCTGTGCTGCATATCTGTCATAAAGCCGGACATCGAATGATCGGACAAGCTCAATGTCATACATCCTTCCCAACTCGTGTCCAAAATCAATTGGCTGTCCAATCCAAGTGTTGAAAATTAAATATATTTCACCCAATTAACTTCAAGACACGTGGAAATGCAGAAAGAAGATAAATTAGAAGAAAGAGAGGAATTTAAAATATAGGGACAAAAATGTAAAATCCCACCAAGCCACCTCCGTCGATCCGTGCACTTGGGGTTTAAAGTAATTATGACCGTCAGATTGGAGACGAAATACAGCAACCCCAGCCGCTGGATCATTGATCAATCCATGGCAATACAAAAGCGCCCACCTTTTAAATCATCTCCTTCACTCACTCACTCACTCACTTACTCACTCAGCCCAAGCACATTCCCAGTTTTCTTTCGTTTGTTTTTCCTCCATTTTCTTTTCTCTCACCAATTTACTTTCTCTCTCGGAAAAGTTCATGGCGACTACCGAGATTTCCACCAACCCTCTACAGCCCACGGCGGAACAGGTCGTGCCACAACCACAGCAGCAACAACAGCAAACCGTTACTCTGCCTCCCTATCCGGAGGTACTCCATAAGTGGTGTTAATTAACCACCAAGAAAATACGTGCCTTTTTGAGTTTTTGTTTGGTATAATTGCATGTATGCATGTGTTTCTGTGTATGTAGATGATAATGGCTGCAATTGAGGCCTTGAACGATAAGGACGGCTCTAACAAGACGGCGATCTCGAGACAAATTGAGTCCACCAACTCCGATCTGCCGGCTGCGCACGCCACTCTGCTTTCTCACCACCTCAACAAAATGAAGCAAAGCGGTCAACTTGTGATGGTCAAGAACAACTACATGAAACCCGACCCGAATGCTCCTCCCAAGAGAGGACGTGGCCGCCCGCCCAAACCCAAGGTTCCGCTGCCTCCGGGGACGGTGCTTACGCCTCCGAGGCCGCGTGGCCGTCCGCCCAAGCCGAAGGACCCGTTAGCGCCTGTTGCTTCGGCCAAGAAGCCCAGCTCGGGTGGGACGGGGAGGCCCCGTGGGCGACCACCGAAGAAAGCTAAGACGGTGGGTGTTACGCCTCCTGCGAGTGGTACTCCGAGAGGGAGAGGTAGACCGCCAAAGGTGAAACCAACGGTAGCGCCGGTTGCAGGTTAAGTGAAAGTGGTGCAGACAGAGGGGGGAGGGACGGAGGGAGAGAGAGAGGGACTTAGGCTTTTTTTTAATTATTTATTTTTCTTGATATTTTTAACGAGGGGTAAAAGTGGTAGACTGATCTTTGTGTTTTAGGTTTGGCTAATGGCTAATGGGGAGGGGGAAGAGAGAGAGAGGTGTAAGGTTAAAAATGTGACTGTAAATTTAATGAATGACTCTTTGGGTTCATGTAGTTGTGGCAATGGTAATTGATTGGTTTTCATCTTTTTGAAGTTGTGGGAATCTATGCATATATTAATTATTGGTCTCACTAATATGGCCAGCATGTTACCTCTTCCAAAGTATTCATTAATTAAACACAGATGAGGGATTAAAGTTTGAGTAGGAAACTAACTAACTTGATCAATCACTTTAACATATTTATTCTCTTTCCTTATACTATATGCAAGTTGAGGCAATCCATAATGTTCAACTCCTCTTTAGGCTTAATTTAATCAAATTATAAAGAGTCTACATGTGCTCCCTTATTTTTTCAAATTGAACATGAGATCAGCAAATGTTTGAAGAAGTCAAGTCATTCACTTAATAAAACAATACACGTCAGGGTATGCTTCACAATAATGACTTATTTGAGCAGCTGTGTAGTGTATGCAATCCTAAATAAAACCACGTTGTGTCACTATCGAGCAACAAGACCTGTTGAGGCGGGTGAAGCCTAATTTTCAAAATATTCATTACTTTAGTCCTCAGCCTCATCATTGACTAACATGCGCGTTCCAAAAAGGCCTGGGTGTTCCAACATGTATTTGGGCTAGAGCTCTTTTAGGTCCAAGCTGGTCTTAAGTACTAAAACCAGATTAGGAGGTAAGAGAATGAATACTACTCCTCGACTCCACGCACGATTGCATCTTTAGTTCAGAAGGTAGATATACTCTCTTGTAAGTCTTTCCACCTTTTCATTCATACCTAGAGATAGTAATTTTGATTCAATTCGGTCCTATTAGAATAACATTGTTCTTAAAACATTAATTGATTGCAATATTTAAATGGCTATCTAAATTTAATTAAGTCTAAACTATTTATCAATCAAATTTCAATTAAGTTAAATCCAATATCTTGTAATTTGCAATATTTTAAAAAAGTTAAACTACTAAAAAAGAGTTTTAATATTTAAAAGGTTCAATCAATATTAGACTGTTTGAATAAAATTAAATAATTTAAAATATGGACGAAACAAATTGTTTTTATTTATAAAAAGTTTGATGTTTAGTTAAAAAATTGCTTAATGAAGATATGATTTATTTTATTTTATAAAAATATATTACTTTATAAAAATTGACCGATTAATTAATAAACTGACTAATTTTTAGCAACAAAAATTGTTATAATAAATTAAACCAAAAAGTTAAAAATAAACTGAAAAATCAATCAAATTGAATAATTTGTAATTCTATTTATTTTTGGAGAAGTCAACTCCCGTGCACACATTTTTGCTAAGTAGGGCCTTCAGCAACAGCATATAACATTTGCAATTGGGAAGATTCTCCTCTAATATCAGTTTATGATACTGTTATTATTATAGTTTCATTACTTATTTTCTAAAAAAATTATCAGAAAGGTAGAATTTACCACATGATTTGAAAAAACGAAAACATAATTACTTATGAATAGAACTTCTATTTTTATATTATAATTAAGGAATTTGAATCTCATATAATTTAATTTGAATCTAGATTACTTCAAATTTGTTGCAATTTCATATAAGAAGATTACAATGTATTTTCAGAGTCAAATGGAACACAAGAATTGATAGTTCCAACTTCCAAACTCTTACTTCACTGGTTTTAGTCATATAATTTTGTTAAGTAATCTTTATCTTCTGTTTTACTATTTCTGGTCCATCTCTAATGATTTTTATCTGTTGATACTTATTTTCTAGAATATTTTATATTTTTAGTACAGGTTTTCCTTTTGGAAAGAATAGTTTTTCTTTATATCCCATATCATGTTGGGCTATACAAGGTTTAAATGTGAACAGATTAGATCTAGCATAGGCATTTTAATCTTATTAACTATGATCCAATGAGCACAAGGAGTTTTGAAATGTATTTTTTGTTTAATAGTATCAAATAATATTTTATGAAATAATTAGAGAAAGTTATTTTTAAAAGAATATCAGTTCTAGTATCATAAAAGAAAAATTTAAAAATAATCCTCATAGTATTTGGGGTTGATGAATTTAGATAAATTCATCTTATTGTTAGAAATATCAAATCCTATTATATTTTTTAAGGTTTCATGATATTGTAAAGGACGTAAATAAGAACCAACTCCACTATCTTCTATATAGGTAGCAAAGTATTCGACTCTATAATCTTTATAAGTTATTCTGATTGGAATGTAAATACTATTATGATTAGTCATTATCTTGGACTATATATTACGTTGTTGTTATAGGATAGTTGCATTCATATTGAGTTATCTTATAAGGTTGAACTTGCTCAAGAAAATTATTAGTTCCTAGTATTATCTCTAAATTGGATCTTTCATTTTTCAACTAATAATCTTATAATATTTTTATTGTCTCCTATCTTAATAGTGGTTTCTATGGTGGTATCTATGTGATGTACTTTACCATTAAAATTTATATATTGATAAGTTTTCATTGTAATCATTTTCTTTCTGAAATAAATAAACTTGATACTTACATACAAGAGGCCCTTATTAAATTAGATCATCAGATAAACTTATATAATTATATCTTATTTACAAATTGTCATAAAAAGACTATAAAAGTCATTAAAGCAATGATGAACGAA
>JAOTAX010000196.1:8272369-8284499 GCA_025629825.1 Erythroxylum guanchezii | reverse complement strand
TCAATGAGCTTAAGTATCTGAGACACTGTATATCGACTTGTTTTCTATAATCACATTATTTGTGCTTTTCTTTCCCAATTTTGATATTGCGGTTGGTATATGTCTGCGATTTCAAATTTTTTTAGCTTTAATAATATTGTGTAGATGAATTCAAGGTTTCTACTCATTCTAATTGGTTGAAATTTGTTTCTTTTATGTTTGGGTAACGTCGACCTTAAAGTTAGCGTGGGACTTGTAAAACCACAACTTGTCATCTTCTTTTCATTTGATTACTACTATACGGTGAAATAGCCGTGTCTGTATAGAAGTTAATTTTTAATCCAGTCTGTTGTTTGCGGCTATTACCATCAGTGTCTTTCTTGTGTAGCTGAAGAGCTCAAAATTTTCGTTTTATGTGTTCTAAAGAAAAAAAATCGCTTCCATTGTCCTTAATTACATAATATTACTTGGCATAATGCAGTCTATCTTGGGTTCGTAATATCCTTTAGTTGATATATATCTTCTCTGGAACTAGTGCTATTAGAATAGAGTTTACTTATTAATGTATTTTAACATCAGCATGATTTTTTCTTTCAGGTGAAGGTGTTCAAGCAACCCCATTACTTGGAAAATTTTGTCCAGTCAACGTTCAATGCCCTTACTGCAGAAAAAGTTAGAGGTTAGATTTTCACTTCTGTTCTCACAATTTTGTTGCTAGATGTGTAGTGTTTCAAACTTGAAGTATAAATTAAATGACACTGGCTTTATGGTTGTTTCATGCAATGTTAAAATTTTCATTCTTTATATCCAGTTACATTAGTAGCTTCTTCCCTCTCTGCTAAGTCTTCGCTGTAACTTGTTTATACCTTACTGTGCAGTCTATGGTAAAGTAAACATTGTTCTATCATTTTGTCTCATTCGTTGAATCTTCAATAATACTTGATTCATTACAAAAGAGTGAGTTAAAAAAGTCATTTCTGGGTTTTCCTCATATGCAGGCGCCACACTTGTTGTCTCTGGTGATGGTCGTTATTTCTCAAAGGATGCTGTTCAGGTATCTTATATTTTCTGTTGCAATTGTGCAGAGTTTGCGTTAAGCACCATTCATCTTCTAGATGTTGTACTGTCTGTTGCATCTCTGTTCTGCTATTAGCTCCAGATAACATGAATAGTTTATGATTGAAGGGCAACCTACTACAGTGCCCACTTAAACGGTACTCCTTTATGTCAGAGCACATGTTTCTAATTTACTGCAATTGGCTGGCGTTTTAATTTGTTCTTGAAGGTTTGGATTTCACTTGGCTTGCAAATGCCATTTTGGATTGAAAGGTTATTGACCTTGATGTTATCATTTTTAAAATGGTGTTCTTTTTATGGCCGTATTTCTGTCTGTGCTTGCTAAATTCCATTTCATTAATCGAGTGAACTATCTTTCTCAAATTGCATCTACTTCAAATATGAATGAAAATGAATCATACTATTGGTTGCACAAAAACTTCTTAACTACAAGAATGACTCCTTAGCCATTATGTGTAGGCCATAGAGTCCCTCTGTTGAGGCATTTGTTTGATTTTGATTGAAGATTATTTAAGATAAGATTGCAAGAAAAACTTTTAAGTGGAAAACATGCTTCTGGAAACAGATTATTAGAGTCCATGTTAGTCTTTTTCTGCGGTCAAGATGGTCTTCATTATTTTATTATGACTTACAATGCTTCTAAATTCCTAGCGTATTTCAATGTATAATTTCTTCTAACTTTCTTTTGTTGGCAGATCATTGTTAGGATGTCTGCTGCAAATGGAGTAAGACGTGTGTGGGTTGGTCAGAACGCATTGCTTTCCACTCCTGCCGTGTCAGCTGTTATACGTGAAAGAGTTGGGGTTGATGTAAGTTGCCTTTTATATCAATATAATGGTTCATAATTAAGTCAACTATAATTGGCCAACTTATAGGTTGAACATAAATAATTTCTTCTTTGAATATCAGGGATCCAAGGCAACCGGAGCTTTTATACTGACAGCAAGCCATAATCCTGGTGGTCCAAATGAGGTAAACGTTTAGCAATTTAGTTTAAATGGTTCAGTATTATTAATAATTTGTCTATTTACTTCTTCTGGCTGCATGAAATGAAAGGATATGCAATGTTATACTGCCTTATAATGAGTAGAAAGTCAATTTGGACTTGTATTTTATCTGAACAAATGAAATACTGAAACTTTTACTCCTTGTTATATCCGCTAGTTTTGATTGTGTGGTACTTCCTATCGGATTGCAGGATTTTGGGATCAAATACAATATGGAAAATGGTGGACCTGCTCCCGAGGGAATAACAAATAAGATTTATGAAAACACCACAACAATAAAGGAGTATCTTACTGCAGATCTGCCAAATGTATTTCTGCATCCTCCATAACTAATGCCTCTTTTCTTCTCCCCAGTGATCAATTTCAAACTATATGATGGTTCATTTGCATTCAGGTGGATATCAGTGCAATTGGTGTAACTAGCTTTAGTGGGCCTGAGGGGCAGTTTGATGTGGAGGTTTTTGACTCAGCGAATGATTATGTGAAATTAATGAAGTAAGTTATTGCTTCCGTATTATGTTTATTCCCTTCCTTTATTTTTTAGGGGTTCCCATACTTCATTGATATACGCTGGCTAGATTGAGTGGTTCCATTCTGTTTCTCTCTAACACACAGAAAACACATATATAGAAAAGCACTTGTAATGTAGAAAATTGGATGAAACATTATCCTAGACATCACTATGTTTGTTTCTCTTGAATCTCAAGCTTAAAACGTGGCCATTATCTTTTCCATCCAAGCCTTGATGGGCTCAAAAGTCAGATTGTGGTCTTAAAGTAATAGACTTAAGGTTGTCTTTGAGTTCACATGGGAAGTGGGGTGTGGATGGGTGTATCGAATAGTAACTTGCCCTCAGAATTAGTTGGGTTTCTGAATCACTCTTCAAATCATTTTCATATGGATAGTATACTATTTGTGTTTTTGTTTGCACACATGTGATAGCATACTCAGAGGATTTCATGTTTACTTCTTCGAAAATTTATTGTTGAATAACATAATGTTTATGTTTCTTGTATCTGAACAGAATGATATTTTTATTTACCCACAAGTTATCAACGAATTTAAAGTTTTTTGGTCACTTTTGAAAGTCTAAAAAGAAAGAAACAAGAGAGAGTGGTTATGTCTTTAGTTTAAACAGCCATAACCACAGGGATGGTGCTTATTTTCTTCACTTCCTGAACATGGGACAATTTTTGATGTGTTTCTCTTTAAAAGGATGGGTGTGGTGAGAAATACTGCTCTTAATCTACTTCCTTGTCATTTTAGAATTACAAGAATCAGAAAAGACAGCACTTCGTCTGTCTTCAAAGGGTTAAATCCTACGCGGCTTCGACCAGGACAGGACCAGAGTGAATTCAGTGTATTCTGTGGATATTTCTGTCTGATCTGTATGGCTTTGACAATCTTTAACATTTGAAAGAAAACGAAACCCATAAGAAACTACAACACTATCTACTATGAATTCAAAGTGTAGTGTAAGACCTAGCCTAACCATGCTTTTGGTGAATCTAATACGAGCGGACCATAAAAAATCTAAATTTTCTACTAATCCATATGATTTTTTACCCCCGTAAGCATGAGATTTGTGTGAAAGGCATTCCTTCTGCAAGTACTGTTCAAGGGATTAAACAAAAAGCGAACCTCGGTGATTCAAATGATCATCCTGAAATGCATGGTTTAACATTGTTTTTATTAAGGAACAAATTATCAAATCTATACACATTGTTTGTTCAATGTCTTATAATATTTGCAGGCATTACGTAACAATTTTACTCTGCTAATTGTATATATGGTTATAAAGTTTCTATAGAACCATTTGACTGAACTTTTCATTTTTGTTAATTGAACTTTTGAATATAAAATTCATCTTTTTGGAATGGTTGGTCTGTTTTTCCTGCATTTAAGTTGTGTTCGCTTTAAACTTTTACAATAAGATGTGTTTATTCAAAGAGAACAAGAAAAAGAAGGAAGTAAGATGCTCATGTGACTGCTCTTGCATATTATTTCACCCTTGTTTTTTTGCAATGGCTCCAGATCTATTTTTGACTTTGAGTCTATTCGCAAGCTGCTTACAAGTCCAAAATTCACATTCTGGTATGTAGATGGACTCCCTTTTTAACTCTTCTGAGTGTTATGAGTATAAAATATCCTTTTTTACATCAAAATGATTATGATTTTTATTTGACACCAATTTTAAGCTACGATGCACTACATGGTGTTGCTGGGGCTTATGCAACGCGCATTTTTGTTGAGGAGCTTGGTGCAAAGGAGAGTTCGTTATTGAACTGTGTGCCCAAGGTCTTAAGCTTGTGATGAATATCTAGTAATAATTAAGCATCCTTCTCATTTATCCCAATAGTTAATGTGATCTCTTTTGTATTTACTTGGCTAATGTTAACAGGAGGATTTTGGAGGAGGGCACCCCGATCCCAATCTAACTTACGCAAAGGAATTGGTTGCTCGCATGGGATTGGGAAAATCAGGATCTGAAGGTGAACCCCCAGAATTTGGTGCTGCTGCTGACGGTGATGCTGATCGTAATATGATTCTTGGAAAAAGGTAGTGCCAATGTGCAGCTCTTTTTTTATTGTGTCTATTGCGGAATTAATCTTGTGCCTCAGTCGTGTTTTTAATTCGATTTCATTTTCAGATTCTTTGTTACACCATCAGATTCAGTGGCCATTATTGCTGCAAATGCAGTTGACTCCATACCCTACTTTTCTGCTGGCCTCAAGGGGGTTGCAAGGTTTAGTACTGTGCTAGTTACCTTCTTCTTCTTGACTGTTTTGTTTTTATGTTTATTTCACGCTGCCAATACTTCTTATGCATGCAATCTTCTTAGTATGTTATGTAAATCTACAAAATCTGAAGTTATTGTTAGCTTGAAGGAATGTTTGCAGAGTTTTTGAGGCTTTTGTTTTTTCTTTCTTCTTTTTGTGGGTAATTAGATCCTTCTCTTTTTCCTCTCAGAAATTTATGATTAATTTTTACACTTTCTACTTGTAGGAGCATGCCAACTTCAGCAGCCCTTGATGTTGTGGCCAAACATCTTAATTTGAAATTTTTTGAGGTACACTTTGGCACAAAGTCTTATAGGATTGTCCTCTTATGCTTATGCTATGGTGGCATATAAACGTGCTGTTTACTGTTAATTGTCAGGTTCCCACCGGCTGGAAGTTTTTCGGGAACCTTATGGATGCTGGATTGTGTTCAATTTGTGGTGAAGAAAGTTTTGGAACTGGTTTGTGTTTTCAGAATTATGTTTGGTAGTTGGAGGTTGCAATTGCTATTTAGTTGCATGACAACTTATTGCTATCAACGTGTGTCAACAGGCTCAGACCATATACGAGAGAAGGATGGAATCTGGGCAGTGCTGGCTTGGTTATCTATACTGGCGTACAAAAACAAGGATAATCTTAATGGAGGAAAGCTTGTAACTGTTGAAGATATTGTTCGCAAGCATTGGGCTACCTATGGTCGCCACTATTATACTCGATATGACTATGAGGTTGGAAATTTCTGTATTGTTGTCATTTTCATTCTACCTAGAAGGAAGTTGGAGTGAATCTCACTTGTTTATGCTTCTTGAAGAATGTTGATGCAAATGCAGCAAAGGATCTCATGGCCCACTTGGTTAAATTGCAATCCTCTCTTGCTGAAGTTAATGAGTAAGTGTTAGTACTAGCTAATAACAGTTTTGGAGCAAACATGAGTTCTTTTTGCAATTTTTGATGGCATACCTCTATTCTGTTGGGGCCTTGTGTATATCTGTTGCTCAAAGTACTGTTTCTTGCAATATATCTGATTGTTAAACATGGAAACTCCCTGCCACATGTTCAATAAGTCCTTGTTTTTTCTTGTTAATTCGAAATCCTGAATTTGAATATGTTGGTTCAGTTGCAAATAGGTCTGAACAGATCGTGCTTTCAAATTGGTTAAATGCCTTCTGTCTCAGTGACTTGGTTACATACAGATTTAGTAATCTCTTTTTGACATATGCTGCCTCTTTTGATTCGAACCATATTTCCACTTAATACAAATTCTTTTAGTTTCCTGTGATATTTTGTTTAAGCAATCTGCTATCAAAGCTTGGTTGGAGTTCCCTTATAACATTGAACAGAAATTGACCCACGTTTTGCTTTGCCTTTCCATTCCATGAAGTCTAGTTCAAGCTTTCTGATGATTGGGTTTGCTTGCCGGGTTATGTGATGGAAATGTGTGATTTTCATTTTTGGATGGGATTTTGTAGCCCTTAGTTTGTAATCTAATGATCAATATTTTGTTTTGGTGCGGCCTTAACTGCATGTGCTTTTATTGGGTGTATGCTCAGGTCTTACTAGCATCATTGTAATAAATATTTCGTTTGACTTTCATTTGGAAAAAAAATCATCATCAATTTGGCAATGCTTCACTTGTTTAGCTGTATGGATAATGTTTTTCCCTTGTTATCGCTAAGCAGATAGACAAAGATATAGGTTGGTGTATGAAATCAAGCTTAGAAATATCTAAAAGTAACAGACGAGAATTAAAGTCAGCAATAAAAGGATGGTGTTGAATACCTTGAGAAACTTGCACTAGTGGGTTAGTGATGGCGCGAAAGATTGGATTGCACAGGGCGTGCCTTGTTTTTTTTTTTTTCAGAAATTTATAGAAAACTTTTAGTTAATCTCTTCTGGAATCAAGTGGAACTAGTAGAAGTTGTCTGTGTTATGGAAAACATGTATCCCCTATTAGGAAGTTAAGTCTAAAATAACTTAAACATGATAACTTAAACAAGAAGTTGAGAACCATGAGTGGATCATTAAACTGAGTACATGTGAATTGAAAGAAACTGCAGCTATCTAAGATAAGGTTTTGGTCTAAGTTAAAAAAGAACACGGTTTATTTAGCTGCATTGGAGTCTATTTTAAGATTTACTCTTTAAAAATCAACCAAGTTGAAATGACTTTTTGTCCCATAAATTTATTCGATGAAGTAGTTTGTTAAAACACGATAGATGATCACCTAAATATAAAAAGCAGCTGTTATTAGTATTGTTGATCATGCAAATCATTTTGTTCAAAGACAACCATATTAGATATGATAACCTAAGTTGGAAAAATAGTTATTGTACATAGTGCTTATGCAGAATTGTTTGAAACTTGCTTATGGTTCAGATATATCTTGAAAATCAACTTTCATAAATGCACACTAACATTGGCATGAACATAGGTGCGAACGCATTTTAAGTTCAAAAAACCTTCAACTGGGCATCATTTTGCTATTGTGGTGCCCTATTGTATTTTTTGATTATTTTTTCATTTTCTTCTCCTCTCCCTCTTGGATTAAATGCACATTTTGCATTCAGAATTTATGTTGAACTTCATTATGTGATTGTGGTGTCTAAAGGGTTAAGTCTCTGTTTTAATCTCTTGTTCCTTTGGCTTAATTGCACACATCTTATTGGCAATGCATCTTTTTTTCTTATAGTATTGTGAAGAAAGCACGATCAGATGTTTCAAAGGTTGTTCATGGTGATGAATTTGAATATAAAGATCCTGTTGATGGTTCTATCTCAAGCCACCAGGGAATTCGGTATTTGTTTGAGGATGGCTCACGATTGGTAAGCCGACTCGCTTTTGCTTTTGTTCCAAGTAGAGCTTGGAATTAGGTGTGGTCATATGGAATAAATAGATATGAACTTGGGATTGAAATTGAGTGCTGTTAGGTATGGCTGTGCACAAAGCTGGTGAATATTTTGAAGTATCAGGGACTCAAATACTGTGATCAATAACCATAATGATTGATTACTGTTTAAAGAAATTTGTAAAATAAATTGCATAAAGGTGATTGCTGGCTGTTTAGTACAGTATTGGTCGGATAGATGGGCGTACGTAATAATTGTAAACAAGATTTCGCATTTTCAAACAAAAGAAAACTCCATATCCTTCCAGTTTTGTATACGACATCTTCAACCAGAAGAAAACTCAATATCCTTCCAGTTTTATCTGAAACTCAATATCCTTCCAGCTTTATCTGATGTTCCTGTAATTATTTAGTATTAGTATTTAGGAATTGCGTTACTTTGTTTTTCTTCTAAAAGACCTTAGCAGGTACTGGCTTTAAGATCTACAAAAACCATTCTCTTAACGGGATTTGAGTTTTAGCTCAGCTTGCGAAGTTTTTATCAATAAACGGGGAAGAAAACGAGAGACTTTGACCCAAACCTTGTTTTGTTCATGTAGCGGCAGTTGTCCCAATAAATCACATAGTTGTGCTGGTTTATAAGAATCATGAGTTATCTTAATTGTGCTAGTCTCAAGTGAGGTTTATACAACTTGTGCAAATATGTCTGAATCATGAGTTTTCTGGGTGACATTCAGAATGTTGTCAATTTGTGACAGCTGTAGCGATCCTTAAATTGTACCCGTAGTTAGCACCCTACTCCTTTGCTTACATGTTGTGGCAACTTGCAGTATTCAACAATCATTACCTTGTCAGTCTTTCTTGTCCCGGAATCTAGTCAAAATTATAAAAGAGAAAATGGTGGTGGGCTCTTCTAGGTTTTGTTGCTCTGAAGTGAGACTGATGTTCTTGGGCTCTTCTAGGATTATGTTGCTCTGAAGTGAGACATGTTTTACAGTTGGAGAGAAGAGAGGTGGGAGGGGGAGATATATGTCAGATATTCAATTATCATACTTGTTCTAAGCATATACTGACAAGTTAACATATAAACATGAATGCAGATTTTCCGCCTATCGGGAACTGGTTCAGAGGGTGCAACAATCCGTCTCTACATTGAGCAGTATGAGAAGGATCCAGCCAAAACAGGAAGAGATTCTCAAGAAGCACTTGCTCCACTTGTAGGATATGTTGAACTTTGTTTCCTTAGCTTGCCAGGCCTTGTTTATTTTTCTGCTGATATTGATGCATGTGCTTGCAGGTGGAGGTCGCTCTTAAACTTTCAAAGATGCAGGAATTCACTGGCAGATGTGCTCCAACTGTTATTACATAGACGTATGATTTGGTGTGTGAAAATTATTGAATTTTGATGAGATATGCTGAAGTGTATGACAAACATATTGAGGGACTCGGGTGACGGTTACAACTGGCTCATGTATCTTACATGTGCTGTCTTCCTGTGGCCTGACGCAATGCATAATATCTTAAACCAAATAATGTGCTGAGATACAGTTTTTGCTGAAATAATATGAAATCTTTCTCTTATTATTCATCAAGTCTCATTTTGTTGAGCTTTTGAGAATGAAAAAAACAAGATGAATTCTGCAGATTACTTACAAGCATCTTACTTTAGTATCAAAACAAAGAGAGAGATGCTATGACATGCATTCGCAGGGCAAGTTGGAGCCTGTGCTGTTGAAGGATGTTTAATCATTTAGTGATGCATGGCCCTGCACTTTTTCTGTTGAAAATTCACAGCAGTGAACTGATTGTTCTGGTCCAGAATGGCCTTTCTTGGCTCCAAAAGACACCTGAGGGAGAATTTAGCTATTCATTCAGCGGAAGACCTCAGGCTCTTTCGTTCCTTCTAACATTTCCTTTTTGGGGCTATAGGATTCATTGGACCAGCATATTAATTAATATCTTTCTCGTGGAGGAGATTCATGATAGAGTGGGCTGACCCACGGATGACCTGACACACCCAAGACAAACTTTAACCCACACAATAATATACCCCCTCCGGACCAAGCGCGTGGAGACAAAAAAACAAGATCAAGACAAAATACAAGGAGATAAAACACAAGAAACATCATTTGTTCTCTGCTCTTTATTTCATTCCTTTCCTTATTGTACATAGTATCAATGGCTCTCTCTGTAACAGGATTGCATTAGCTATCAATTTTGGTACAGATTCTCAACTGGCCAATAGCAAGCCCCTAGTCTTAGTATAAATTCTCTTCTCTTGTATACATCAAACATGATGAAATAAAAACATATTTTCTCATCAGCGGTATATTTTTCTTCATGGTATTATAGCCAAAGGTCTGATCCACAATACCCAACCTACCTACCAAAATGTCCCAAACAACTGATAGTAATACCAGCCTAGATCTGGAAAAACATTCCATTACAAATACAGAAAATCCTGGAGCTGTCTTAGTTACAACCCTTTTTAATGGGAATAACTACCTAACTTGGAGCAAATCAATGTTGATTACTCTATGTGCTAAAGATAAGCTTTCTTTGTGGATGTGACCTACATACAGCCAACAGAAGACACGACCTTACTCACCAGATAGAGGAGGGTAGACACAATGGTAAAATCATGGACATTCAACTCCATGGTCAAAGAATTCAGTGATACTTTCCTATCATCTTTCACAGTTAGGGAACTTTGGGAGGAATTGAGAGAAAGGTTCGGAGAGGTCAATGGGCCATTACTGTACCAAATAGAAAGGGAAATCAACCTTTTCAAACAAGATAACTTTACTATTTCTGCATATTACACAAAGTTAAAGAAGTTTTGGGATGATTTAGCTAGCCTAAACCTGATGCCTACATGTACTTGCGATGCTGCTAAAAGCGATTTCTAACAAGGAAAACACACACAGGTTAGTGCAGTTTTTAGTGGGTTTAAATGAAGACTATGAGCATGTAGTGAATCAGATCATGTTAATAGAGCCACTACCTCTGGTAAATAGAGCTTTCGCCACGATGCAAACAGTGAAGAGGCAGAAAATAGTGAGTGCAAGTAATGACAGAAACATAAGTGTGGCAATGATAGTAAGGCAGTCCAACACAAATGCCAAGAGGGGAGGAAGGAACAACAACAACATTGGCAGAAAACAATTCATTAAGAAGGAAGACAAATATTGTGACAAATGTGGAAAGGCAGGCCATACCATAAATACATGCTTCAAGATTTATGGTGTCCCCGACTGGTACAAGGAATTGACAGGAGAGAAAAGCAAAGCCAATTTCGCCGCAATCAATGACACTCCTGCAGATATACAGCAAGAGACAAGTGAGCATATTGAAAGAACTGAGCACATTCCACAAGACCTAGCAGCCTTCATACAATAGGAAATCTCCAAAGCACGGGAGAGGTAAAATTGGGCGGACTTGCAAACTACGCAGGTAACATCACAAATAAAACACATGTTCGTAATGCAAATAAAAAGTGCACATGGTTGATTGATTCGGGTGCATCATCACACATGGTTACAAACCTAGGCTAATGTCACGAGCATGAAATAAATCACATATACGAACCTGTTACACTTCCAGATGGCACAAAGCAGCAAGTAAAACACATATGCCAAGCTACTATTGGTGACAAGATAACACTTGATGGAATTCTACACATTCCAAACTTTTTCAAAAACCTACTGTCTGTAAATAAACTTACTACACAGAATGACATTGCTGTAATATTTGTGTCTAATGTACTATTTTTGCAGGACCTACAGACTAACAATGTGGTGGCAACAATCGAGGAAAAAGGTGGATTGTATGAGCTGACTACAGGAAACCTACTACCCCCAGGAACCTTGAAAGGTCCTCCCCTAGAATTCTACACAACCAAGAGTGTAGCACTTCATGCTTCTATTTCCTTCAATGTTTGGCATAATAGGTTAGGCCATGTTTCCAAAGCAAAAATGAGACACATAAATGAAATTAGATTTTCAAATTCCCATTTGCCCGATTGTCAAATATGTCCTATGACAAAACAACACCGAAAACCCTTTCTTAAACATACAATTCAAACTATTAAGCCCTTTGAAATTCTACACTTGGACATATGGGGACCATACAGAATACGGACCTTAGACAATTCGCAATTTTCCTAATAATCGTAGATGATTTCTCTAGAGCCATCTGGACTTTTCTGATCAAACACAAATCTAGCACACAGCCCACCATAACCCAATTCGTCACAACCATTGAAAAGCAATACGACACTAAGGTCTTAAAGATACAGACAGACAATGGGAGGGAATTCTTAAACAATGAATGCAGCAAATACTTTGTAGACATAGGGATCACACACCAGAAGAGTTGCCCATACACCCCACAACAGAATAGGGTAGTAGAAATAAAACACAAACATCTATTGCAAATAACAA
>JAOTAX010000196.1:8245632-8258519 GCA_025629825.1 Erythroxylum guanchezii | reverse complement strand
GGTCAAAGAAGGTCCATTTTTAAAAATGGAAAATCTATGGATGAAGAGAGACAATGATACATCTATTATAGTGAGATACATAGTTATCAAAAGTTACTTAATTTTTCTCTAAAAACTAGAGAGTATTATTTAATTGGTTTGCTTTTATTTTAGTTTTTACCAAGTTTACAAATTGTGGCTTTTTGAGGATGAGAAAATCCTTAAGAGCTTATTGTTTATTAAGGCTATTAATGCCTCTTATATTTCATATTAGGAAATTCATTTTTATGGGGAACTAAGTGCCTTCCTCCTCTTTAATTTCCTATCAAGATTGGTAATGCTTATAGAGGGTTAAGAGTTGTTACACTTATCATTAGGAAAGTTTGTGTATTTCTCAGCTTTTATAACTTGTTTAGTGGCACCTCCTTATCCCTAGATTGTAGTGTCACATTATCCCCATTTTTACCTTATTCAGGGGTAGTTTGGCTTGCTCCTTCTAATGTAACAAGTTATATTGGTTCTTCATCATTTGTTAGCATTTTGTCTTTCTACTTGGCCTCATTTATAAAAAGATCAATAGAGCGAACATTAGCCTCATCATATTTCTTCTTAATTATGGATTTTTGAGGTATAGGCATCTTGTAGATTTACTTTATCCTTTGGTTTCCAAATCTGAACTTGGTCTCTTTTTATTGGTTTCTATAGGTAAGAGACTTTTAATGTATTACTTATATTTCATCATCAACTAACATTTTGATCTTAATAACCTCATGGAGTCTTTATTGGGATCAACTTTAATACATAATCAGGCAAAACCTATTCTCCTAAAGTTTTTCGTGAGGACACCTGATGGAACGAGGAATGTGGCTCATCCCCTATGAAAACTAGTATTCAAAAGGTACCTAGTGGAAGTTAACTTAAATAAGGATGAAGTTCATCCTAGTCTTATCTAATGATAGCAGTCTGCATTTTTAAACAATTATAGGTCTACCTTGATTATCCAGGGTTCTTGCTCAATCACCTTGTCCACATTATCTTCCAAGGAAAATTTAAAGACAACAAATCTTCTTCACTTATCAAGACACTTTCCAACCCCAATAGTCTCCTATTAATATTCACCCAATGATTAACTCGGGGGAATGATAGTCTCTTATCGAGAAAATAGCCCACAATAGTCGTTTGCCACTTTTTCACCCCTGTTGGAGAACCTTAAATAGGCAGACAGCAGGAGCATCAGCCTCGGACTTTGGAACATATCAACGTTATTTTGGGCAAGTGGGTTTCTACTCACTTTGTTTTAAGCTACTATAGTATGCATTGCACCTCCATTATCTGTAGATGGTAGTTTGAGGATAGTTGGTGTAGAAGTTAGCATGGATCAAGGCAGGGAACGCTAGTTTAGAACAGAGGTCTGGAAGTTTAACAACCAAATTTTAATTGGCAATAGAGGTAGAGGAGGAGGAAAAAAGAATAATAGGATTATGACTCATTATGTTGCATCAAATGCGCACTCTAATACCGTATCAAGAATAAAGAGATATAACGTTTCCTCGTGTATTATTCTGTATCGATACATTAGTATGAAGATTACATATATTTATGCATACATAACATAGGCTATCATATGAAGATTATGTCTACCTCATGAAGATTATATATATCAGAAATATAAATGAAGATTACATATTTAAAATAAAAAAAGATTGCATATATTTGAATTTATAGGATGAGGATAAAGATTAGCTTAACAAGGGTAACGCGCATTAAGTCCTTGTTAAATAGTTAAGCTTGTCTCTCCCATTCAATAACGTAGGAATGCTTCAAAATCATAAACAGTACGGTCAGTTTCTCAAGCAAAGGTCACGATCGTAGTTAACTGGCTTTGGTCCATTAAGGCTGTATAAGAAAAGATTATGTCATTGATCGATATGAAACAAGTCAGCATGCGTCACAGTCAACCTCGTTATAATTGTCGTGACTTTTTCATTACAATCATCATTACGTTTGAAATTTTAGTATTTGTCATTTGAGTCCATTGATTTTGGTATTAGAACAGGGACCATTAGTGGATTGAAGAACGAGTCTCAACCACTTTGCTAGGCTAACCCTTTTATATCCACATAGACAAAGTTTTGCATTTCAAGAGAACGACGAAAGACAGATACATAATTATACATCACCATCCAATTCGGATTATGCTTTCTGCCGTTAATATCTTGGCTTTCACGGTCTAATTGTAACCACGTAAATAAACAAAGTAGCAGTTGTTGAACGTGGATAGTAACATAAAGTATATACATAAATAAACAACCTAGCAGTTTTGCAAATTCGATTGTACATGAATATATACAATTGCATATGCCCGCCTATGCGCTGGTGTATATATTTATATATATATATATATATGATGACTACAGGATTATGTTATAAATCACTTAACTTTGTGTCAATGGAGTTGGTCTAATGTGGCATTTGATTAAGTGCTATTTGATCAGAAGATATTCAATTGAGGCTGAGTGTAGCTGAAGTTAAATAAATACTACTCCATAATATAATGAGATCAAATTTGTTAATTTGATTGATTCATAAAATATAAATAATGATAGCTGTCAATGAATAGGCCAGCTTAACAGTACACGGCAAATCATGATGTTCTCATGCAACGCTGTCTGAATAGACGTGGTATTAAAAGTCAAAGTTCTTAAGCAAAAGAGTAAGCAGCTGTATCCCTACCGTTGTTTTCTCTTACGACCTTTCGTTTATTGTGTCAAATCTCTACTTTTACTTCAAATCACCGACCTCCATTCTTCTGCTTTTTCTACAAGTATTTAATTTACTGCTTGAATAAAGTTCCCATTATTCTTTTTGACTCATAATTTTCTCCTCTAATTTCTATGCTAACTTTTTATTTTTGTGAATGATCTTAAGATCTCTGCTAGGCTTTTGCGTTCTCTACAACTTGTGGCTATTTGTTTCTAGATATATCTTTTTCATTTTCTTGTTATAAAAGAATTACGGCTCCCTTTTTTAAATTTTATAGGCTTATAAGGTGTTTTCTTACGAGTTGCAGCTAGAACGGTTGCAATATCGAAATATAATATAAAATCAAAATATTTTAAATTCTCTTTTGAGAGCTAACTCGAAGCCTAAAAATAGACTATTGTATAAGCTTTATTATTTAAGACAATGTTAAAATTAAGACATAAGTAAGAATTTGAATTTTTTTGAGGTCTTATATATTTTAAAAAAAAAAGAATAAGAAAAGTGCACAACTAAATCCTTGCATATAGACAACGAAACCGTATACAATTATGTTCTTGTCTTAATAATTTATTACAAGGCGTCTTGCATTATGTTCCTGATCTATGTAGATCAATAAATTTACGGGAAAACAAGTATAATTTACCACAATTTGTTCCACAAATAGCTAGCTAGTAGTAGCCATACAGTTCACAACTTAGCCACTTTAGGGTCACTATCTTATCACAGTTGTAAATCACGAAAACACCTTTATCATCAATCTTCATTCCTTCAACGGCAACTTATAACCCTGAATCAAAAGGCACTCCACTGGCCGTAATCCAAGATCCTCCGGCCAAAAAGTTCCCCACAGTGAATTTCCCGGCCTCTGTGGCGCTAGTTAAAACATGATATCCCGGCCACTTAACCCTACCCGAAGTACCCGAGCCTCCCCCAGTGTTCATATACTCAGCATAATACAGAGTACTCAAAGCAAAATTGCCACTCCACGGTAACCAGCCAGAAGGGTCGACAAGACTATCCAAAGTACTTTTCATGAACACAGTCCTTGAATATTTCTTCCATGGCCTCCCCAAATATGTTTTAATCGAACCCTGGACGGATCTCAAATCCGACGCTGCAGTAACCACAGAATTTTGTACAACTATGCCGGTGTTCTCATTAGGGTCGGATCTGGCTTGTGCAGTGACGGTGGTCCATTGGTTACTCATCGGTCTCCTTACGTATATGTTGCAGTTTTGGAGCATAGCAACAGCATCACCGAATATGAAGTCTATTGTTCCATAAATGTCACAGTCTCTATAGAATTGTCTGAGAGCGTACACGTACAAGGTGTCCTGATAGCCCTTGAAACTGCATCTGTAGAAAACTGAGAAATCGGAGCCAGACCGGAGGGCTACTGCTTGGTGTTTCTGTGGTCCTGCCGTGTTCTCGAACGTCATGTCCTTGGCGATGAAGCCATCGCCAGAAACACCTAGGAAGACCAACAATTATATGCGTGAGTAAAAAGATGTATTGTTTCTAGTATTCTAGATAGGAATTATGGAAAACCATGATGTTCAAATTCATTATTGTTTTCTTTTAATTTTAACTATAGGGACAGCCATAAATTAATGAAGTGATTAATCATTTACACCACTTGACTAAAGTTATTGTTTTGAAGCTTTTGATGGTGCAAAAGAGAGAAAATAGATTTAAAGAAAGGAATGTCGTATTTTTCATAGGGAAATTAGATATGATGATAATAAGATAATATATTGTCAATTATTCAACTAGGTGCTATAATATGGTTGACTATGCTAGCTATGTCCCCAGTTTCTTATACTTGACAAAAAAAAAACAAGACTTTGCTTTTTCTAAATGCATGGAGAGATCTTAATGTTACATATCAGATAATTTAATGGGAAAGTTTTAAAATAAACTTAGAAAAAAGCAACGCCACCGATCCATCAATAAAGAAAAGTTGGCATAGTTTTTGTTTACTTCTTCTACCTGTTTTTGTTTAAAACCTGTCAACATCTAGACTTGGGTAGATTTGTTGTCTTTTTTAATGTAAAAAGACAAATTTTAGCTAGAAAGATGTTACTCGTGGGCAGCTATAAATGTCTCCAATTTTGCATGAACAAATAGGGTTTTATGTTCTTACCCACTTCACAATATAGGACGTATGTGTGTATACGTAAAAGAATATAGGCATGCACTTTTCCACGTAGCTAGAGTGATAAAAATAATAAGATTATACAGATAACATGGAGGTTCGTAAGAATGGACAACCAAAACTAGTCAATAGCGGCTTCTAATAGGAATCTGGTGGTCAAATGACTACTTGTTTTAAACTATAAAATTTATATATATGTAGGAGAAATCTTACCGAAAGTCGCTGAGGCAAATGTTGTGGAGCCATCTTGAGCATTCTTATTACCAGTAACAATCGTAGCATCAATCCCGTCTCCGATAAACATTAAATTCTTCATTGTCTTCTTGATCACTACATTTTCTTTGTAAATGCCCTTTTTAACGTATATAACAAATCTTTGGGTCCCTCTCCGTTGCTTGGCCGATGCAGCCACAGCTTCTGATATGGTCTTGTAATTCCCAGAACCATCTTGTGCCACCACAACATTGGCTTTTGGTGCAGCACCAGCTTGGAGAAGCCTTCGATCACCGGTGGAAACCCACGAAGGGAAGTCACCGTGAAGTAATCGGCGGCCACCACCTTGTTTTTTGGTGCTGTATAGGGACGAGGAAGAAAAAACTATGGCGTTGTTTATGGCCAATGAATTGCTAAGCAATTTTGAGAAGTTGGTTAGCATATATGGAAGTGAGTCCAAATGGGAGACTAAGTTAAAATCAATAAAGCCATTTTGACATGTCTGTTGGTTAGCAGTTGCAGCACTTAGCCAAGTTTGAGCATCAATAGGATTGTTAGAGTTGATTGATCTTTTGAGATGATATACCGTGTCTTGATACAACTCTAAGCAGTCTGCCCATGCCAACTTGGCTCGCTGATCAAATGAACTCAAGTCCATAGCAGAGATCAAGTTATGAGCTTCCATGGCTTGGGTGGCTGCAACTGAAAGTGACTGGTCACGAAACGCCAGTGGAGTCCCAAATTCGGCATCCAAGATATTGGAGCCAATGAAATGGTTGCATACTTCAGGATAAGGGGTTTGGTTGCATGAACTTATCGTGGCACCACGCACAAATCCTACAAAACAAAATAAAGAAACACTCAAAAGAGCGAGAATGAGCTTCTCCATGGAGCTATGTTTGTGTTGGTATTGAAGAAAAGTGGAGTTTGAGATGGTGGAATGATGGAGAAGAGAAGGGCTGTTTATATAGGCCACATTGCTACAAGTTAGCATTGATAGGACAAAAAGCAAGAAGCTGTGGGTAGTGTTGTGGCACAAGATATTTGAAAGGAGAGTTAGGGTTTAACATTTTCAAAATGCATTGGGACCATGCACGATGCTAATTACTTACGTGAAAAGAGAATCTTCTAGAGAACTTCCCAAAGTATAGAATTAAGTTTTTTATAAAACATCTTTTGGAGTTTGGTTCAACTCTTAAATGAATTTAGAAAGTTTATTTATGGCTAGCTGTTTTTGAATGACAATTATGGCTCGCTTAAAGCGGCCATGTTACGGCATTGGATTTTATGGGTTCTTCGTAGATTCCTCAGTTTTCTTTTTCTTACTTTTGTAGAGACAGCTATAACAAATAAGCTTTGAAGAATTAGTCAGCTGAAACGGACAAGTGACGTATGGATTTCCCACAATTAGTTCATGCCTGTCTACCGGGGAAAATAATTAATCATGTAGCTTAGTACAATTTCAATCACTTTTGTTAAAAGGGTCAGGTGGACTATTATGTTATAATAAATCGTTGTCAAAGCTTCTAATTAAAGGAATTGCTAATAACTTTTGTGTCAATTTCATGTGCCAAATGCAAAAACCAAATACTTCAATTTTATTTTCTTGTCGTATAACATATTTCATTAAGCGCGTCATTACATAAAGCAACTAGTGCTTTACTTTTCTAGGTCTTCTTAGAATACAATATTTTGGTCAACTTGATCATTTATTAGAAAAAGTTGGCTTTGTTTCTTTGCCATAAATCTATTTGAAGTTTCAAACACAATCTTATTTCTTCATAATATTTTTTAAACAAAAAAATAAAGTTCTTTATAACCAGAGGTGCAAATAACAAAATGAAATATCATAACAGTATCCAATCTTAACTTTAACACCATGAAACCCAATCTTACGTTAACACGGGCACGCAGATGATATTTTCTTGATAAGGTAGTTCTATGTAGAACCTGCATATCGAAATTTCGCAAAAGCACACGAATGACCCGTGACCGTCTTGGGCTCAATGGGGACTTCTTTTTCTCGTGAGTTTAGGTGCAGAAAAGCTGTGGTCTTTCGTTGTTCACTGTCAAGTTCATGTTAGGCCAAGTGGTCATGTGGGGTCACTTATCACCAGGAGGAATTGAGATCAATATTACATGCACAAGTGTCAAGCTGCCAGCCATATATCATCAATACTTCTCAGTTCATATTTGGAAATGCTGAAAGAGACCAACTACACGTGACTGACTATATAAAAGTACTGGACCAGTAACAATGAAGATGAATCAATGTAATTAACGGTCTTTTGGGGAGATTAGAGTTTGTGCCTAACAGGGGTGGCAAAATTTGAATCGTAATCGTTGCCAATTATTACCATATTTATTAGTGTTTAAATTTTAATAAAAAACTATATGTGACTGTTAATCCTTGCAACACTGGATCGCAATCAGAATGGTCGACGAAGTCTGGCGAGTGGCGACTGAAACCTTGAATTAATTGCCATTGGTTTTGGGCGAATATCACGTTGACTTGTATGTTCAGAGTTCACACTGCCTACGCATTCCATTCATTTTCTTTCCGCTCTTAGGTACATATGTAACCATGTCTCCCAATCCATACATAGTATAGGTCCTGTCCATTGGAGCAACTTTGATGATCTGTCCTGCCTCATACGTACACAACTCTCATCACATTTTGATTAAAAAAATGACTGAAAATATGAACAAAAAGTACCTTCTTTTTCTTTTGGTTCTTAAGCTCGAGCTTTAATTTGTTACACAGAAGTGCGGGGAAGACGATATGCAATAATAAAAAAGACAAAAATAGTTATAGACGTTAGAAGGAAGACGAAGCGCAGCGTTTAAATAAAAGGTCCAGTATTATTAAGCTGGACAAGAGGCTAAAGTATAATAGGTGTGTATTAAAGCCGCATACTAACAACTACAACAGCATGAAAATTTTGTATGCATAATTTTTGTTGCTCTATCTAAATCAATAGATTCTATGTTTCTACCTCCCTCTCGATGTTTTTCTTCTCACCTCTTCTGACAAAATCGTAACAACTTATATGCATTCTGTTATCCATTTTTAGTCTACAACAATTGGTATCAATGAAGTCGACCTGTAAAGAGCAACGATAGCTGAAAGCACCATAGGCACCGAGTTACAAAGAGTGGAAGAAAACTTGAAGAGTGTGATGGAGAGGATGTTCTTAAAGTAACAAGATTGGAATGAGATTATGTTTTCTGAGACTCAAATTAGAACAGAAAAGGTGGAAAAAGACATGACAGAATTAAGAGCTTTACTCTTGCATAATTTTCAGAAACAAAGAGGAGAGGTCGGAATGACCGAACCCAAACTACATAGTAGTCCAGTAAGGCAAAAGCGAGACGGGAATGTAACACCTACAAGAACGAGCCGGATTGAGTTCCTGCCATTTGAAAGTGAGAACGTTAAACTGTGGTTGTACCAATGCGAGTAGTTTTTCTTGTTGGATCAGCCTCCTGAGAAGACAAAGGTGAGTATGGCAATCTTACACATGAATGAACGAGCTCAGGAATGGTATCGTTTGTATGTTAGAAATTCTTACAAGACAGAAGTAGTGGAATCGGAGGAGTTCACAAAGGCTTTGAAGCAACGGTTCGATGCAGAAATATTTGATGATCCGGTAGGTGATTTTAAGAAGTTGAAACAACAGGGAACAGTCCTAGACTATTATGCGCAATTCGATCACCATTCCAATAGGTTGACACTATTTGAAGAATATTTAGTGGGGTTTCTATTAAAGGACTTAAACCAGAAATTGGAGTGACAGTGAAATTACATGAGCCTTATTCCTTACATCAAGCTTATACACTAGCTAGGAAGTAGGAGGCAATCTTCAGGTCCTCAGGGAACACGGCGTTTAAACACGGAACAATGATGAAAGGAGCAAATGATAATAGCAGTTTCAATTCAAACTCGTGTGGTTTACAGTCGACGAATGTCATTCGGAGGTCACCATTTGACGAAATATTACCTACACCAACGTCGACTTTATGACCATCATCATCAGTAAGAACTTTTAAACCCCATAAGCATTTTAGTAGCAAGGATTTCGATGAGAAAAGGGCAAAGGGCCTCTGTTTCTGGTGTGGCAAAAAATATAGCATTGGCCATCAATGTAAGAAGTGTCGGAACCTGCCAAAATAACGAACCTGTGACACAGCCACACAATAAAAACAGCAACGCAAAAATACAGAGATCATGTATAGCCTGTATAGAAAGGACAATTAGTTACGATTCCCTTTTGTCTTTTTACTCTCCTTCACTTGTATAAAACCATGTATAGTGTCTTTTTCTGCATAATGAAAAATTGTGAGTTTTCTCTCCCATCCTCCTGTTTCTGTCGTTTCCTATGGTTTTGATATGGTATCAGAGCAGGATATACCCTTGATTCATTATCACTACTCACATCATGTCTCAAAATAACAAGAATGACAGTGATATTAACACACAATAATGACGCTAAGCTTGACTCCTATTCCATCGCAGCATCCGAAAACCCAGGGTGTATCTTGGTGACCTTACTACTTGATGGAAATAACTACCTATCGTGGAGCCGATCCATGAGTATTGCATTAGGGCTAAGGACAAGATGGGTTTTGTAAATGGTGACATCAATAAACCAGAGAACAACCCATCACTCCTCCGAAAAGGTGCACTACAGACAAAATGGTAACCTATTGGATAGTAAACTCCATTAGCAAAGAAATCGCTAATTCTTTTCTGGTAGTTACGTCTGTTAGAGATTTATGGGAGGAATTGAAGTCTAGATACGGAGAGAGTGATAGGCCACGTATTTATCAGCTAATGCAAGAAATAGGAAACTTAAGACAAGGGAATGGGTCGGTGACTGCATATTTCACGAAGTTAAAAAAACTATGGGATGATTTGAATTGTTTGATGCCCTTTGCGAGATGTACCTGTGAAGCCAATGATAAAAATAGATATGCAGAGAATAATATAAGGCTTGTTCAGTTTCTGATGGGGTTAAGAGAGGAATATAGCCATGTGGTAGGACAGATTATGTTGAATGACCCACTGCCACCAATGAGTAGAGCCTACTCCATGATTCTGACAATAGAGAGGCAGAAAAACATATCACAGAACCATGGAGAAGGAGACCACATGAATGTAGCATTGATGGCTAAGCAGGGAAGTTACAAAAGAGCTGAGGGTAGAGACAGTGGTAACTCGACCAACTACAACAGGAGGAAATTTAATTCAAGAAAAGAGGACAAGTGCTGTGAACACTGTCACAAAAAGGGACATACTATCGACACCTGCTTCAAACTACACGGAATACCAAATTGGTTCAAGGAGCTAAAAGAAAAAAGGGCTAGAGAAAGGGATCACCATGCTGCTGCTGTGATGGAAACACCTATTGATAATAGACCAATGAGCACAGAATCAACTGAGAAGGAGGTGGATATCAACGTGCTTGCTCAACAAGTAAACAAATTAATGAGGTGTATGAGAGGTAAAGGTAACACAGAAACCAACCATATTACTTTTAGCAATTTTACAGGTAAGAATTTATCTCTGCATGGATCAAATAGTGCTTAGTATGACAAAGCTTCATGGATAGTAGATTCAGGTGCATCTGCTCATATGTGTTCAGATATAAAACATTACTCTTGCATAAAACCCTCTGCCCTGTTTGGTTCTGTAACCCTCCCTAATGGAAACACAAAACTTGTAACTATCATGGGTAGTGTAAACTTGAACTCAGAAGTAACCATCAACAACGTCCTACATGTACCAACGTTCCATCACAATCTATTATCTATGCACAAATTAGCATCCCAAAACAACCTAGCTGTTATCTTTGTTTTTGATAAATTGCATTTGCAAGACCCATGGACTGATTATGTGGTGGCAATTTGCAAGGAGGAGGCAGGGATTTACAAACTCACACCACAGCATTTTCTACCAGCCAAAACACTAAAAGGTCTATCGTTGCGTTTTTATTTGAACAATTTTGTTGCTTGTAATGTAACCAATGATATTGACATTTGGCATCTACGTTTAGGACATGTATCCAAGAGAAAAATTATGCATATTTCTAGCATAAAAAATTCTGAGTTCCAACCTTTTTGTGACATCTGCCCCCTTGCTAAACAAACTAGAAAACACTTCACAACACATTCCATAAACACCCAAAGACCTTTCGAATTACTGCATGCCGATCTCTGGGGCCCATATAGCACACCAAATTTAGATAGATCCAAATACTTTGTTACCTTAGTGGATGACTTTACCCGAACCACATGGACCATCTTGATCAAAACAAAAAACCAAACTTTAAGTGTCTTAATTAATTTTATAACCATGATTGGAAAACAATTCTCTACCCCAATCCTTGCATTAAAAACCGATAATGGTAGTAAGTTCGTCAATACTTCATGTCGCAAGTACTTTGTGCCAAAAGGAATAAATCACAAAAAAACATGCGTTTATATGCCTCAACAAAATGGAGTTGTGGAACGAAAACACAAACATTTGCTACAAGTGACCTGGGCCTTTTTTATATCAATCCAAATTACCCAAAAACTATTAAGGGGAAGCCTTTTTAACCTCAACCTATATCATAAATAAACTACCCACAAAAACTCTATCATGATTATCCCCATATGAAAAATTATACAATAAAGCCCTAACATACGACCACATGAAAACTTTTGGGTGCATATGTTATGCAATAAATACAAAACCCTATAAAGAAAAATTAGAAACCAGAGCCATCAAGTGCATTTTTCTTAGATACGCATCGGATAAACGAGGTTATAAGTTATAAGATTTACAAGCAAAACGCATCATAATTAACAGAGATGTTGTTTTTCATGAGACAAAGTTTTTACAACCAGCAAACCAAGCCCAAAATACATCCAAACCACAGATACATTTCCCTTTTGACCAATAGGCCCACTTCCCAAGCAAGACTACTGATCACCTTAACACTCACCTAACTACACAAAACCTACCCGACCTAGCACCAACAACGAATTAACATCCTCAGACCCCACCTGGCTCCACCACAACCGAAACCTCATCTTCCCAAACCAGTACCGACAGCCATCCAACCCCTTAAAATACCATAGCTGATGTTCACCCACCACCGAAACCTCTCCGTATTAGCACTAGACCAAAATTTCACCCCCATTATCTTGATGACTACGTCTCCCACATCACAGCCACTCCTCCTCTTATGATTACTGCCACCACATCATCAGTTTAGGTACCATACATTTTCGACAACCTACACACAAATCTCACTCTTTCAAACATTTACACGTCTTTCATCGCACATGTTTCTGCTGAATATGAACCTTTGTCATATGAAAGTGCTAGATGGGACCCTTTATGGGTAGAACTGATGGAAGTAGAAATAGAAGCCGTAGAACTCAATCATACATGGACTCCTACGATGTTACCAATCGAAAAAAGGGCTTTATCAACAAAATGGGTTTTAAAGATCAAACGCAACTCCATGGTTATATGGAAAGAAGAAAAGCCAGATTAGTGGTCAAAGGCTTCAATCAAACCGCTGGGATCGACTATTTTGACTTTTTCTCTCCTGTCACCAAGATCACGTTAGTAAGAATCCTGCTCGTGGTCGTAGCATCATTTAACTGGCCAGTGCATCATTGCGACATAAACAATCCCTACTTACATAGGCACATCGAAGAAGAGATCTACTTGAATCCACCTCCCGGATACAACAAAATTTTACCTGGACTTTTGAAACTCCAA
>JAOTAX010000196.1:8225079-8235973 GCA_025629825.1 Erythroxylum guanchezii | reverse complement strand
CAAAGTGTAACATCACTCTTTACAATGGTCGACTGTGTAATCCAAACCATTGGGATAGGCATAAAAGTCACAACCACATAGGTATATTCAAGCAATAGAACTGGTCCTCAGCTCGACAAAAAGGACATATTGTTCTTTATGGTGCGTAAAAGATCCCAAACTGATGCCAAACTACGATGCCCTTCATGTACCTGAAATTATGTTAGTATGGAGTTCCGCTTTTAAGTCCACTTAAGTGCTTTCTGGTAACCGATAATATAGAATAGCAGATTTTAGTGAAAATTGTACAGTCGTTTATGATCCTCAGTATTTTTTTTTTTTGTAATGTAAAAGAAATTGCTCATATAACCCTAAATAGTTTTCTACAAACAACTGACCGTTAATTTCATAATTGTTTCTCGATTTTAAAAATAAAAGAACCTTGATGATTTACATGTGTATGGTCTTTAAAATTATTTTGATATGCTTGAAATTAGTATTTCAACATTAATATATTAGTAAGATACTATTGTTAGTTGTTTTGGTTTACAAGTTTGAGCCATTTGCTAATTATTGAAGTCGTGATTCACGAATTTTCTAAGCCTTGATCTCCATCCAAAAGGAAACAAGCATAGAATAAAATCGAATGCGAATGCCAAAACATAATAAAATTTCATGTATTCCAACGCTATATGTGCATGCATGCGTGTGGACAACGACCACACATGACTTCAAGAAATGCCACCACTATCAAGGTTTCATACTCATGTGTCGTGGAAGGCAATATATTAACCAAAATTTACTGTTGAAAATGATTATGCGTGCATGAACAACAGAATTAATGGAAACCACATTATCGGGACACCATGGCAGACTTCCACCTTTTCTTTCCTCAAAGCTCCCAATCCCATCTTAAAAACTGAAAATTAAAATTTCCTTTGGTGATCGTCGTTCACTCCTTGCCGGCCAAGTGAAGTCGTATTTCTAGTTTAATTAATCATGTGATGTGTGGTGGGAAATTGGAAGAATAAATTGTTAGGACACAAAGGTCCACCATAGTTGAAATGTTTGATGTAATTAGTGTGAGTGCCAGAAATTTAAAAAGATTCGTAGTAGGGTTAGTACTTTCATCATAAGGGTTTTGGGGACCATTCAAAGCGTGTTCCACACTTCCACTTTCGTTACGGGCCATAATCTTTGGATTTGACGTTTAAAAAAACGAAGTCCAAGTTATTCCAAGATAAGATAATTAATTCAATTCTAGATTTAAAATTCTAATACATTTTTATAGGGTCAGAAATAAAAGTCAAGCATTGAGATATAATTAAGCTACTTGCACTCGAAATTGCATAAGACAAATGATTAAGGACGAGAACGACTGTGTGGCTAAGAGGACATTAGGATTGAATAGATTGAGGGAGTTAGAGATCAGGTCATTGCAGTACGCTTTTGCTTGATGGACAAGCCTTGCCTCTGAAATTGCCATCAACAAACAATTGCTAAATCAATAGGGGGTAAAGACCTCAGCTAAAACCAAAATGAAAATGACCATTCAGAACATGATGGTTCTATTTTAGGGGCAACGTGGTTTTTTTATTTTCCAAACAGTTCGTATACGTAGGAGACAGAGTCCAACTTATTACTGTGAAACCATGGGAAGAGAAAATTAGTATTATAAGAGAAGTGAATAGAAGATCAATAGAAAATGGATAGTGGCCTTGAAAGAGATGATCATTAAATGTGATAATGACAAAGTATTTATCTTCTCAAGCATTGCCTTTTCCGTTTCTGCCATAGCACTCCACAACTCTTGCTTGCAGCATTTCCAGACAGTTTGGATGATTTAATTCACTATTCTCGTCTTCTGTTCCTATTATTACAACTACTTTGTACAATATGTACTTGGTTAAGTACTGCTACATAACTTGTTGACTGACTTGCCCCACCAATAATAGTTTAAACCTGTTGGTTTCTATCTTATCTTTTGATTTTTTATTTTAAGTTTTAAGTTTTTTTTTCCACTTTTCACAAATTATGCAAATCATAAAAACTGGATTTTAATTTTTGTTTTTGTTTTTATGTCATAATCTAAATATATATCATTTAATATTAATTAATAATAAGAATTATATTTTTTAATTTTTATAATTACTTTAAATTTTACTTTGTGGAAAATAAAAATATTTTCAATTTAATGATTATATATTAAGTTTAAAATATCTTTAAATGTACAAATTCCAAATTAAATTAGTTTTAACAATTACAATACATTAAAAATGTTAATTTATAAATAACGATTGCTTATTAAATTGTGCTTATTTTAATAAAAATTAGGAAATATTTTATTATAGTTATTAAAAAATATTAAAAAATATTTACTTAATTCATTTATCTTTAAATTTTATCTAATAATTAAGTATCAATTAATAATAAAAATATAATTACATTAATATTAATAATTAAATATAAATTAAAAATGAAGAAGGAGAAAAATAAAAGTGAAATCAAATAACACTTTAATTTGTACGTATTTAAAAAAGTTTATGAAGAATTTTGAACTAAATCGTATCACTTTTTAGATTAAAACATTTATGCTAACACTCAAAGAATTTTTATAGTTTTTTGTATATTTATGTGTTTTTTAATTATGAATTTTATTTCTAATTTTAACTTGAAATCATCCTTTTTATTGTTCGTGCATATGTTCTTAAATCATCCTCTATCTTCTTAATCAGTCATATGTTCGTAAATATAACAGTAATCGTAAAGGTGACTGAATAACAAATTGGTTTGGCCGAAAAAATGATCATAAGATCTTAAAAATTGACGAACTAATCTTCCATACAGTAAAACACCCTTCGTTGGATTCATGTATTAACTTTTATTTGTCTTGAATTTGTCAAAATGTATTGTCTTTTCCTTGGTTAGAAAGCTATAAAGATCCAGTACTTGATTATCTTTCCACGACTGTGATTGGTGAGGCTTGATGTTGCGTTACAACTGACTGAAAACAATGCGAAAGAAACTTCATATATTAAGAGTTCAATTTCTTATTGGTCAAGCAGCCTACTTCAAGATTGGAATTTAGTAAGATGATCCACTAATCTTCAAAGGGTGCGGGACATTAAACTTCCTATAATTGCCGACACCATTTGGAGTCATATGAATCAATCAATTAGAAGCCACAAAATGAGTGGTGCAGAAACCATGTTTTCCTTCTTGTTCAAATTATGCGTATTTAATGGTTTTGTCCAATGCAATATGATTTGGAGTTGTTGGCACTTTTCCATGGGTCGTGTTCACGCTGCCCCTAGACAAATTCGTAAAACTGTGGCTTTGTCTCGAGCACGCATATCGTACGGGAACAACAATTCTTGGAGGTACCTGCATTGTACGATAGAGATCATAGCATGGAACATTTTATTAAGTGCTCATTTTGTCTTATTAGGTTTAATCCGTCAATTAATGAAATCTTAAACATTATCTAGCTAGATTTTTCTAAATCAATCATTAATTTTAAAAAATTCTATCAGAAAGTAACTATTTTTTAGGTTTAATAACTAAGAATAATATCGATTTTGTGTACGGTTATTAGAATAGAAATTTGGTTAAGTTGGTAAAGGAACAGTTGAGGTTCATAAGAGGAAAGAACAGAAAAACAATAAAGAGAGAGAGTGTGTGTTAGAAAGGCCTAATTCACTCCCAAAAGTTAGTTCAAGAGGGAGAAGTTTGCTCGCTATTATAAATTGTTAAATACTTTTATACTTGTCTGATGTGAGATTCTTGACACACCCCCTCAGTCCAGAACAGGACTAGACATCTGATGGATATATTAGACAAAGGACAAAATCGGGCACCGCCCTAAACCATCAAGACAAGCAAACTCTGATACCATGTTAGAAAGATAACTCACCCTCAAAAGCTAGCTCAAGAGAAGGGGGGGGGGGGGGGAGGGTTTGCTCACTATTATAAATTCTTAAATGTACAATGTCAGGAATCCCACATCGGACAACTATGAAGGCATTCAAGAATTTATAATAGTGTGCAAATTTTTCCCTCTTGAGCTAGCTTTTGGAGTGAGTTAGGCCTTTCTAATATGATATCAGAGCCAGTTTGTCTCGATGGTTTGGGGCGGTGTCTAGTTGTGTCCCTTTGCCCAATATGTCCATCAGATGTTCAGTCATGCTCTGGACTAAGGAGGGCGTGTTAGAAATTCCACATCGGACAACTATGAAGGCATTCAAGAATTTATAATAGTGTGCAAACCTCCTCGTCTTAAGCTAATTTTTAGATGTGAGTTAGGCCTTTCTAATAAAGAGTGAAAGGAGAAATATGTAGACGAGTTTATTGATTTCACCATATGCTTTTTAATATGGGAAAGATTAATATAGTATACTCTATTAATTCAATCTATAAATGTTTTAAGCTTTTAAACCGACGACTATATGCATGAGGGATGAGGAGTAGAATCGCAAAACTCCAACGTCTGTCAGATTGATTCAGCTATCGCTTTGCATAATCTTATGCTCAGCATAACATGAAGCTAGGAACATATCATGACCTCATGACTAACAAATAAAAGACTTGATTACAGAAAAATGGAAATACAGTTAATAATAGCAACCACTAGTTTTTTTGAACATTTTTCTTAAATTAATGCACAGCTTAATAATAATTTGTAACCAAACTAAATTGACATGAAAATGAAATAGTAATGTAGTATCGTCACACAACGTACTTGTGGTCCAAAATCAAGGGAAAAGCCGTCACAGTGAGAGGTTCGGTGCTCATCTTGCACTGTAAGCAATGATAAGGAGTGGATGGGACTAATCTTAAGAGGCTTAATTGTGGAAATAATGCGAAGGCACAGATAAATTTTGTTAGATATGATATGTATTAATTAAAATGGTGTTTTGTGAATCTATTGATAAAGGTATCAGAGTCTGTAGCATTATTTACAAGTAATTATTGGACACTGGATGAATATTCTTAAACATCAATTTACAACAACTGGTACTTAGACTGTCAATCCATACTTGCAAAATGTCATGTATTGATTATTTCTAGATGAAGCAAACAAGACATAAAGCATCTTCATGCAGCTTTGATGTGGCCTCCTTAATTAATTGCAAATACCAGACATTAACGATGGGAGACCAAGTCATGTCACAGTTTTTGCAATTGTTGCCAAATCAGTATCAATAGTTACATGAACTAAGGCACTTTTCAGCACAACTGGCATGCGAAATCACCTTTGCCTATTCATTGGATGAGCAGATAACTACATCTGACGCGTTAACCAATTGCATTTAAAAGGGCAGTTGACAGATATGGTGATCCAATCGCACTTTCCGCTAGTTTCATTTCGAAATGATAGGTGTACTATAATTCCGTATAATAAGCCGCTGCCAGCTACAAATCCAAAAGCCTAAACTATCACAGAGTAGCTTTCAGCCTTTCACTGTTTTTGTGTCTCAGTATTTTGGGTCAATTACATAAAATTTTCTTTTATTTATAATTACACTAAATAAATATGTATTATTAGAATTTAGCTTTAAATATTCATCATATTATTATAACAATCATTTTATAAATATAATTATTATACTTAAATACTAGTTTTAACTCCTAGTTTATCCAATTGCAATATAATTAAATTATAATGAATAATATTAGGACAGTGACTTATTGATCAAACCACAGTGATTGTTTTGGACACTTTTCAAAAGCAATAATGTCATAGGAGTTTTTAAGATTTTTTTTTTTTTCCTTTTTTAGCTGGACATCATATCATATAAACTCAACTTAGTTAATGTAGAATCCTAATGGGCTCGAATGCAAATGCTTAATGTATTGGATTGGTGATGGCCCTGAGCACCCAGCTCTACGCCTGGGCCTTGTCAACCAGAGCCCCAAATGAACACCCAGAGAATAGCTTTGTTTTCTTGTGTTTCCACACAAGCAGTAATTGGATGGTCTTTTCCCACCCAAAAACGAAAAGTGGAACGCGTGTTGGATCCGACGCCAAGCAAATGATGGGCTTCAATGGCTTTTCTTTTCTGGATGTGAATGTTAAGGTCATGCCCTTTAAAGGAGAGATGAGTAAGCATTGTACTATCCCAATGCACTCGACAAAATCAATTCAATTTGACCAAGGTTGATTTATTCAGTGTATTAAGTGTATCAAAGTATTAAATTTTAATGTCAAATAAAAATAAGAATTAAAGATATTTTTAAATATAAACACATACAATCACTTTGTTCGCTTAATCACCGAAGAAGCCACTCATCATCCTTGTTTCAATCATACAGCATTCAATTTTGGCAACTTCGACTTCATATTTTCTTATTACGGTTGTCCTTTTATACGGACGATTAAACTCATCTACACAGTTCAAACTCAAGGAGATCAACTTCAGGTTAGAAATTAACATAGGAATGCACGTAGATTTAACATTATGACTTTGTTCATATGCTCCTACGCACTGCAGAGGTGTAAAATAAACTAACAGTATTAATGTTAAATAGTTGGAACTCGACTACCATGAGTGAAGTTATAACTAGCTTGTAAGAAGAGTTTCACAATTGTTGTCCCATATACAATTAGCTGTATTCATGGAAGAAACTATAGAAAGAGAACAAGATTAGAAAAAGTTTTCTGTTGTTTTTTTTATGTGTATCATCAAATGTATAAGAGAGTATTTAGGTACAATGAATCAAACTAAATAAGGAAGAGACCCCTAATTTTATATATAATTAGTTGCACTGACAGAGCTACTTCGGGACAGTGGTGCACTAGGCCCCCCAAGATTTAAAAAAATAAAATATTATATATATATATATCAAAATCTTTGATAACTGAATAAGATCCACTCTTGAAGTGTACCGCGTTGCCACCGTCAATGTGATTTGTGAAAGATTGTATGAAGAGGGGTGTTTCAAAATTTTTCTTTCACATGGAGGTGATTAGACATTAACCCCACAAGATTTTAAACAAATTTCAAGGACAGACTAGTACTAATAGCGACATGGAAAGCAGTCATGGGCTTTTCAGTGACATCGACAGTTATTGAATTGAGATCTTCCTTAAGAAAGTTAAAAGCGGTGGTCCAATCACTTTCAATGACAGCTTTGTACAGTGACAAGTAACGATCGACACGAGAAGGTAAGGCAAGGTTGACATATCTGACCATTTTTCTTGACTTTTTGTTCTTCCATCACGCTTGCTTTTTACATCGACAAGTTTTATAATATTTATTCCACGACAGGATTTAGGGATGTTTCAGGGAATGTATCTATGATCGTTTGATCAATAATTTAACTAAGTTGTTGCGGTAAGGAATGAGTTTTTTAGGCTTATGAACAATAGGGAATATATATATATATATATGTATAATAAAAGAAAAGAAGATCCAATTATTTTTTAGTATATTTGAGAGCTGTTACCTCTTTTATGGAATTAGTAAATATTGGTTCTAACTAATTTTTTTATTTTGCAGTTATGAAAAAATACTTTAAAAATTTTTGATTTTTGTGAAATTTTTATTTTATTTAGGCCCTTCTATCTTAAATTCCTGACTCCCTCACTGATTAGTTAAGGACTTACCTCAGGAGATTAAGGATGTTCTCAATTCTTTTAATCCTAATAAGTCTCCTGGGCTAGATGGGTTTGATGGGGTTTTCTTTAAACATACTTGGCATATTGTAGGGGAGGATGTCTCTAGGGCAATCCAAGATTTTTTCCATCATAGGCGACTCCTCAAAAAGATCAATTCTACTTTCATCATTCTTGTGCCTAAAAAAGACAACCCTTCCACTGTAGTTAATTATAGGCCTATAGCTTGTTGTAACTTTATTTATAAGGTGATTTCAAAAATCATGGCTAATAATCTTAGAGAAGTTCTCCCTTACATTATCAACCCAAACCAAAGTGCTTTCATTAGGAACTGTCGTATTAGGGATAATATCTTATTGGCCCAAGAGATCTTCAAGAATTACCATCTTGCAAATAACCATAAGAGATGTGCTTTGAAGGTGGACTTCAAAAAGCATATGATTCGATCCATTGGGATTTCCTACTGAATGTGCTAGTAGTTGTAGGTTGTCCTCTCCAGTTCATTGATTGGATAAGAGAATGTATTACCTCTCCTGCCTATGATATCTTGATCAACGGATCCCCCTCAAAATTCTTCCCAGGCAAGTCAGGTCTAAGACAAGGGGATCATTTATCTCCTTTTCTTTTTATTCTCTGTATGGAGGTTTTTCAAGGAGTCTAAATGCTTGCATAGAAGTCAGTAATTCTTTTATATACTATTGGAGATGTAAAGCCTCAAACTTACCCATCTTTTGTTTGCTGATGACCTCCTATTGTTTTTTCATGGTGATTTGGCCTCGGCCCATACCTTACTTGATTGCTTAAGAACCTTCTCCAACTATTCTGGTATGGCAATGAACCTGTCCAAGAGTAATTTCTTTGTGTCTCCAGATATGGATCAAATAGCTCACCAAATAGAAATCATATCTGGTCTTAAAAGAGGTCAGCTTCCCATTTAATACTTGGGAATTCCTCTTTGACAGGTCGATTGTCTAAGAGGGATTGTTTACCCTTTGTTGGAAAAAATTGATTCCAGAGTCAATAAATGTACCCATAAATTTTTCTCTTATGCTGGTAGAGTGCAATTAGTTATCTCGGTCCTTTCCTCTTTTCAGGTCTATTGGTCTAGCCATTTCATCCTCCCCACTTCCATTATTTAGGAAATAGATAGAAAACTTAGGAATTTTTTATGGTCGAGGAAGGTGGAACTAAAGCTCATGCTAAGGTAAAATGGAACGACATTTGTAGATCAAAAAAAGAGGGAGGTCTTGGTATGAAACACTTGTCTACTTGGAATATATGTTGCTAGGAAAAAAAATATGGTTTCTGTTTTATGATAAGGAAGTTTTATGGGTCAGGTGGGTTCACACCATTATCCTGAAACGGAAAAATTTCCGGAATACCTCTCCTAACAACTGTTGTTTATGGAGTTGGAGGAAAATTTTGTATGTGAGGGACCAAATTGGGAATCAATTCAGATTTAGAATTGGAAATAGAAACTTTACTCTCTTATGGCAGGATCTTTGGCATCCAAGAGGTATCTTAATGGCTCATTCTACTCCTCAGTTGATCAATGGGTTTGGACTTCGTATGACTGCAAGAGTGGCTGAAGTAATCAGAAACAATGAATGGTGCTGGCAGGAGTCAACAGTTGGGACTATCAGTAACCTTGAACCTTTACAATACTACTCAGATTCTTCAATAGAGGATAATTTAGAATGACTAGCTAGCTCTTTGAAGCAGTATACCAATGCTTCTGCATACACTTTCTTGAGACCTCCACATCAGACGGTTCTTTGGTATAAAATTGTATGGCATAAAAGGAATAGTCCTAGGTGTTCCTTCATATTATGGTTAGCCTTCCTGAATAAATTGCAAACAAGGGACAAACTACTTTATCTCCATACCCCTAATCGGTGTTCCTTATGTGCTGCGGACTTGGAGACTATTGAACATTTATTCTTTTATTATCCTTTTTCAAAATCTGTTTGGTTCAAAAGCCTAAGCCACTTCCAAATCCATCTACCTCACTTAACCAATCTTCAATCCATTTTATTATAGGTTAACCAGTTAACTATCCCCATAACCTGTGACATAAATACCTTATTCACTATCCTTTCTGTTAATGTTTATAACCTGTGGACTGAAAGAAACATGCGAACCTTTAAAGATGAAGCCTTGGATGTAGGGAGTCTCTCTACACGAGTGATCTTTCAAGTTATGGAACATCTCAGCTCAAACACTGAGAGAAGGTAAAATGTTTGTGTTTCTTTTTATTTCTAATGAATTGTCTGTAGGTTTTGACTCCAGGTCCAGATTCTAGTAAAGAAAGGGAAGTCCCATTCCTTGCAACAAAAGGATCACCATAAGATGAAGGGCAAACCCCTCCTCCACCACACTTTGATTATGGAAACATGGTACTAAAGCTATAAGGGGATTCCAAGACCCCTCTCCCACAGATGTTACTTGTCAACAAGGAAGTTCTGTTTGGATTTCATTATAAAGATGCTGAATTGAAAGGTGAAAAGTCACAGTATGATGTATTGTTCCTCATGTAAAGGATTAGTAGAGAGGTTGGATTGGTTGATGGGATATATGTGTTTGTTGCATGAAAGGAAGCTACTGGAAAGAGGGTTTTGTTATGTCCATAGTAGTGTAGATTTGGCTTGTTTTGATATGGTGGTTTGCATGATGATGGAAGCTTTGTAGTGCTGGTTATATTTTGAGAGTTTGGTTTGGAAAAGAGATTGCCGATTGGAAATCTCTAGTTGTACATAACTTTTGATTATTTATAATCTTTTTACTGATTTTCCAAAAAAAAATTAGTTGACTATTAGACACTAGAATAGCCCAAGACTCATAGTATCCATATCACTCATAACATACCTTAAGACTAAAAAAATGTTGAGAATAGTCACAAGTGAATGTCCCATATCAAAAAAAGAGGATAAAGAAGACTAACATATAAGTCTAGTGGGCTACTCCACCTATTGCTAATTGGCTTTGGAATAGAACCTCACTTAGGCTTGTGTATGGTCTAACTTTTTTCCTCGTGTAAGCCTGGAAGCCTATTACAAATTTAACATAGTATCGGAGCCAATGAAAACCTTAACCTACTGCTTGCCGTAGGAGGGAGCCTATCATTTAAGCAATTGCAGACGGATTTGAAGTTTGCATAGAACAAGTGGCCTAGCAGTATTGTTTGCCCCAGAGGGAACCTATTTGACTTCAATCAGAAGTTCAGCCCTGATGAGGATTATTTACGTACCTCTCCAAATTGCCCAACTAAAAAGGGACTCACATGTGAGGGGAAGTGTCAAG
>JAOTAX010000196.1:8211487-8222984 GCA_025629825.1 Erythroxylum guanchezii | reverse complement strand
AGGAGAAATGTGATTTGTTTTGTAAAGATTCAAGTATTGTAAATAGGATCAATGGTGAAACTACTTGTGTGATAAATAAGATAGCAGTAGTCAAATGGGATGTTCTGCATAATAGGCTAGGCCATCCATCTAATTCTGTAATACAAAATTTTTCATGTTATAATGGTTTACAGAAAACTGTTACAAACCTAAGTTGTGAAATTTGTTCAATGGCCAAATAGACAATATTCAGTTTTCCAACCAGTGATGCTGAATGTTTTAAAATTTTTGACATAATACATGTGGATGTATGGGGTCCTTATGCTCAGGTATCTTTGTCTGGAGCACATTATTTTCTCACGATTTTGGATGAATATAGTAAGAGCACATGTACTTTTCTTATGGCTTCAAAGTTACAAGTGAGTTATATCCTAAAGGCTTTCTTTGCTATGGTGAAAACTCAATTTTCCAGCAATATAAAGATTATGAGATCTGACAATGGCACAGAGTTTTTAAGTAATGCAACTTAAGCTTTACTGAAATAAGGAGGTATTCAACATCAAAATAGTTGTCCATATACTCCTCAACAGAATGGGACAGTAAAGGGAAACACAGACACATTCTTGAAGTTGCAAAGGCTTTGATGTTTCAATCTAGTTTACCAAAGAAAGTTTGGGTTGATAGTATCTCTTACATGCTACTTATCTCATAAGTGGGTGGCCTTCTGCATCTCTAAAATAGAAGACACCCTATGGATTGTTGTTAGATAAGGAGCCCCACTATGATATTATTAGATCTTTTGGTTGCTTGTGTTTCTCTACAGATGTGCAGCCACAGAACGATAAATTTGCAGCTAGAGCCAAAAGATGCATATACTTGGGACATTCGATGGGACAGAAAGGTTACAAGCTATATGATCTTGGAAGTAAAGGTTATGTTACTGCCAAAGATGTTGTTTTCTATGAAGAAAATTTTCCTTTTCATTCTAATTTAAAAAATTCATAGCAATCACAGCAGTTGCAGTAAAAGAGTGTTATGCAAGTTCCAATTTCAACTCAACCAAGAGATGCCGACTTAATAATTCATGATGCAAATGAACCAGTAGTAGATTTCAGTTCAGCAGATTCAGACACATTCTTGATAGATCAGTCAGAACCGATACAAATATCAATAGAAATCAAAGGTTCAAGACCAAGAAATGCACCTTCTTGGTTAAATGATTTTGTAACCAACACTGTTACTAAAAGTTAGTTAGGACAGAGGAAAACCATAGTGAAGTCAGTTAGGACAAAGGACAATCACAGTGAAGCAGCCCACTAGCTATACTCCTATGTTTTATCCTTTTATAGATAGTATGAATTTTTCTTCAGAATACAAATGTTTTCTGGCAGAGGTTGATAAAATTGATGATCCTTTGTATTATTCAGAAGCTAAAGGAAAACCTCATTACAAGAGTGCAATGCAATAGGAGTTGAAAGCCTTAGAAGACAATCAAACATGGGAACTGGTAAAGTTACCTTCAGGAGAGTCGGCTATAGGGTCAAAGTAGGTTTTTAAGACAAAATTACATCTTGATGGGTCAGTTGACAGATATAAGGCAAGATTGGTGGCCAAGGGCTATAAGATTATACAAATAGTTTTGCTCCAGTAGTCAAAACAGTAACTGTGAGAATAGTTTTAGCCTTGGCTTCTGCAAAACAATGGATTCTTCATCAAATAGACATCAATAATGCCTTTTTACAGGGTTTTATTGATGAAGAATTATACATGTTGCCTCCTGATGGTTATGACAAGGCGAAGAAAGGGGAAGTGTGTAGGTTAAAGAGGTCTATTTATGGGTTGAAATAGGCCTCAAGACAATGGAATGTTGAATTGACTAGTGCATTGCTGGATTTTGGTCTTAAACAATCAGTTCATAACAAGTGTTTGTTTGTATATCACGAAGGGACAGAATTTGTGGAAGTGCTTGTCTATGTTGATGACTTGTTGTTGACTGTTACTTCCGAACATGTGATTAATACTTTGAAGTCTTTTCTAGATCGAAAGTTTACTATAAAGAATCTAGGACCAGCTAGATACTTTCTTGGATTGGAAATTACAATGTCCTCTAATGACACTTATGTAAATCGGAGAAAATATTCTCTGGATCTCATTTCAAAAGCAGGTTTAATGGGTGCCAAACTAGTTACAACTCCTATGCAAAAAGGGCTGAAACTTGGTACTGAATCAGGAGATTTACTTGAGGATGCCCAGAAGTATCGAAGAGTAATGGGAAGATTGTTGTATCTGGGATTTTCAAGACCAGATATAACTTATGTAGTGCATCAGCTGAGTCAATATGTGCATGCTCCTAGAACAGTTCATTAGAATTGCACAATGCATATGTTGAAGTACTTGGAGGGATGGCCTTCGTTGGGTTTGTTTTATCCAGTTTTAGCAGATTTTCAACCTGTAATATACAGTGATGCAGACTGGGCAGCATGTATAGACAGTAGAAGATCTTTGACAGGTTAATGTGTTTTTCTGAGACAATCTCTTGTATCTTGGAAATGTAAGAAGCAAGATACAATTTCAAGATCATCAGCAGAAGCAGAATATAGGGGCATGGCTGATGTTGTAACTGAGATTATATGGATTTCATTTATTCTTAGGGAATTAGAAGTACCAATTCAACTTTTAGTTTCTCTAAATTGTGACAATAAAGCAGCCTTACATATAGTTGCTAATCATGTTTTCCATGAAAGAACTAAGCACATTGACATTGATTATCATGTGGTTCGTCAACAGACAAAGGAAGGTTTAGTGGAACCAGTACATGTTTCTTCTTCTCTACAAATAGCTTATATATTTACCAAGGCTCTCAATGCACCAATGTTCAATAATTTCAAGTTCAAGTTGGGTTTGGTCGATTTTTACCAAGATCCAACTTGAAGTGGGGTTGTTGAAATATAAATGTAAATAGTTATTTAGTGTCAGTTAAGAGAAGTTTTTATGTTATAACAGAATGCTGAGCTGGACACTTAGCTTACGTTCTCATTTTGTAGTTAACTTTATATATAAGCTTTCATTCTATTTGTTGTACAACTTTGAACTGAAATGAATGATAGTTCTTTCATTCGCAAAATTATCTCTCATCTGTTTTCACGTCTGAACTCGTAGGTTCATTGCAAATTTAACAAAAAATTGCTCAAGTTACTAGTGTCTTTCATCTCGAATCGTTGATGAAGAAAGGACCTAAGAACATAGATATCATCATCAGTTATTATCTTTGTCAGTGAAGAAACCAACTAGAGGGTTTGTGCATTTCAAAGCTACTACTTTTAGCACTTCTAGTGATAGAGCTATAAGGTTGTCATCTTCCAAGTATGCAGGAGGAATGTAGCATAACTTATCTTGGGGAGAGACATCACCTAGTACCAGGTGGTTTTCCCAATAGGAGTAAGAGGAGGTTGGCCTTCGTTAGAGACAAGGTTTTTCTGTTTAGTGGTAAGCAAGGAATTTGGGTTCCAAGGGTGTTGGTAAAAGGTCTGCTTAGTAGTGGAAAAATGATAGAGGATGACAGTTGAGAAGGATCCTCTTCCTCGATGTGATTCTCTGAACTATTAGTAAACATACTAAAAGAGGACAGGAATCATGATTAAAGATGGAGTGAGAAAATACAAATGAGAGCATTATTAAAAACAGTAAAAATGTGTTAAGATTAAGAAGAGAACAAAAAGCAACAGATTACATAAATAAGTGAAATCAAAGGATTAAAAAAAAGAGACAAAGAAGAATAGATCTAAAAGAGAGGACGAAGATTGATCAAGACATAAGAAACCTAAACTCTAAAGAGAAGTTACAACTACATCTCACTTAAATTCAATAAGGAAAATAAGTGTTAATTAAACAAAATAATGGATCAACTTAAAATTTTTAAAATTAACAATTTAATTTCATATTACGCTCCTAGTTTTGGAAAAATAAATTATTTTTATAAATATATATGAATGAAATAATTTTATTAGTCATAAGTGTTTATTTGTTTTTAGTTATTTATTTTAATATAATCATTCTATTTAAATTTTATCATATATCCTCTTTTTTATAAATATTATCCTAATATAATACTCTTATTTAAATTTTATCATGTATCCTCTTATTATATAACCTTATTTTTAAATTACATATTTTAATATAATCCTCCTATTTAAATTTTATATATCCTCATATTTTATAATATAATTTTAAATTTGTGAGGATATATCCAAAAAATTGAGTTTGGAGACCCCTTTTTAGTAATGGATAAAAGATGACATTGTAATTTTATTTATTTTTAAAAATACTTTTATTAATACAAAATTATTTTAAAATACCTTATAATAGCATAATATTTTTAAAAGGATTTTATACTAAGTTTATGTAGAGTTATTTTAATGTCTATTATTATGTGATTGACTTTTAAACATGTAATAAAGCCTATATAATTATAATAAACTAATTTTGTTTTTAAAAAAATTTAATAAAACATGCAATTTTAGTGTTTTTAATACTAAAAGGTATTTCTTTTTATTAGTTTTGAACAATAAGAGTGTTTTTAAAATGAGTATAGAGAGAAAGTTTGGATATTTTTACCCTAATTCAAATTGACTTGAACTATTAAATCTTAAATTGTTAATAAATTTTGTTGAAATGGTTTTAGTAAATTAAAAGAGAAAACGAGCATTGTTGTATAAAAATATTAAAGTCTCTTAAGTCGGTTGTGTATTTGTAAAGCAAATTTAAATAAAACTACGGTGCTTGTAAATTTTAAAATAGGAAATAGGAAAAAACTTATACAATTAAGCTTGGATGATACCCATCCATAGTCGGTGAATTCTAAGTAGTTCACAAGCGAAAATTGCAAGTTTCTTCGATTGATTAGGATGACTGAGGTGACAGGACATGAGAAAATCCGATGGAGTTGACATAAATACGATAAAGACATCATCACTATGCACCCAATGGATCATTTTAGTGAAAGGAGAATAGTTGACCAAAGTGAATAATCATAGTCATCACATGGAGACTATCTTCTAGGATTGATCTCACTGATTACCTTTATATATTCGCCTTACTCTCATCTAATGTGACACAGAAAAAGTCTCTTAGGTATGAAAATGAGTTAAAATTTCTAATGTATCATACAATTTGAAAAAAAGCCAACATTGGATCATGTTTATTTGAATCATTATCTAGATTCTAATGATTAGGACCATTTGCGAGTAAACATGATCATCCATAGGTGTCGTTGGTAAAGGTCTACAATTAAACCACGGTCGTTTAATAGATGCTAAAACGATAGACACATATCAATGTGGAGAGGAGAGGCCGCCTGGAAATATAGATAATATTTGGATTAATATATAATTACCAGAATCGGTAAGGAAAATAAAAGAAAGATGAGAATTGACACGTTTTAAAGGAAATTTCACGATGTCAGGTTCATTAGCTTTGGTCGAAAACAGACAAATATATTCCATTAACCTTGAATACTGGAAGGCTAAAGATGGGTGTTCTCAGCCACACCGTCTCTGAAAATTATTTCAATGCGCTTGTCCGCTAGGAGATATATTTGGACGTATGGAGCTGAATAAGAAGCAAAGCAATTAGTTTAGCATCTCGTGAACTATGAGACCAACCATTCCTAAGGGCATCACGCTTTGTCTTCCAGTTAGATGTATTTTGTTCGCAAGCCAACAGTTCTAGTCTTTTCATTTCACGGGTTGCTTATTCTCCTTTGATACATCCAATGCGTTACCATTTCAAGCCAAACAATTCATCCTCTCCCATCTCCATCAATCCTCAAATTACGTTCACAATTAAATGAGTAGCTCTTACCGTCTCCAGGTTCTCACATGCACACTAAGTTCGCTATGCACTGAGCTAGTGATGAGTTAATCAAGTGGAGCCTCAGCATTGTATTATGTGTCATTCGTATGTCTCATCTTACAAAAACACATATATGAACATGCAATGCTATCATTTTCACCTGGAGCCATTCCATTAAAAAAATTACCAAAAAAGTAAAACCACTTGTACATTATAAGTCTATTCCTTTCAAGTCCGTCAAAATATGTACTTGCCATTCGAGTTCCTGATGTGTTTCACAAAGATAATAAAGAAGGAGTGCATTTTGATCCATTTAAGAAGGCAACGAACAAGTTCATTTTTTAGTACCAACTCCTTTTCCTAAGGATATATAATTTGTTTCGAATTCTTTAGGAGAAAAAGAAATTGAAAATGGATGCAGAAAGTAGAAGATCATGGCCCCACTATTATTATGCGTTCGGTGGTTTGCCCTTTAGGGTCAAAAGTGGGTGAAAGAAAAGAATAAAAGAAAACCATAGGATATGACTTTATAACCAATTAACTGACTTTCTCTAGGTTATTCAATAATCATCATTAGGGTCTAAAGTATTCGGAAATAACGGACGCTCACATGTGGCTGTTTGCTCTATGCTAAACAAAACATCAGTATTGTATACAATGCAATTTAGACACAATAATCATGCTTAGCATAGCATACTACCCCACTCCAACTCTTGCCTACATCATTAAAGTAAGTTGTCGCAAGTAATTTCATTGAATTAACTTTAACACACATCAGTTAGTTATTGTTTTTTTATTAATTCAAAGTAAGGAAGCAAGATTAATTAATTTTATTATGCTAATTAAAATAGAGGAAATCAACAATTTTAAAGAACAACCTCTCCCTTTAAAATAAGTTAATTATAGGTGTAAGTGACACTACTTGACTGAACCCAAATGTCATGATTAATTGCACAAAATGTACTCAAGTACTTCATGTTACATTATGCAGTGTCATGACTATCTTCTATTAATGCAAGTGTCTGGCTAAATAATTTTAACATCATCTAAAATAACAATTTATATCACTAAAAGAAGGCATCTGTTTAAAACAAAAAAGCTACTAGAGAGAACAACCGTAAATCGGAATTCAAAAGACATACCACATATACAATTTCAGTTGAGGAACGGTACTCATATGAACATATTCAACACACAAACTCACACAACATATTCCTATCGAAAACGACTATTAATTAACTTCTTCCTAATTTGTTTCAGATTCTCCCACGCTATCTCTATTTTGGACGGTTATTCCTCTTCTTCGTTTTTTCTTTTTGTAAATCAAGGACTTCCCTTAGCTGCGTAACTGTTAACCAAAGCAAGAGCGTTACTAGTGAACTTCTTCACATTCGCCGCTCGGTCACAAACCGCCGTCTTCATCAGACTGTCGGGAACATCCTCGAAGCCGTCAGTACACGTCTCTTCGTCCGTCAACGCCGCGCTCATCCATGTCTGCACGTTGCTCATCAGGAAACGGAAAGACTCCGCCGATGATGCCGCCGAACCGAGCTGACGCATCTGTTTGAGCGAGGCGCGGATCTCATCAACGGCGTCGCCGAAGTTTGAGAAGCAGTCGTGGAGAGCGGCCGCTTCGCGGGGGACGGAGCCGTAGTCAGCTTGGCGGGAAAGGTTAGAGACGAAGACTGCCATGTTGTGCGCTCTGGAGAGGCTGACGCCGATTGCGACGCGAGCAAGCCGCCCCGGACTCTGCTGGACGGCGCTGGAGTAGCGAGAGAGGGAGGAATAGCAGACTTCGGGGTACAATGTGGCGTTGCAACTTGAACGGATGTAGTCGGTGGCGTTATTTCTGATGTGGTCGTCGGGAGCAGGCGCCGGGGCTTGGGAAACTGCTGTTGGTAGATAGTGGAAGAGAAGGAGCACGGCGGTTATGAGGAGGCAAAGGAGGCGTTTCATTGCTGTTGTTTAGCTTTCCAACTAACAAACGTAGGCCGTTAAGAGGCAGTGTTGAGTGGCTGAGTGCTGTTGTGTTGAGTGGCTTAGTGCTGTTACCAGGTGGGGCTATTTAAGTGCTCCTGAATTCGTTCAATTACCTTTATTTGTCGCAATTTTCAATCAAATAACAAATTTGCCACCCTCAATTTAATATTAACGAATGGGAACATACCTGAACACGCTTGGTTTCGTCGTAATTTTCAATTTTATTTTTTGTTTTTCAAAATAAAAATAAAAATATATTTAGTTGTTAATGTTTAACAATTACTTATCATATAAAATATAAAGATAAATTATTTTTATAAATAAATAAACTTTATTTTAATCTCTTATATAATATTTATTAAAAACATTAATAAAACTATTATATTCTATTAAAATAAATAATTTAATAATTAATAATTACAACTAGTATTTCAAAAGCAATAGAATTTACAATGTAATCTATTAATTAATAATTACAACTAGCATTTCAAAAGCAATAGAATTTACAATGCAATCTATCCTAAATTAAAGATGCGTTAGAAAACAGGAGGCTTATCCTAGTAATTTTACGGAGGCAGAGAAATGATGCCCGCAATTTTCCTTTACCAATACACACCACATTATCTATGTGTACCACCACATTAACGCATGCAGTCGGGGTGTGGCGGGGGGCAACGAGAATGGCCGGTTTCTTCCGATACTGCCTTTTCAATTTGCGGCTGAGTAGTGGAATCATGACATGACATTCAATGAACCGCATTTTCTTTTCAACCCCATGAAAATGAAACATGGGTAATTGCTGAATTTCTTACGAATTAACTGTACGTAGATGGTGCTGTGTGGGTTAGTTTGGAAGTTTGGAGTTGGGAGTGCTTTTGAGCTTTTGCCCCACTATTTGTCACTGCCGCAGCGTGCTACTTTCCCCCCTCTACCTAATGGCTGCCCCATCGGCCTGAAAACATTTGAAAAATCGAGATTTCTTTTCTCTATGTGATGGATAATAAGACGGTACTCGTAAACTCAAGTTTTCAAATTTCAAGTAAGCGAATGTTAATTTTGACATTTCATGTATAGGGTCTACAATGAAAGACTCATGCTTATATGTTATGGAAATCAGTTGGAGGAAAAGGATTAATGGTTCTTATTCCATTAAGATACAACATTGGAACACTTTATTAAAGCGATAGCCACTGTTGTCACAAAGCAAATATAGGTTATGAATTCTAACTATTCACAATTACTGAACCTGACGGGCTCACCGGCGTAATTGATTCGCGGGTCAAGCAACCGGTGTTGCGTTGACATTCAAGAACACATATCTTGGTTCAAAATCTTTCAATGAATCCCATTTTGTGAGGGATCTTGCTAGATAATGCCAAGCTTTCAAAAGGGCCGGGAAACCGAATTTTCATGATGAAAAGTGAAAGGGTTATGTTATATGATTATGATGATATAAAGTGTGCTTAGGTTCGTAATATCGGCATGTCCTTCGGCCTGCAAGCACAATTGCCCCACAAGCGTCGTTGTCAAGGAAACGAAGGGGGCGAGTTCCACTCCGTGAATGAAGGAAAAAAAATGTCCATTGTAAATAAAAATTGAATGGTGGCCTACGAATCTCCTGTATGTAAGTGTAACCTTAGGTGTTCGATTCGTTTTACCTGCCTTGAGACTTCTTGTTTCATTGAATATGATTTATTCTCGTAGGCATCCCCTTGATACATGGTACTAATTGGAAAGACCTTTGAGTGCTACGCTGGATTATTGTACACCTGACCTAAGATGATCCATGTATGAGACCTTAACTTTTCATTTGAAGTTCCGAATTTGTAACACGATATATATATATATATTTTTTGGGGGTTACTTAGTTTGTACAAAATTAACCTTATATACATTTGTTTCAACTCATTCATATTCAATTAAGAGGGGGAATCCAGGGCTAGTGAGAGTCTTCCTATAACTATGATGTTAAGTAGCCCTCAATTATTTAATGTTCGATTCAATTTGGTTTTAATAATTATAAGGTACAGTTAAGCCCCACTATTACCTAAGTTATGAAATTTGATGATTATGATTTTGGAAGATATAATTAAACTCCTGCCATAATTTGAATTATGTAATAAAGTCCTAATTCTTTTACATGAATTGGGTAGTAACATACAGTACTTATGTGAGTTGAATGAATAGGAAGCAAATAAAATGGATCAAACAATTGTAAACTTCAAAGGTTAAATTGACTACTCTTTTTTAACTTGCCCTTGAAATGCCAAGTTAAACTTCTTGTACGATGCACTAGGGCTTGACAAACATTCGGGTCTTGAGAAACAAACAATGGTTGGGCTAGAAGACATATCTTGCGACTTGCTAGTTCAGTGTGTTTATACCAAAAAGAGGCCCAATTTCTCTCTTTCTTTCTTCAAATGTGCAATCATAGTCGTATTTATTATAAATGATAAAGCTCATTTATCTATTCACCACTAAACGTTAGTGTTTATACTTCTTTAGAATTTCATATTTAAAAGGCAATAAACAATTGATAATTAATATTACTTTATATCAGTGATAATGCACATCTAAAAGTATTGGTTTCCGGTCTATGGATTTGGTTTTTTCTCCACATTGTTGTAAGACATTACCATTAACAAAAAGTGGAGATGAATAGAGAAACTTTCTTTTAAAATAGTAATATCTTAGAAAATAATAGAAAATTATTATTTCGATATTGAAATAAATAAGCATAAGTTGACAGAAGCTATAGGATCAATTCTCACGTACAATATATACGATTAAGACACGGAAAGAAAAACTTGTATATGTTTGGAAATATGATGATGGCAAAAATGCGAGAAAAATTTGGCAACCATACTCTTAGGATGTTTTTTTTAATTTTTAAATTTAGTAAAAATTATCTATTTGTTTGAATTTTAATTTTAGTTTTTTTCTAGATTTTAAAAATTATGAATATTATAAAAAGTAGTTTTTATTTTTTCATAATATGATTTTGTATGAGCTAAAAACATATTATTTAATTATTTAAACATAATTTATCATTAAATTTTATTATTATCAGTAATAAAATTATAACTTCGTCGAAAATTAACAATTTTTTCATTTGAAAGTAAAATAAAAAATAAAAACTGAAACTCACAACCCAAAAAAAAAAAGAAATAGAACCAACAGCGTTTAAAATCTTAGTTTCTCCTTATTCTCTCGTAAGTCGTAACTATGTGCTGTAAAGTTGCTTGAAATTGGATCTCTGGGCATTATCTATGAACGTGGAAGATAATGATAAAAGCCATGTGCTTTTTCAGCAATGGGGAAGAGAATTTTGCATAAAACGCCAGCCATCGAACAAAAACAGATGGGCAGGATAGCAATCTATTTTCATTTTATGGCTTCACGAGATTTAGGTCAAGTTGAACGAACTAATTACACAAAAGAAATGGGCATCCTCAAAAGTTTGATATAAATCATAGTATTGTTTCACAGTATCTTGGAGTCCAGACAAGAAGATACTGTTCTTTTGGATATGGATTGATAACTTCTACCTTGCTTGACTGCTTAGTATGGTTTCTCACAAAGTGACGACCTTAAAGCATAATTCAACAAAATGTTGATCTAAGTTCCACCGCTCGATGGTTGCCCAAACTTGTCATGAGTTCCTTCACATATGACATAGTTTTGGATT
>JAOTAX010000196.1:8183956-8211387 GCA_025629825.1 Erythroxylum guanchezii | reverse complement strand
TGTTGATCTAAGTTCCACCGCTCGATGGTTGCCCAAACTTGTCATGAGTTCCTTCACATATGACATAGTTTTGGATTTCTCTTTGCGTTTGCCAACTTCCGGCACTATAAGAAAAAAGAAGTTTAGCGACGAAAATTACGAGCGAATAACTTACACATTTCGTCGATAAGTTAAGTTAGCGATGAAATTTACCGACGGACTAAGGCTTCAAAGAAGTAGCTGTAAGTAATAATTTGTGACGAATCACAGAATGTCTATTGCAAATTTACCGAAAGACATTTTGTTTCACCGTCGGTGACTATATCAATGGTTATTGTTTCGGTCAGTAAAGTTATCGACGAAAAAGATTTTTCGTTAATAATTTACCAACGGAAGTAGTTATTCTATCGGTAAGTTAATGACAACATTATCGACAGTTATTAGTTATTCGTCGATAAATAAAATAGATTTACCGACGAACTTTGTTTTTCCAGCCGAATTATTGTGTGAAGAAATTACTAACATGGATATAGTCACTTATTACACAAATTAGGAATACTTCATCATTCGTGCTTGAAGTTGTTGCGATTGTATTCTTATCATCTACATTATTATAATGATCTTGCCTTTTTTGATTCCTCTTCCACTTGTAGCAGAACCTTTTAATGTGTCTTAGACTTTTAATGTCTTTGTTCCTAATTTGTGTCGTTGAATGCTTTCTTGTATTTGGTCATATCAGAAGATAATGTTTATGTTAGTAAATGATAATTATTAAGTATTAATATTAAAGCATAAATTTCACATATATTTAGTTCTCTCCATCGGGTGTTGACAAAGGTCACATCGTCATGCTTCTTAGTATGACTGTGCAAAAAAAACTGACGGGATGTAGGCTTCATGCCTATAGATTTTTTCGGCATTAGAATAAAATGTTATGAGTGAATTATAATTTAAAAAATTTTTGGCAAATTTTTTTTCTAGTTTTATGATATTATCCTTTGTTAAACAAAGAAAGTAATTCAACAACACAGTCATATATGGCACCAGACATTTATAATATTATCATTCTCCATAATACACATATTTTTATTCCAAAATTCTCACATCAAATTAAATTGAAATACACCAAAGAATAAAAAGAATATAAATGTAAAGTGTAGATAGTTACAAGTCTCTCTGCACACTCGTGGTGGGTAATAAATCCTTCAGTATCTACGGAAAGATTCTCTCCCCGATCCTCCACTTCTGTTGGTAGAATTAAGTTCTAAATTATTATTTGGAATTAAATTCTTTCATTTTTCTTATGATCACTTAACTAAAGATGTAGCTTTTGAATTATTTTTTTCTTACACACTTTTAATATTTGAGAAAACCAAATAAATGTCACGTTATGTAAGTAGAAATATGAAATACCATTTAAAATAATTTTTTATAATTTATTCAAAAATTTATTTGAATCCCTTCCCTTTGTCTAATTCTAAATTTGATTATGCAAAATTTATGTTCAACAATAAATGTGTCCGAATAGAACTTCGAGTGTCTTTGTACAATGCATTCTTGAATTGTTTGCTTTTGGAGCACTAAAGTTGAGGATTGAATTGGAAATTGTTCCTTGACTTTTGTTGCTCCTGTAGTCAAGTTGCTAGCACGGTAGTAACCTTAATCTTTGGCGATCTCAAACATCATCTTTTATTTCTCCCAATTAGTTAATTCATTTTTAATTTTAAATTCCATTTTCAAGTGTTAATAAGTATTTCATCAATCGATTTTTTTTTTATATATGTAGTTGAAGGTCAATTCAGATAATCCACTTTACCAGAACCGTAACTAAAGCTCAATGTTAAATTTGAGGTTCATAGCTAGGACCACAATATCTAACAGCAACTCTCACTTATCTCACTTCACAGATTCAGCCCCCAAAATCGTTATCCAAAATTTCCATTCCGGTAACTTTCCAACTCAGCAAACAGAGATCACATGTCTTCCTCTCGTAACTCTTTTCCCTCTAGAATCATTCCCATTACAGTTTACACTGTTATTTATGTATGTATTATTGATCTGTTTCATTTAATTTGTGGGACCATCTAACCCATCCGTCCACGTGTCACTCTCTCGCTAGATCGCCCTCAACTCTACGTCTCTACCCCAACGACTCCATTAAGTATTAACTGTATACTATCCAACCGGAATGGAGTCAAACTCAAAACCCGAATTGAGCCGGTCAAGCATGTGTATACATCGAAATACGAACGACGTCCAATAATTTGCTCCCACGTGGTGGCACTTCGCAGTCCCATACTCTGGAATCCAATGATACTTTTTTGGTTATAAAACCCAACTGAAACTTGTCCTCACTCCTCTCCCCCTCGCACCACCTTCAACGTAACAAATGGCGCCAAAATCCCCCATTTTCATCGCATTTTCTCTTCTCTTTCTCTCCTGCCTCATTCCTGCGGTCAAATGCGGTGGCCACGACTACCGCGACGCTCTGAGGAAAAGCATACTATTCTTCGAAGGCCAGCGCTCCGGCAAGCTCCCCCCTGACCAGCGCGTAAAATGGCGCCGAGACTCCGCCTTGCATGACGGTGCCAGCATTGGTGTAAGTAACTACATTCTCTCTAATATTCACAGTTACAGTGTTCACAATGCTAAGTTTCGACTGCGTTTGGTTTGTGGAAGATGGACTTAACCGGAGGTTACTACGACGCTGGAGACAACATAAAGTTCGGTTTCCCAATGGCTTTTACTACCACGTTACTGTCATGGAGCGTAATTGACTTCGGGAGGAGCATGGGGCCGGAGTTAAGGAACGCCGTAAAGGCCGTAAAATGGGCGACGGATTATCTGTTAAAAGTAACGGCGGTTCCGGGAGTGGTATACGTGCAAGTAGGTGACGCATACTCGGATCACGGCTGCTGGGAAAGGCCGGAGGACATGGATACACTGCGCACGGTGTATAAGATCGACGGATCCAGACCGGGATCCGACGTGGCAGGGGAAACAGCCGCTGCATTGGCCGCTGCCTCCGTCGTGTTTCGGTTGCGTGATCCCGCCTACTCTAGATTACTTCTGGATCGAGCCGTTAGGGTAACGTTACTGTCCATCAATTTTTTATTTTTTTACACAGGATAAAAGAAACTAAACACACTCCACTCTAACCAGCACACTCCACCGCTAGCTAAATTGTTAGTAATGTTAGCAATTAAGCAGATTTAATTATTCTTTATATTTATCTTGATGTGACAAAATTTAACACATGAAATGTTCTCTGAAACAAAGAATGTTGTACTAATAATTATTGGCTTTATCTGGGGGCGGTGGACCATGGGTATCTTGTGACGAACTTATTTATGTTCCAAAGAATTTGTCTTTAATAGATGTGGACTATACTGTTATTTACATTGGATATTCCATGTCTAATGTTTTTTTAATACTGTTATTTACATTGGATATTCCATGTCTAATGTTTTTTAATACTGTTATTTACATTGGATATTGCATGTCTATTGTTTTTTAATAATGTAACAACCGTTTCATTTATATAAGAAGCTTTTCATTCATCGATTCCCAGGTAATAACTGGCTGTTACCCATCCGACGAAGTGTGCTTGCCAATGAATATCTATGTTAATTATTATCGTTTGTGTTTTGGAGAATGTAACAAGTTGACCGTTGTGTGGGTGTGAAATGAAACGGTCACTTTTGTAGGTGTTCGAGTTTGCTGACAAGCACAGGGGTGCGTACAGCAGTAGCCTACGTTCTGCAGTTTGCCCTTTTTACTGCGATGTGAACGGTTTCCAGGTAATTTGACAATTACCTCACCTTCGTTGCTTGTAAGTTGTAACAATAACATATTAAAAATGAAGACCGTGCGAGCAAACTTCTTGTTGTTCTGCGTAGGACGAGCTGCTGTGGGCAGCGGCGTGGTTGCACAAGGCCTCTCGCAGGCGCGAATATAGAGAGTATATAGTGAGAAACGAGGTGACTTTGCATGCTGGAGATACCATCAACGAGTTTGGCTGGGATAACAAGCACGCTGGCATTAACGTCCTCATTTCCAAGGTAAGTTCAATGTTGTCGCCGAAATCATGTCTTTATTTCATTTTCATTAAAATTTGCTTATAATTATAATTTCAACAATGATCCTTAATCATTCCTAGTACTTTTTTGGATTTATCTGAGAATGCTTCTGATTAATTATAAAAAGCTTTTGTCATGTCAACTGTCCACTTTTTTCTTTTTTTAAATGTTATATATATATATAGAGAGGGAGAGAGCATAAGGCAGTGTATCTGTATGTCACGTGAAAAAAAGCATAATAATAAAAGAGTGGACCCGGCACATTATTGGACTTCTGTTATATATCAATAACAAACTGTTCTAAGTATGAACGCTTAAGCTAGGTACAGCAAAAGTAAAGCTTAATCTTGTAAGGAAAAGAAACTTGAAAGAAAAAACAGAAGAAGAAAAGAACGTATGTTCGTCAATCCTTGCTTCTTGTGCTCTCATTACTATTGCGATCGAATGGAATATAAGGAAAAGCTGTGAAGTGAAATCAAAGCCGTATTCATAGTCGTATATCATATTGTACAAAGCTTGAAAAATTTGATGATTGCATATGATTAGCCTAGACATTGGTCTCTCATGTGGGCACCGATTTTCCCTTAAAGTACAAGCTGGACAAGCCCTAAATTTAACGACAAATTACCCGAAAGTCAAGAAAAGCCAATAAATTAGGAACTTTATAATGGGCAAAGCTGTACCGTGTAGTATGGAGTGGGAGAATAGAGCAGTGTCTTGTCCCTTCAATCAGAAAAAAAGGAACTCCATTGGTCAAAGTCTATGTCCTCCGTCCATACCTAAAGATCTAAGCCTTTGTGGGTCCTCAAACAATCGCTGAGTTACTGCTGCATGCATGTGCCAAAAGGCTGAAGGGTGTCTGTTCCAACTTCTTCCCATATTGATTACATTAGCTTATTTCCACTTTTTTTTCTTGAAGTGATGAGGACTTATCAATATTTGGCTTTTCAGTTTTCAGTACCCAGTATAGGATTGGAAGATATAGTCTACTTCCATAAATTAAATGATTTCTCTGTACACATGGCGCTTTGCATTAAATGTAAGTGGACAGGAAATGTGTAGACCGTAATAAGGGACTTTCTGTGTTCTTGAAACATAAAACAAGATACGGTTATTAACATGCAAAACCGACTTATCAATTAATTAGATAATATGACTGATTCTGTTATCGTAATTTTAACAGGAAGTCCTAATGGGAAAAGCAGCCTCCTTCGAGTCTTTCAAAAGGAATGCAGATGGTTTTATATGTTCTATATTGCCTGGAATTTCTCATCCTCAAGTTCAATACTCTCCAGGTATCTTATAGCTACATTTGTTACTTGCATATTGTATATATCCCTGGTGTGTTTGACAACCAAATCAAGAAGGCTTGCCCATTCAATAGCCAGTTTTTTCTCGATTGAAATAACATGCTGTAATAATATTAATAAACAATACAGAGACGCACGTGATCGTATCTTTCAAACCTTGCAACCGGCAGGGAATTATATCGGTTTTCCAACATTGGGCTCTGGAGTAGGTTTTTACATGTCGAATAGTATCCAAGTTAGTAAGAAATTAAGCAAGAAGTCTTTGGTCATTATAAACACTAAACTCCCGTGTCTTGAATTGTGAAAAGGTGGGTTGATCTTCAAGGCCGGCGGAAGTAACATGCAGCATGTAACGTCACTGTCCTTCCTGTTTCTCGTTTATTCCAACTATCTAAGCCACGCCAATAAGGTGGTGCCATGTGGCGAAATCACAGCCTCCCCTGCCCTTCTCAAGCAATTGGCTAAGCGTCAGGTTAACTAACTATATATTCATTCTCTGCTTTCTCTCTATTTTTCTTTCTTCTTTTGCCATTTTAAAGAAATGGAGAGTCGAGTCCACATCAAACCACTAAATCACGGGGACCAATCTCTTGAATCAGACAAACCAACGACTCCATATTTCTCTGTTTTGAAAACAAGGAACGAAATGTCTTCATACACGAAACGAATACCTATCCTGTTCTGGTCTTAAGTAATTCCCATTTCCTGTATCAAAAAACGGTCCATTGCCCATCTAATTTGGTACTTCACGTGACTAAGCTTTGATGTCACATTTTCTCTGATAAGACATTTGATAAAATTGGCAATGCTACTTACCCAGGTGGACTACATTCTTGGAGATAATCCACTGAGGATGTCATACATGGTTGGATATGGTTCACGCTACCCACAGAGGATTCATCACCGGGGCAGCTCGTTACCGTCGATTCAAGCCCACCCGGTTCACATTGCATGCAAAGCTGGGTCTCGCTATTACTTGAGTCCAAATCCAAACCCGAATCTGTTAGTTGGTGCTGTTGTAGGTGGGCCAAATGTATCAGATGCTTTTCCAGATTCGAGGCCGTTCTTTCAGGAATCTGAACCCACGACATACATTAATGCTCCATTAGTGGGTCTGCTTGGTTACTTTTCAACCCACTCTTGATGAAGAAATTCCCCAAGTGTAAAGTTGGCTTGTAAGTGGTGTGCGAAAAGGCCACCCTCCCCTCCCCGTCTCCCACTCCCCTTCCCCCTGCCCTACTATTGTCAAGGATCTCACTTTAATTGCTCTTAATGAAGAAAGCTGCTATTATGAAGCCGTCACCTAACAAAAGCAAATTCATTAACTCATTAAGTGTTCTAACTAATTGACGATGTGAATGAATTCAACAAATTTGGATGTAGCAGGACTTGTCTACTTTCAGTCCTGACCTTGTAAGCCTCCTCTCCATCTTATCACTATTTTAATTCTTATTTCTTGCAAACCAAAGCCTTCCAGATGTGCGCTTTATACAAGCTAGCTGCCTCCTCTTCAGTCTCTGCCTTTTGAATTGCTTCAATTTATGTTTCTTCTAATCACGGATAGCTGTTATTCAGCCATGTAAATTAAAGCCTCGCAAGATTGTGCCTGTACTCTACTCTGTAGGATCAGGTTTTGAAAGCATTATAAACCAAAAGTTGACGGAGACAATTTCCAGTTCCAAATCATTTGACTACTCAAAACTAAATATAACAACACATTACCAACTAGCTTTTAAAATCCTCTTAAGTCAGATACAATACTTGGGGTTGGGAAGAAACGATTATGTACCTTATCTTCTACTTCTTCATATTGAATTAATATAAAAAAAGATGTATGTGTCCAATCCTATTTTGGAGACTTTCGGTTCTTGTTGATATTTTTATGGTTCGTGAGGATGACAAACAGGTAAAGATAAGATGGATGATGGGTGACTCAAGTCTTTTCTGGACAGACACGCTCGTGTAGAGTGCCACATGTCATGTACTCTATTTACACAGTCGTGTGTATCAATTTTATTAGTCTATGAAACTGTGTGAAGAAAGACGTGAGGAGCAAAGACATATACAGTTATGTACACACCCGAATTTGACTTACATGGCTGTATATGACAACTGTGTAGTTCTCTCTAACTGTATACACCTGCGGTTGAGGTGGTATTGAAGAGACACAATTACTTACATGATCATGTATGTAACTGTATACAGTGCTAAAAAACCTATTTTGTGATATAAAAGAGAAGATAGTAGGTTTTGCACTTGTGAGCTGCCAAAACTCCAAAAAGTGAGGAAAAACCCACAAAGAGTAAGTAGTATAATATTCTCATCATTTTTTAAAAATTATTTTCGGGATTAGTTTGAGGGATTGTTGATTCACATATCAACTTTTGTTTCAATAATAAAAGTTTGTGAGACAACTTCTAGTTGTAAGGTGAGATATTAAACTTTATAAATCCTTATTTGTAGATTTGCTTCTCAGTTTGGCCTGTGATTTTTTCCTCTACACTTAAGAGTTTTCCACGCCTCTTCACTGAAGATTTTTCCACGTAAATCTCGATATTTTCTTCTTTATTAAATTTCTTATTCTCGCTTTAATTTTCTAGTTAAACTTGAAGAGTATTTTATTGTTGCTTTTTGGTTGATTTTAGGGAGTTGTATTTTTTGATTCCCAACAAATGATATTAGAGTCATTTGTGATGGAAGGTGGAAACAATTCTATGCTCAAGTTAACGGCAACAAATTACTTTATTTGGACGCCCATAATGGAGGACCTTCTATACTACAAGGATCTCTTTGGTCCTATTGATATGGACAAAGGTGTGAAGGATAATATTCTTTCAAAACTTGAGCAGATTTCACATAGAGAATGAAAGAAAATGAAGCTAAAAACTCTTGACACGATTTGAAAATGGATTGATATCAATATATTCAACCATGTGTCACGGATCTTTTTGAGTCGTGGAAAACGCTAAAAGGACTTTATAAAAGGAAGGCTGCTCATAACAAGGTCTCTTTAATTAAATGGCTTGTAAACTTGAAGCTGAAAGTTAGAAAATTTGTGTAAGAGAATCTGTGTGATTTCCATGATATAATCAACAAGCTTACCATAATGCAGATCATTATTGATAACAAGCTTCAAGCCTTCTTCCTGTTGAGTTTGTTGCCATAAAGCTGGGAGATGCTGGTGGTGATGATTAGCAATTTAGCCCCTAAAGGTATGCTTTCTTTGAATGTAATCAAAGAGAGTATGTTCAATAAATAAATCAAAAGAAAAGAGATGAGAGTTGACAACATGTAGGCTTTCTTGGAAGAAAGCAGGGGAAGGAGCAAGAGTAGGGGTCCTAAAGATCGTGACAAGTCTAAGAACTAATCAAAGTTTGGAGATGACAAATACGTGAAGACCTATCACTATTGCAAAAATCTAAGATACATTAAAAGCTTTTGCTACAACTGGAAGAGAAATCAGAAAAGGCAAGATTATCATAATGATGTAGATGATAAGAGTACAATCGCAACAACTTTAAGCACGAATGATGAAGTGTCCCTAATTTGTGTGATAAGTGACTATATCCATGTTAGTAATTTGGGTTCTAAGTGGATGATTGATACATAAGCTTCATATCATTGTGTTCCAAAAGTGGAGTACTTATTAAACAATAAGAGCAATAACTTTAGGAGCATAAAGTTGCGTAATTAAATTTCTACCAAGATTATCAAAATGAGCGATATTTGAGTTTACATAAACATCAGATGCTTACTAATCTTGAGTAACACATTTCTAATTTAACGTTAAATATATTATCGACTAATATGTTACATAAAAATTATTGTAGTACACTTTTGGGATAAGAAGTGGAAACTATCCTAGGAAGTAATGACTGTTGATTGAGGAGAGTTATGTTGTACATTGTACAGGATACATTTAAAAGTTTGTGGTAGTGGAGAAATATACATAATTAAAAAGGAAACTTCTCCAAATATGTGACATCAATGATCCGGATATATGAGTAAGAAAGAATTAAAGTTGATAGTCGGTAAATCACTTATCACAATTAAAAAGACACTAACGCTTAATATTTGTGAACATTGTTTGGCTGGAAACCAACATAAAGTCTTTTTCAAGAGAAGATCTACAAGGAAGATGGAGAGACTAGAGCTGGTGTATTTAGATGTTTGTTGCCCAATTGAAGATGATGATGCTTCGAGGAAGACGTGGGTTTGCAAATTGAAAAAAAAGAGTCAAGTACTTGAATTTTTCTTAAAGTTTTAAGTCATGGTAGAAAAGGAAGTTGAAGTGCCTGCGAAAAGATGATGAAAGAAAGTATACTTCTAAGGTGTTTGAAGAATACTGTACATCACATAGCATTAGACATAAGAAGACTGAACCTGATACTTGACAACATAATGGTGTTACTAAGAGGATGAATAGAAAATTATAGAGAAGGTTCGTTACATGCTTAGGATGTCCAAACTACTGAAGGCATTTTTTGGTGAATTAGTCCAAATTGTAATCTATTTGATCAATAAAGCTCCATCAGTTCCATTAGATTTTGAGATTTTTGAGAGAACATGGACAAGTAAAGATCCCACATATCACCATCTAAGAGTATTTGGTTGTAAGGTGTTTAGACATGTACCTAAGGATCAGAGACATAAGCTTAACTCAAAGGTAATACTTTACATCTTTGTTGGCTATAGTCATAAACAATTTGGCTTCAGATTCTATGACCCAGAGAAGCAAAAAGTGGTTAGGAGCAGGGAAGTAGTATTCCAAGAGTACGAGAGAGGTGCTGATCTTCTAAGGAGAGATGAGATTACTCTAAGTAGCTCATTTTATGATGTAGTTAACTCTTCTATAATTTCTCCCATTATTAAGCAGTAGGCCTGACCCTGGGTAAAGGCAGGAAGGGCACTTACTTAGGACCCACTCTTGTGAAAACAAAATAAGGCCTACTCTTGATATATTCTTATAAAGAACAAAAATGAGGCAAAATAGGGCATACTCTTGACCCTCATAAAGAGCAAAATGAGGCAAAATAGGGCCCGACTCACTCTTGAAACTAATATAGAGCAAAATAAGATTTTTTTCTTTACGTTTTTTTTCATTGAATTTTTTTTGAGTTGTTCTTTGAATCTTAACGTTAAAAATTAATTCAACCCGTTAGCTTCTTCAATTGCGTCACAATGAGGGGCGTAAGGTAGCCTTTTTAACAATAAAATATGCTTTTAAGGTTTATCTATTTATATATTGTTAATTTCTTAGGGGCCTTTTTTTTATACTTTGCTTAGGTCTATAAAACGTTAAGAATGGGTTTGCTAAGCAGTCTACAAGTGAAAGAGAAGAAGTGTGTGACCAAGCCCACATTAATGGTGATCGGATATAACTTTGTAATGATGAGTTACATGAACCATAACTGGACAATGATGAAGGTGAATTTGTTAAGGAAAATGAGTAGGGGGAGTGTAGCGCCCCGTCACTATAGGATACATACCGTAACACCCTGTGGACATTCCAGTACATAACCTATGACAATGGTGTGCTACGTTTAATCATAACATTCACTTAACATGACATCAACTATCTTTATTCCCTTAAAAGACCTCATAAGGAAAAACCCAATATTTTAAAACCAAAATTTCTCTTTTCATTTCATAAACATCGAATGTCTACATTGTATCTTTCAACATCCATACGAATACATCATCATAGCCTAATATGAAAATGTACTATATGAAAGAGGAAAATACACAAAATCTATCTAATCTATCCATATCCAGCTGACCGACCTTTGAGCAATTTCTTCTCTTTTTCAAAAGTACAAGTCTACACTGCTTGTAGAGTCCCTCAGTAGCTAAAGTCGTCTCTCGGCCTTGAAAAGTCAATGTTGCAATTTTGGTGAGTTTTACGAACTCAATGAGATAGCCATCATCGATGATTCACTCAATTCATGCATCACATCAATACATATAACATATATTTCACAACTTTGCATAATTGATCACATATCACATTCTCACTCAAAAATAGACAATTTTGCATTTCAATCAATCAAACATGCTTAATAAAATGCATATGAAATGTTCATGTGACTCTTTTCCAACTATTACGTAGTTATGACCAAGTGCCTAAACTATCCTATATCTGTTGTAGATACCAGGCTCATTCATACTATCCCTTATCCGTTGGGGATATATGACTCATTTTACATAGTGAGCCATTAGCTCTTAATTACATTTGAGAGCTTTAAGCTCATTTTCGGTGGCTACTCAGGTCACAACACTCATTATCTGATTATGCATTCATGTATGGAATGCTTCTCTCATAATCAATCATGTCATAAACATTTAGTTCATTGGATTCACATTCAAGTAGCACTTTAATATCTCATTCATATATCACAATTATCAGACCTTCATTGTTCGGAATCAATACAATCAAATCACATTCATTCCATAATTTAAACATAATATAAAACAAACAATTAATTGAGTGAGATCGTCTAGGTTACTCACAAGTCGCTCCCGAAGCTAATGCTTGGAAGTTCTGGCAACGTCTGGAGATGGACGTTCCAGTTGCTCCTCAACAACAAGCAATATACACATATCACAATTTTCACAATTATAAGTGTTTAATAATGCACAACAATGCATGTTCATGACAATCCCAAGTACTTTTCCATCATTCTCCTCGCAAAATTAATCCAATATCAAAACTCTCTTAAGTATCATTTGTACGTAGCGTTTATAACTCAAATAAACACTTTGAATCTACTTTCATAACCTAATGAATCATTTCAGATTTTTTCCAAAAACTGACTTTCGGGACTATTGTTCTTGATCATTTAGACAATTTAAATGAAGTAATTTGGCAATACTCTCTTCTAGAAAATTGTTCTCCTATCTCTCAAGTTTCTAATGACGCCAAAATCATTCAATTAAACTTGAAATTTGGTTCAATATTTTGAAAGTTATTCTGTAAATGGTTTCAGATTGTTCTCATTCTGAAACAGTACATTATACTCAATTTCCATCCAGAAATTGAAAATCTTAGAGACTGAATTAAAAATTGATTTCATCTAATAATTTGTCGCCCTATGTCTCTAGTTTACTCAAATAAAAAATCATCTCATTTTGAAATCTAAAGGTCAAGATATAACCGAAAAACCTAAGCCTATTTAGTGAAATCATACCAGTTCATACTATTCCAAAAGATTCCCTCACTTTCATTTAATAAATATTTTCCAAATCAATTCATAATGCTACCAATTTTTACGGAGACGTATAATAATGTGTTAGGAACCTATTGGTTTAAGAATCAAGTCACTTGGAAGTCTAGAGAAGAAGTTATGGTCAAAAAAAGCAAGACTGTTCAGTTTGCAAAATGCTCTGAGGTGCACTGGACTATTAGAGAACACATTGTCAAGATGTGACAATTAAAAATCATGGTCCAGCAATCAACACTCACAGGCGTTAGGGAGAGAAGTCACGGGTGTGAGGGACTCACAGATGTGAGGAAGAAAAGTCATAGGTGTGAGGGACTCACAGGCATGCGGGAGAAAAATCATGGGTGCAAGGGAAGAAAAACAAGAGAGAGTCGCGATCACACTTCATTGCGATCGTGACATTCGGTGAAAAATAGATCGCGATTGCGACATTCAGTGGATGATAGCAGGTTCGCAATCATGCCAGTCGCACACCCTCACTTCGAACCCCCATGACTTTCAATCCAGGAATCTAAAAACTTCAGACTTTATATCATTAAAAAGCTAAAAGAATGAACTACAACTTTCATAAAGACAATTTTGTCAAAATCTTTCTAGATCAATACAGTTTAATCATGGAAGTTTCAGACCACATTTTAACCCCTCTTTCTCTTTTCTTTCTTGTATTCTAAACCAACTTCTCTAACTTATCTTCTCTTAAATTCTCTCCAATTTCCATTTAACTCATTCACAACACATTCACAGTACAACTAAATATACAAGTTTACTCAAAATCCTCAGAATCATCAAAAATAAAATATCAATCATGCATCTTCTTCATGTTCTGCGTTTAAGATCTTTTGATACACTCATTTAGTTCCATCCTCTTCCATTTTTCTGCATTCTTCATCTTTAACAACACCTTCATTTTATCCTAACTTTTCATTTCAACTCCCATTCAACTCAATTTATTCACAACAAACCACAATCTATCAAAAACGCCAAAATAGAAAATTCATCATATACACATGTTCATCCAACTTCTGCGTTTCTTTATTTTTCTGCAACTTAATTTTCAGTGCGTTCTCCATTTTCTTTCCTAGCTATTATCATTTAAAACAACCATTCTCATCTTAAGACACCACCATATACCTATTCCTTAATTCTAAATTCATTTTTATTTTTTTCATCTCTAATAACTCTCAAAACTCACGTATATATATATACACAGTGAAAAGGAAAGCAGAGCTTTTACTATCAACTTTCCATATCTCTATACTCTTGTCATGCATATTTTTATGATTCTTTTTAACTGAAAATTATTTCTACGCTATTTGATCACAAAATAATCATCAAATATGAAATAACATTATATCTAGATTTTTCATCTTATTTATACAATGTTCACGAAGATGGCCATTATTTCCATGATCTGTAATGACAATTAAATCATCAAATTTATCTCATATTCCTATTTCTCATAAGGATTATCACGATACTTGTTAAAACTCTAAAATCTTCAAATATCAAGAAGCCCTAATCCTCGTACAACCATGTACTTCATCTTACAGATGGTTTAGGTCAGGTTTTCTTGAGGCAAAAGAAATAGATAACAAAGTGGGAGTGGTAGAAGATAAAGGAAAGCAAATTTTAATTTTGGTGGATGTTTGATGAAAAACTCTGTGTAAATGAAAGAAAATTGGGGAAGAAGGCAACGAAGAAGTTGAAGACAAGTATATAATGTTTGGTCTTTCAAATGAAAATGTATAGTATAAGACCAACACACTCACGTGATAACTTAACTAAGTAATTGATACTTGTCACTTATCTAACTTCTGTAGCTTTAGACTAGTTATCAATTAACTAATTCAATTTTTTTTCCATATTTTTCTCCAATTTGTCTATGAATTTTCAAAATCATTATCTCTAAAGTTATGAAGTCAACTCCTAATTTTTTTCATCATCATTTATTGTTATATCTATTTTCCATATATCAATTTACTTGCCAATTAGCATTTTTCCTAGTTCAGTAATATTCAAAAATTTCTAAAATTATTCTTAAAATTCTCCAAAATTCTACATCACTCAATACGCTTTAAAAAAATCAGTTTTCGAAATATAAAAACCACAATTCTCCATAAAATCACATATCAAAATCATATTCACGTTCAAACAATCAATTATACCCGAAAATGGTTGATGAATGCATGTACTATTATTTTCATGTGCAAAATTATCTGTATTCAGGTGTATGGGTATGGCATATTATGCATGAATATGAATGCATTTCTACTCTCTCAATAATCTCTTATATTTACTATTTTAACCTCCCCACAGGTAATGGGATGTTACAACTCTCCCCTCCTTAAAAGAAAGTTTGTCCTCGAAATTCTTACCTGATTGTTCGAAGAGGTAGGGATATTGTCTCCTCATATGCTCCTCCATTTCCTAAGTTGCTTCCTCAGTTGAGTGATTCCTCCAAAGGACTTTCACCAATGGAATGACTCGGTTCCTCAACTGCTTGATCTGAGATCCCACAATCTTGATCTGCTCCTTAACATAGCTTAAGTTACTAGCAACCTCAATCTCTTGAGCCGATATCACATGTATAGGATCCGATCGGTATCTTCAGAGCATACTCACATGAAACACATTATGCAATTGAGACATTTCATTCAGTAAAGCCAACTTATATGCCAAAGGTCCTATACTCTCAATGATCTCATAGGGACCAATGTACCTAGGGCTCAACTTGCCTTTTGAATCTCAAAACTCCTCTATAAGGTGACACTCTTAGAAATACTCTATCTTCGATATTGTACTCCATGTCCCTTTTGCGTTGATCCACATAACTCTTCTGTCTATCTTAAGCCACTTTAATTCAACTTCAGATCAACTTCACCTTATTTACTGTATCTTATAGCAACTCTGGGCCTTCAACCATTCTTAAACTCTCTTCATTCCAATATAATGGTGACCGAAATTTTCTTCCATAAAGTGCCTCATATGGTGCCTTTCCAATACTACTGTGGTAATGGTTATTATAAGCAAACTCTATTAATGCTATATATTGATCCCAAGCTCTTTGAAACTCCAATACACAAGCTCTGAGCATATCCTTAATAGTCTTGATTGTCCTCTCACTCTGTCCGTCTGTTTGAAAATGAAATGCTGTATTGAAGTTCAACTTCGTACCCATAGCAGACTGTAAGCTCCTCCAAAATCTCGAAGTGAATCTGGGATCCCTGTCCGATACAATGGATACTAGAACTCCATGTAGTCTCATCACCTCATTCACATATCTTCAAGCCAACTGATCTAGTGAGTTATTCTCTCTCACTGGTAAGAAGTGGGCCAACTTAGTCATCTAGTCCACTATGACCCATATCGCATCATTCTGCCTCAGAGTCTTAGGCAATCCCATAATAAAGTTCATAGTGATCCATTCCCATTTTCACTCCAGAATGGGCAACGAATGCAGCTTCCATATTAAAGCTTGGTGCTCAGCTTTAACTTGTTGGCATGTCATACACTTAGATACATACTCCGCCACTTGCTTCTTCATTCCGGGCCACCAGAAATGCTGCTTCAGTATGTTATACATCTTGCTAGTACCAGGATGTATAATATAGGTGGCCATATGAGCTTCCTCAAGAGTTTCCTTCCTCAGATCCTCCACCTTGGGAACACACAGCCTCTGCTTCAACCACAATGTCTCATCTCTTAACTTAGACTCGGAATCCAGATTCATTTTCACTTTCTCCATGAGCTTTACCATATCAGGATCTTTCCTCTAGACCTTTTTGATTCTATCATGCAGCATTGGTCTCATCTTCAAAGTAGCAATTAGTGCCTCATTATGGTCTAGATTCAACTCCACTTTCAAAGCTCTCAAATAAATCAAGTTGGGTAACCTTGATAACTAAATTTGAGCTGCACTAGTATTAGACTTTCTGCTCAAAGCATCAGTCACCACATTAGCTTTTCCCGAGTGGTACTCAATCGTACAGTTATAATCCTTCGGTAACTCAATCCATCTCCTCTATCTTAGGTTCAACTCTTTCTGACTCAATAAATACCTCAAACTTTTATGATCTGTATAAATCTGGAAGGTCTCTTTGTACAAATAGTATCTCCAAATCTATAGAGCAAAGACAATTGCAGTAAGCTCTAATCATGTATCGGATAGTTAATCTTGTGAGACCTTAATTATCTCGATGCATAGGTGATCACCTTGCCATACTGCATCAATACACATCCCAATCCTTGATGCGAAGCATCACTATACATCACATATCCTCCGGTCCTTGATGGAATAGTTAACACTGGTGCCGTAGTCAATTGATGCTTCAACTCCTCAAAGTTCTTCTGACATTTTTCATTCCATCTGAACACTATATTCTTCTTCAGAAGTTTTATCAGAGGGGCTGAGATTAGAGAAAACCCTTCGACAAATCTTCGGTAATATCCGACCAATCTTAGGAAGCTTCAGATTTCAGACACATTCCTCGGAGCTTCCTAATTCATCACTGCCTCTATCTTCCTTGGATTCACTTGTATGCCTTGTCCAGTCACTATATGCTCCAAAAATACTACGTGATCCAGCTAAAATTCACACTTACTGAATTTGGCATACAACTGCTTTTCCCTCATAATTTGTAAAATGACTCTCAAATGTTCAATATGCTCTTCTCTGCTATTGGAATACATTAAAATGTCATCGATGAATACAATCACAAATTGGTCTAGTTAGGGTTGAAAAATCTTATTCATTAAGGCCATAAATGCTACCGAGGCATTAGTTAACCCAAACAGCATAACTAAAAACTCGAAGTGTCTATACATGCTCCTAAATGCACTTTTAGGTACATCAGCCTCTGTTATCTTCAACTGATAGTACCCCGATCTCAAATCTAGCTTAATGAATACTTGAGCTCTCTGCAACTGATAAAGCAAATTATCAATTCTAGGCAACAGATACTTATTATTCATTGTAACCCGATTCAGGTGCCTATAGTCGATGCATAACCTCAAAGTCCCATCTTTCTTCTTTACAAACAACGTTGGAGCTCCGCAAGGTGATACACTGGGTCTAATAAAACCCTTTTCTAGCAACTTTTGTAGCTGAGCCTTAAACTCCTTCAGTTCTATAGGTGCCATCCTATATAGAGGAATAGATATAGGAGCGACACCTGGAACTAAATCAATTGTGAACTCAATTTTTCGATTTGGAGGTAAACTAGGTAGCTTGGCGAAAAACACATCCAAGAATTCCCTAATCACGAGAATGTTCTGCATATTCTGCTCAGCTCTGGTATCAATGACGTGGGCCAAATAAGCCTCACATCCTCCTTGCATCAACCTCAATGCACTCATGAAGGATATCATCCTGACTAGCACTGCTTGACTAATTCCTCTGAAGATCGCTCTTAGCTGACCAAGAGATTCTAGTACTACCTCCTTGGTATAGTAGTTTATGACATCCCTATGAGCAGTGAACCAATCCATACCTAGGATAACATCTATCTCTCTCAGCTGTAATATAATCAAATCTGCCTCAAATTCTACTTGATTAATATGAATCAAGCGCCCCTTGCAGACGTCTCTTATAACTATAGTACTACCTATCGATGTACTCACCTCTAGTTCATACTATAGTAACTTTCTATCATAATGCAGCCTATATGCCAGCTGCGGTGCGATGAATGAATGTGTAGATCCTGGATCTAGCAATGCAACTGTTTCATGAGCATAAATAAATAACGCACCTGCAACGACATCGGGAGAGTCCTAGGCCTCCTGCTTGGTCATGGCATAGACTCTAGCTTAAGACTGGGGTCAGCTGCTCCGCACCTCAGTCCTGACAGAAGGACTCCCAGAGCTCACTCTGCCTCTGCCATTGCTCCTCTGTTCGGACCCACTACGTCGGCTCTGCTGAACCATAGCATCACTCCCAGATCTCCTACTCATGCCAGATTGAGCTCCCAAATCAGCAGGATAATCTCTAATCTGGTGGTCAAAAGACCCGCACCTATGGCAAGCTCTAGACAATCTCTAGCACTCATCACTGTGCCTCTTCCCACAATGCTCACACGGAGGCAACTAACTTTGCGCTATACCCCTTCCACTGCTAAACTGTACAAAACCACCCTTTTGTTTGAATCCTGACTGCTTTGATCCAGCTGGTGGTCTGAAAGCTCTGTTTTGGTGCTTACTGAATCTTCTGACAAAACCACTCTGACTCTCACTAGACCTCTTCATTCTGGACCCTTGCCCAGTTTTTGTTTGTCTCTCTTTTAGTAGCTGCTCAATCCTGATATAAGCAGCTTTTAACTCAGTGAAACTACTTAAGTTTGAAATTGCCAACCTTGTTCTGATCTCCATATTGAGTCCATCCTCAAACCTCCTAAACTTGTCTTTTTCGGTAGGAATCAAAGCAGTAGTATACCCCATCAGCTCGTTGAACCTAATCTCATACTCTGCCACTAACATCCTACCCTACTTCAAATCCAAGAACTCCTTCATCTTCCGGTCTAAGTAGATCTTGGGCATATAGTTGTCCCTAAAATCTCTCAGAAAGTCTTCCCACTTTAGGTGGCAAGGCCTGGTGGTACTGCCTGGGACAATCTTCCGCCACTGATAAGCTGGCCCCTGCAGTAAGGACACCATATAGTCGAACCTCTCGTTTGGTTCGTAGTCCATCTGATCAAAAACCCTTTTTGTCTTTTCTAACCATCCTTCGACCTCAGCAGAGTCTGTGCTGTCATAGAAATCCACAGCCCCCTACTTCCACAGCCTATCATACCCCTCTCCCTTCTCTCGGGAACTCTAGGAGGCATCTTCTCTAGTTTAGGTACCAAGGACTCCCTACAAGCTCCTACCGATCCTAGGTCAGTTGGTTCCCCCACTTGATCACTATGGCGGATGACCTATGATAAACAATAACTTTATTTATTATCCACATTTCTCACGTTATTTCATACTTAACATTCTTAGATATCCCTTTGGATGCCAAACCATGCTCTGATACCACCTACTGTAGCGCCCCGTTACTATAGGATACATATCGGAATACCCTACGGACATTCTAGTACATAACCTACGACAATGGTATGCTACGTTCAATCATAACATTCACTTAACATGGCATCAACTATCTTTATTCTCTTAAAAGACCTCATAAGGAAAAACCCAATATTTTAAAACCAAATTTCTTCTTTTCATTTCATAAACACCAAATGTCTACATTGTATCTTTCAACATCCATATGAATACAACATCATAGCCTAATACAAAAATGTGCTACAAGAAAGAGGAAAACACACAAAATCTATCTAATCTGTCCATATCCAGCTGTCTGACCTTTGAGCCATTTCTTCTCTTTTCCAAAAGTACAAGTCTACACTGCTTGGAGTCCCTCAGTAGCTAAAGTCGTCTCTCGGTCCTGAAAAGTCAGCTTTGCAGTTTTTGTAAGTTTTGCGAACTCAATGAGGTAACCATCATCGATGGTTCACTCAATTCATGCATCACATCAATACATATAACATATATTTCACAACTTTGCATAATTGATCATATATCACATTCTCACTCAAGAATAGACAATTTTGCATTTCAATCAATCAAACACGCTTAATAAAATGCATATGAAATGTTCATGTGACTCTTTTCCAATTATTATGTTGTTATGATCGAGTGCCTAAATTGTCCTGTATCCGTTATGGATACCAGGCTCATTCATACTGTCCCTTATCCGTTGGGGATACATGACTCATTTTACATAGTGAGCCTTTGGCTCTTAATCACATCTGGGAGCTTTAAACTCGTTTTCGGTGGCTACTCAGGTCACAACTTTCATTATCTGATTATGCATTCATGTATGGAATGCATCTCTCATAATCAATCATGTCATGAACATTTAGTTCATCGCATTCACATTCAAGTAGCACTTCAATATCTCATTCATATATCACAATCATCGGACCTTTATTGTCCGGAATCAACACAATCAAATCATGTTCATTCCATAATTCAAACATAATATAAAACAACCAATTAATTGAGTGAGACTGTCTAGGTTACTTACAAGTCGCTCTCGAAGTTAATGCCTGAAATTTTGGCAACGTCTGGAGGTGGACGTTCCAGTTACTCCTCTATAACAAGCAACATACACATATCACAATTTGCACAATTATAAGTGTTTAATAATGCACATATATGTATATGAAATATGCACAATGCATGTCTATGACAATCCCAAGTAATTTTCCATCATTCTTGTCACAAATCAATCAAATATCAAAACTAACTTAAATATCATTTGTACGTAGGGTTTATACCTCAAATAAACACTTTGAATCTACTTTGATAACCCAATGAATCATTTCAGATTTTTCCCAAAAACTGACTTTCGGGTCTACTGTTCTTGATCATTTAGACAATACAAATGAAGTAATTTGGCAATACTCTCCTCTACAAAATTATTCTCCTATCTCTCAAGTTTTTAATAACACCAAAATCATTCAATTTGGTTTAGTATTTTGAAAGATATTCTCCAAATATTTTCGGACTGGTCTCATTCTGAAACAGTACATTATACTCATCTTCCATCCAGAAATTGAAAGTATTAAAGACTGAATTAAAATTCTATTTCTTCTGATAAGTTGTATCCCTATGTCTTTAGTTTACTCCAAATAAAAAATCATCTCATTTGAAAATCTACAGATCAAGATATAACCGAAATACCCAAGAATGTTCAGTGAAATCATACCAGTTCATACTGTTCCAACATATTCCCTCATTTTCATTCAACCAATATTTTTAAAATCAATTCATAATGCTATCAATTTTTATGGAGAGGAAGAATAATGTGTTAGGAACCTATTGGTTCAAGAATCAAGTCATTTGGAGGTCTAGAGAAGAAGTTATGATCAAAAGAATCAAGACTGTTCAGTTTGTAAAATGCTCTTAGGTGCACTGGACTATTCGAGAGCACAATGTCATGATGTGACAATTAAAAATCGTGGTCCATCAATCAACACTCACGAGCGTGAGGGAGAGAAGTAATGGGTGTGGAGGACGCATGGATGTGAAGAAGAAAAGTCACCAGTGTGAGGGAGAAAAATCACGGGTGTGAGGGAAGAAAAATAAGAGAGAGTCGCGATCACGCGTTCGGTGAAAAATAGCTGGCTCGCGATCGCACTTCGTCGCGATCATGACATTCAGTGGATAATTAAGCACGATCGCGACTTTCCAGTTGCATACCCTTACTTTGAACCCCCATAACTTTCAATCTAGAAATCCAAAAATTTTAGACTTTATATCATTAAAAAGCTAAAAGAAAGAACTACAACTTTCATAAAGACGATTTTGTCAAAATCTTCTTAGCTCAATACAGTTTAATCATGGAAGTTTCAGACCACATTTTTACCGCTTTTTCTCTTTTCTATCTTTTATTCTAAACCAACTTCTTTACCTTATCTTCTCTCAAATTCTCTCCAATTTTCATTCAACTCTTTCACAATAGATTCACAGTACAACTAAATATACAAGTTTACTCAAAATCCTCAAAACCATCAAAAACCAAATATCAATCATGCACCTTCTTCATGTTCCACGTTTCACATTTTCTGATACACTCATTCAGTTCCATCTACTCTTCCAATTTTCTGCATTCTTCATCTTCAACAACACCTTCATTTTATCCTAACTTTTCATTTCAACTCCCATTCAACTCAATTTATTCACAACAAACCACAATCTATCAAAAACACCAAAATAGAAAATTCATCATATACGCATGTTTGTCTAACTTCTGCGCTTCTTTATTTTTCCGCATCTTAATTTTCAGTGCATTCTCCATTTTCTTTCCTAACTTTCATTTAAAACATCCATTCTCATCTTAAGACACCACCATATACCTATTCCTTAATTCTAAATTCATTTTTATTTTTATTTATCTCTAGTAACTCTCAAAACTCACGTATATACATATATACACAATGAAAAGGAAAACAGGGCATATGTTTCACTATTAACTTTCCATATCTCTGTACTCTTGTCATGCATATTTTTATGGTTCTTTCTAACTCGAAATTATTTCTACGCTATCTGATCACAGAATAATCATCAAATATGAAATAACATTATATCCAGATTTTTCATCTTATTTGAACAATGTTCATGAATTATTTCCATCATCATGTAATGACAATTAATTCATCAAATTTATCTCATATTCCTATTTCTCATAAGGATTACCACGATACTTGTTAAAACTCCAAAATTTTCAAATATCAAGAAGCCCTAATCCTCATGTAACCATGCACTTCATCTTACAGATGGTTTAGGTCAGGTTTTCTTGAGGCAAAAGAAATAGATAACAAAATGGGAGTGGTAGAAGATAAAGGAAAGCAAAGTTTAATTTTAGTGGATGTTTGATGAAAAACTCTGTATAAATGAAAGAAACTTAGGGAAGAAGGCAATGAAGAAGTTGAAGACAAGTATACAGTGCTTGGTCTTTCAAATGAAAGTGTATAGTATAAGACCAACACATTCGTGTGATAACTTAACTAAGTAAGTGACACTTGTCACTTATCTAACTTCTGTAACTTTAGACTAGTTATCAATTAACTAATTCAATTTTCTCCATATTTTTCTCCAATTTGTCTCTGAATTTTCAAAATCATTATCTCTAAAGTTATGAAGTCAACTCCCAAATTTCTTCATCATCATTTATTCTTATTTATGTTTTTCATACATCAATTTATTTACCAATTGACATTTTTCCTAGTTCAGTAATATTCAAAAATTTCTAAAATTATTCCTAAAATTCTCCAAAATTCTACATCACTTAATAAACTTTTAAAAATCAGTTTTCAAAATATAAAAAACCACAATTCTCTATAAAATCACATATCAAAATCATATTCACGTTCAAACAATCAATTATACCTAGAAATGGTCGATGAATGCATGTACAATTATTTTCATGTGCAAAATTATCTGTATTCAGGTGTATAGGTATGGCATATTATGCATGAATATGAATGCATTTGTACTTTCTCAATAATCTCTCATATTTACTATTTTAACCTCCCCGCAAGTAATGGGATGTTACAGGGAGCAACCGGTCCAACAAATAATGAAATATAATTTTGAAGTTTGAAGAGGGAGAAAGGCCTTCTACCAAAATATATAAGTTTAGAATATATGTTGATTACTACTGAGGGGGAGTTTTAGAGTGTGAGAGTGCATCTTGTGATAACAAAAATCTCTGGCTTGTAGCTATGAAGGAAGAGATTAACTCTTTAAAGAAGAATGATACATGTGAGCTTGTGAAACTTCCAAAAGGAAAAAAAGCACTACAAAACAAATGGGTGTTAAAGATAAAGAAAGATGGTGATGAGTTGGTGAAGCATAATGCAAAACTAGTAGTGAAAGGTTCAATTTAAAAAAGGGCATTAATTCTAATGAAATCTTCTCACCAGTAGTTAAGATAACCTCAATTGAACATTATTAGATTTGATTGCCTATTTGGATCTTGAACATGAGCAATTGGATATTAAATTGCTTTCTTGAATGAAGATTTGAAAGAGGAGGTATAAATAGAAAAACCAAAAGACTTAAAGATAAAGGCAAGGAGAATCTGTTTTGCAAGTTAAAGGAAAACCTATAGAGGTTAAAACAAGCTCCAAGGTAGTGGTATCAAAAGTTTTATTCCTTTATTATAGATCATAGTTACAAGTAAACTTATGCTGATGCTTGTGTGTATTTCAAGAAGTTCATATGTGAGAACTTCATTATTCTTCTTTTATATGTTAATGATATGCTAATTGTAGGTCAAGATGTTGGAAGAGTCCAATCTAAATCTTTTAATATGAAAGATTTGGGACCTACAAAGCAAATTTTAGGTATGGAAATAATTAAGGATAGGTAGAGTAGGAAACCGTAGTTTTCACAGGAAAGATAAATTGAACTAGTGTTAGAAAGGATGAATATGAAGCATACTAAGTCAGTTAGCACACCACTGACACCTCACTTTATGCTAAGCAAGTATGTATGTCCCTTAATAGAAAAGGAGAAAGGTGATATATCTTTTGTTTTATACTCATTTGCAAAAGGGTTTATGATATATCTTATGGTGTGTACAAGGTCAGATATTGCACTGGTTGTTGGGTTAATGAGCAGATTTTTGTCAAATTCAGGGAAGGTTCACTGGGAAGTAGTGAAATGGATTTTGAGATACTTAAGAGAGACTTCAAAGTGGAGTTTATGTTTTGGTGATGATGAGCTAACTCTAGAAGATTATATGGATGCAGATATAGTTGGAGATCTTAATGGAAGAAAATCCACTTTAGATTTTTTGTTTAAGTTTACTGGGGAGAGATTTTTGGCAACCCAAGTTATAAAAGTATGTAGTTTTATCTACAAGTAAAACAAATTATGTAACTATAGTGGAAGCTTATAAAGAGATGCTCTGACTAAAAAGGTAGCTTCAAGAGTTGGTGGTCAAACAATAAGACTAAAGAGTATTTTATGATAGTTAAAGTGCTATTGACTTGAGTAACAATATTATGTATTATTCCTACACAAGGCACACAAATGTCAGATTTTACTGGTTGAGGTTTGTGATTGAAGATCAATAATTGATATTTAAGAAAGTTCATACGGATATAAATGGTGCTAATATGCTGACTAATATCCAGTATGAGATTGGTGTCGATCCCATGACCTTATTTGTCACCAATTAGTTTCTATAATTTTACTATTCACCAAATGTAAGGCATATCTCACAATTTCCTATCTTGATTTGAATTTGTTAATGTATAATTAAGAAACATTCCTACCTATACAAACCTTCTAGGATTTTAACCTATCTGAGCATTCACTAAGCCTGTGCCATATTTTAACTTTTTGATGGGTAATGACTTTATCCATATGTCAGTTGCATCCCCTAAAGTGTGAATCTTTTTCAGTAAGGTATGATTAGGTGCAATCAATTTCTTGATCTTATAAAACTTCACATCTTTCACCATAACACCCATCCCTCTATATTTCACCTGACTTTCCCTAGTCCCTTGAAAGATAGTTGTATCTTTATCACTAATGGTAAAAGCACACACCATTGAGTCTTTCTGATCATATCTCTTTGGCTGCTTGTCAATCCTTCTTGCTCCATTTTTGACTATACTATACTGATGCTTTCTTCTTGATATTGTTTTTTTCTCTTGAACTTGAATTTCTAGCCTCCTTAACATTTGTTCTAGGCTATCCTTGTACCACTTTTGAACCAATATTGCTCATTTTTGATCTTATCATGCTCTTTCCATATGTTTTCCTTAACATATATTGCTTCTCAAACACAATACCTTAGAATTTTTACTAAGTGGATGAAACTTAGAACGATCTACCTTTTCATATGTTTCATCCTCCCTTAATGAAGTTCCATTAAGCTCCCTTAATGAAGTTCCATTATCTCTCGCTTACTAAGATAACTCAACTGCATATGTCATATAGTAGTACTATCTTTTTTTTGAGGATTGTGACCCAACCACCGATTTCATTATTTCCTTTCCTATTAAGACATAGATACTATATTGTAATTTTCTTTTCATTAAACTTAACAAACCCTTTACTACCTTAAGCTGCCCATCATCATAAAAACACTTATGCCCTTGACTATCAAGAATACTTATAGAAATCAAATTCATTTGAAGCTTAGAAATTGTTATGTTAATGTTGCATAAATCAACTGTACCTTTGCAATATTGGAACTTTGTTGTCAATGTTGAAAATATTATATAAATGCAGATATAGCTAGAGATCTTGATGGAAGAAAATCCACTTTAGGTTTTTTGTTTAAGTTTACTGGGGAGAGATTTTTGGCAATCCAAGTTATAAAAGTATGTAGTTTTATCTACGAGTAAAGCAAAATATGTAACTATAGTGGAAGCTTGTAAAGAGATGCTCTGACTGAAAAGGTTGCTTCAAGAGTTGGTGGTGAAACATAAGACTAAATAGTATTTTATGATGGTTAAAGTGCTATTGACTTGAGCAACAATATTATGTATTATTCCCGCACAAGGCACACAGATGTCAGATTTTACTGGTTGAGGTTTGTGATTGAAGATCAATAATTGATATTTAAGAAAGTTCATACGGATATAAATGGTGCTGATATGCTGACTAAAACACTTGCCAAAAATAAGCATGAGCTTTATAGTAAGCTTGTTATGATGTATCTCAAGTAGCTATTGAAGTTTATTGTGTCTTCTCCATAATTGGGCTAGAATGAGACTTTGTTTTGTGTGTTTAGCCCTAGGGCTGATGAATAAGTAAAGATAAGATGGATGATGGGTCAATCAAGCTTTTTCTGGACATACACGCCCATATAATGTACAACATGTTGGTGTAGAGTACAACAAACCTATGTTCTCTACTTACACGATCGTATGTGGTTCTGTCTGAATCTGCTGGGGCTGGACGCCATTACTTGGATCCATGAGATTGGTTGACTTTGGCTGGAGAATTTCTGCAAAACAATAAGGCACACCGGGGTTTGACTGCCAGTAGGCCCCTCCGACGCTCAAGTTAGTCTTTTGGGAGAGTTTTGGCGGCTAGTGAATAAAGAAGAATAGGGCTCTAAAGTCGTACCTATGTCACAATGGAGTAGTACCTTATATATGAAGAGATACCTGCTAGGTTTAGGTCTTCACTTAAGCATGGGAGGTCACCATTTGTGGATGGGTCGTCTGCGCCTGGGCTTGAGTCTGGGCCTAGCACGACCGTCCCAACCATAAGCCCCCTACTCCTCGAGTCTGATCATGGAGAAGGGTCGGAGGAGTACACAAAGATTGTGCGGC
>JAOTAX010000196.1:8163494-8174974 GCA_025629825.1 Erythroxylum guanchezii | reverse complement strand
ACCGAGAGACGACGCTAGTTACTGAGTGGCTCCACTATCGTGTAGATTGTGTTCTGAACAGTGAAGTCATGGCTCAAGGGTCGGTCAGCTGGGATTTTTAGATGACTTAGATAGATTTGTACATATTTTCCTCTTTCATGTAGTCCCTTTGTGCTAGATTTTGGTTGATGTACATGTAGTAAAGCTTGAAAGGCACAATGTATACTTTCAATTTTGAGAAATGAAATGTGGAAAAGTAAGTTTCAAAAAAAAATGTTGTGGTTTTCTTATAATGCTTTATAAGCGAATAATGGTATGATGCCATATGACGTGAACGTAGTGATCGAACGTAGCTCGCCTTTATCGTAGGATATGTACCGGAATGACCTTCGGGCATCCCGGTATGTACTCTGCGGTAAGGGGGCGCTACATTTGGTTCATCAAAACCACACATTCTCATCAATATACCATAGCTATCATGTGTATACATTCCATGTAGCATCACATCTTGTAACGATCATATCTTTTCACTCCGGTATGCAAAAATTACAAACTTTATATCGTTGGAAAGCTAGAAAGATAAGCTACAACTTCCATGCAGACAATTTTGTCTAATTCTACCTAAATTAATCCAGTTTTCCCCTGGAAGTTAGAATACACATTTTACCCTCATGAAAAATTGGAAATTTATCCCAACTTCACTTCCTCTATTACAACATCATTCATAACAATTCAACTACCAATTGGAATTCATCAAAATCTCAACCTCAAGTCATTTAGCTCTTCATATTCAACAACGTCTCATCATTCATAACATTCCTATCTTTCTTTTCCATAGTGCCTCACTTATATATATAACAATAGTTTGTACTCAAGATTCATCATCTTAAGTTGATAACTTCAAGCATACCTAATTTTAACTCAACATCATCCATATACAATTCATATTTCATTAACATCATAAGATGAGTGTTTACAATTTTTATTGGCATCTCATGCCACAATACATCATTTTACAAAATCTCCAAATTACACAAGATAATTGAATGATAATTGCTCAGAATGCAATTACAGCTTTGTTTTACATAAATTACTCTGAAACAAAACAAAACATGTAAATTCAGATTGATGTCTTGACTTTTTTTTACTCGGTCTCTTGCTCATCACCTGAATAGGGGAAGGAGAGTGGGGGTGAGCTTGAAAGCTCGTGGGTAACAGCTTATAATAGAAAAATAAGCAAAACCATTCAAAAAGTTCACTGTCATAGAAAATTCTTGTTAAAATCTATAAAAAACTTGTTTCTCAAATTCTCATCATGTAGTCAAATTTATAAACCACAAAACATGAATGCATCAAACTTGTTCATATATCATAAGCACACAAGCATATCATAATGGTTTTGGTAGATCTATAAACATGATGAACTACACAATTCCATATAATGGTCTTGTGTAGTCGTAAACTTGAGGGAGTCCATGAAGCAGCTCCGTGTCACTAGCAGGCTGGCGGGAGAAGCCTTAACTTGGTTAATGTGCACATGATATTCTTGAATAGACTACCAAAACACACATAACATGTATTTCAAACTTGTTGCCCAAAATGACACTTTTAGAAACTTGATTTTTCATAAACATGAGGTATTTCGAAAACAATTTCCAAAACATGATTTCATAAATATGTGATCCTTTCAAAGAAATCATTTTCATAAATCATCACACAATTCACATATCAAACATTAGCAATTTCTCAATTCATTTACGAAACAATTAATGCAACACTTATGATGGAATTTAAATCATTAAATTTCCTTGATTTAAACAAAACAAAAGTGGCTTATTTACTCTATTATAAACATGTACCTACCTTAATTTCCTTGCTTGAAAAATTTGCTCAAAATGCCTATACTCTTGCTCTTCTTGCCTCTCTTGATTTTCTTCAACATGGACAAAAATCCTCAAATCAATAGGCATTCAAATTAAGAAAACCATAAGACATATTCACTAAAATTGATCTTAGAATTCTTAGACCCATACATATCTTAAGCTATATGAACCAAAACCCTTTGAAAAATCCAAAAGATTTAACACAAACTTACCTTAAATCTTCACCAAATGAAGAGTTTCTTGGCTTGAATGAGAGCTCTAATCCTCCTCTTCCTTTTTCCCTTCTTGAACAACTTTAAAATCACTCTTAAAGGCTTAGAAAAATCAAAACCTAGCTTGCTCTTCTTCTTTCTCTCTTTTCTTTTCTCTCCAATTTCAATTTCGTTTTTTTTGGCTCCTTCCAAATGTAAGACACTCTTTTCTTCTTCCTTTTATACCATTAATGATTGAAAAATGTCCATTTTCCCCTTACTTATATGCCTTGTAACTTACATGCTTAGTGAACTACTAAAAGCACCCTTATACAATCTTACTATCTTAACTAATGATCGTGAGAAAATTGAAGGAATTTGATAACACTTCCTTCTAAAAAAATGTTCCTTATTGTCTTAATTTTCTAATAACACAAAAATTGTTCAATTTGGTTCGAAAATCTGAAAGTTATGTCCCAAATTTTTTTTGAACTATTATTATACTGAACAGTGCACTATACTCAACTTCCATCTAGAAATTGAAAGTCTTAGAGATTAAAACTCGATTTCTTCAAACAATTTGTAACCCTATTTCTCTAGTTTAATCCAAATTAAGAATAATCTCATTTGAATAACTAGAGAAAAATTTATGGCTAAAACACCGAAGCATACTCAATGAACATGTTTCAATTACATTTTCTAGCTTTTAACTACCATCCTTTCATATATAACCCATCTTATATCTAAACCATCTTTTCTATTTCATTTCAAATTCAAGAAATCTCCTTTCCTTTACACATGAATAATCGCCAACAATTTCTCATTTAATAGTTCTAATTTCCAAGAAAAGTTCAGGGCCCAACATGAACCCCATACAAATAATTTCTCCAAATCTTCAGGGCAAAAATTACTACTGCTAATTCCAGATCATGGGTCGGATAATTCAGTTCATAAGGCTTTAGCTGTTGTGAGGCATAAGCTATTACTTGTCTCCTTACATCGATACACAACCCAAACCCTTCCTTGAAGCATCACTATAAACTGTATAACCCTCATCTCCAGTAGGCAAAATCAAAACTGGGCACTTGTTAATTTGCGCTTGAGTTCCTCAAAACTTTGCTGACATTCCTTACTCCAAATAAATTTCTAATTCTTCCTTAATAACTTGGTCATCGGAGCCGCTATCATAGTGAATCCTTCCACAAATATCCTATAATGGCTTGCTAGACCTAGAAAACTTCTTACTTCTGACACTGTCGTCGATGCATACCAATTCACCACTGCTTCAATTTTCCTTGGATCAACATGTACCTTATCTTTAGAAATTACATATCCAAAGAAAATCACTTCGTGAAGCCAGAATTCACATTTTTTGAATTTGGCATAAAGTTCCTTCTCCCTCAATATCTGCAACACTCTCCTGAGGTGTTCCTCATGTTCCCCATCACTCTTGGAATAAAACAAAATGTCATCGATAAACACTATGACAAATTGATCCATATACTCCTTGAAGACTCTATTCATAAGATCCATGAATGTAGCCGGAGCATTGGTCAATCCGAAAGGCATGACCAGAAACTTATAATGCCCATAATGTGTCTTGAAGGCTGCCTTACTCACATCAGACTCCTTGATTCTGAACTGATGATAACTGGACCTAAGATCAATCTTTGAAAAGACCTTTGCTCCTGTAACTGGTCAAATAGATCATCGATTTAGGGCATAGGATACTTGTTCTTAACAGTCACTTTGTTGAGTCTCCGGTAATCGATGCACATGCGCTATGTCCCATCCTTCTTCTTAACAAACAGAAACAACGCTCCCCATGGTGACGAACTCGGCCGTATATACCCCTTCTCTAACAGTTCCTCCAACTGTTCCTTAAGTTTCTTCAGCTCAGCTGGAGCCATTCTATACGGTGGTATAGAAATGGGTGCGGTTCGGGGAATCAAGTCAATGACAAACTCGATTTCCCTCACCGGTAGCAAACCAGGTAAGTCCTCTGGGAACACATCTGGAAACTCCCTCATAATAGGACAATCCTCTAACTTTCCTTCATTCACCTCAGTGTCCACAACTTGCGCTAAGACAGCTTCACACCCTTTTCCTATCATTTTGTCAGCCAGCAAACCTGAAATAATTCTTGGAGATGGTATTCTCCTATCCCCCCTAAAAATCGCCTTCTCTCTGTTGCCCAGATCAAATTCCACCTCCTTAAGGCCACAATCCAACTTCACTTGATACTTCTCCATGGCATCCATTCCAAGTATGACATCTAAGCCTTTTAGGTCTAAAGGTAGTAAGTCTACTACCAGTCTAGCTCCGTCAATGAAGAGTTCATAACCCTTATACACTTAACTGATTACCACATTCCTCCCTAGAGGTTTACTAACAAGTAAAGGACTATCCAATGGCACCAAATTCATATAATGTAAAATCATACTTGCAGAATCAAATGAATGTGTAGAACTAGAATCAATCAAGACATATACTTCATAATTAAATAACAGAGCTATAACCGTGACAACTTCGGTTGCGGCTGCAGCTTCCTCTCTGGTCATTGCGAACACCCTGGCCTGTGTCTGACCACTTGGCCTCCCTGGACGATTAGCCTTCTTTGCAGCTCTAGAACTGCCCACCTCTGTGACTAGCCTGGGTTCCACTATTTTTGCTCTCCTCGGGGCATACAACTGCGACTCCTTTTGCCTTATTGCTTGGGGACAGTCGCTAATCATATGTCCTTTCTCTCCACATCGGAAGCATGCTCCAAGTAACTGGAAGCACTATCCCATGTGAAATTTCCCACAATGCTTACATTGGAGGTTCGTGTTCATATGACTACTCCTCTCCATCCTTTTATTGCCTCCCATAGTTGAGGCTTGCACTGAAACTGCCTTCACTTGCTTATTCTTGGGAGAGCCATTACTTCCCACTTCGCTCTGGGAGCGGAAGCTCCTCTTTGGCATGGGAGCACTCATTCTCTTCTTAGCAGACTATTCTCGACTCTTCCTCTTCTTATTTGCTACGTATCTTATGTTCTCTAGTTTCTTAGCCTGGAGTGCGGCATCTACCAACCGTTGGTAGTCATAGAAATTATGGATCAAGACTTTCTCCTTGATTCCCAAATGAAGACCGCCCTCAAACTTTCGGCACTTATTCTTCTCATTCGCCACAATGTTGGCCGCATATCAGGAAAGCTGAGTGAACTTTAACTCATACTTACTCACACTCAAATCCCTCTGTGTGAGATTCATATATCTCTAGCCTTCTCTTGGATATAGATCCTCAAGAATTACTTCCTCCTAAAAGCTTCCAAAAAGTCCCTCCATGTCAGCACTGGAGGCATAGCCTGTCTGTGGGGCACTGATTCCGACCAATGAAGTGCATCCACTTGCAGCAAGCTAACTGCATAATCTAGCTTCTCTTTGTCAGAGCACTTCATTTGAATCAGGACTCTCTCGGTCCTCTTCAACCATCCTTCCGCCTCTTTAGGGTTGGTAGTCCCGTTGAAATCTACAGCCCCATACTTGTGAAGCTTATCATACTACCCACTCCTCTCTACTAATGCTGACACCAGAACTCGTGGCCCTTGGCCTATGGAATAAGTGAAAGCCTGGGCTTAAGCTTGAATGAACTGTGAATCTAGAGGGTTTACTTGAGGCATAGGAGGAGGAGGCGATGGCACTTTATGTTGCACACTAGGTGCCTCAGAATCAAGAGCAAAGCGTGTCCCTGCGTCCTGTGGGACATACGATTCATTCCTACTTCCCCAATGAGGGCCAGATCGAGTCAGAGCTCCTCGAGTTCTTTTTTGAGGTGGCATAATCACTCCTTCAATTTAAAACCATTGAAAATCTTTAGCTCAAGTAAAACAATTTCAAATCATGTAAACCAATTTAAAATAATATAAGTTGTTCATTAAAAAAATGCATGCTCATTTCATGTCTTAAACTACCCTTTCCATGCCTAGGATACTCCTAAACATAGTCCCAAACCTGGACCTAAACCTAGTCACTCAGATACCATAACATGTTGGACCCCGTTTCTAGAGCCCAACATCCAGAGTCATAAACCTTGAGCTTTCGTATTACCTTGTAGGGTTATTTCAAAGAACCCTAATTAACCATCATCATCCCATAAGAGTGGAATACCCACACCAGTCAAACATCAAAATTACAATTTGACTTCTTCAAAAAAATTGTATCTCTAAGTCTCTATTTTTTTTAAAGTAAGAACCATCTTAATCAGATATCTATAGATCGAGATATGCTTAAAAAACCAAAGTGTGTTGGTACCTCAATCATGCTCTCCCATCTGACCCCTCAATTTCTCTACAATTTTTTTTTTTCAAATCAACTCCAAAAGATACCAATTTTTATGGAGAGATATAAAAAGTTATAGGAATCTAATTCTTTAAGAATCACTTCATTTAGAGGTCGGATGATGAAGTTATGGCCAAAAGATTCAGACAATGCTTATATCCTTAATCACATTGTACCTATCTTGGGAGAATTGCTATAACCTTCTCTAGAAACCTCTGATTGAGGCTATTCTTAGACCATTTAAAAGAATACTTCTAGGTCTACAACTTTTATGAAGACAACAAAGCGAGAGTTGGCCATTTATAGGGTCAAAAAGTCAAATGTTTGAGAGTGTATAGTGTATGTCCGTTAAACGGACATATACGAGGTTAGGGGCCATTTTTGAGCTGAGAAGGTCATGTTCGTTAAATGGACATTGGTGATGCTGGGGGCCCTCCCAGACCCGAGAAGGTCAGTTTAACAGACGTAAAGTTCGTCTAACGGACATAGGGGTTCCCCAAACCCCTCCAAAGCCTCTCCAATGCTTCTTACATCCAATCTAACATCATATTCACTCATAATCTTCCCAAATTCATTTCTTCTAATGCAATAACACTCCTCAAACATTCAATTACCAATCTGAGTGCATTAAACTCCGAAACCTCAACTTAAATGACTCATAGCATACAAAAACTCTCATCATTCACCATAGCTGTCATGTTCATACCTCCTATGTAGCAACATCTCTTATAATGCTCATCTCTCTCAACTCCAATATCCAAAATTTACAAACTTTATATCGTTGGAAAGCTAGAAAGGTCATATACAACTTCCAAGAAGACAATTTTGACCAATTCTACCTAAATCAATCTAGTTTTCCCCCTGAAGTTAGAACAAAAATCCTACTCCTATGAAAAGCTTGAAAATGCAATATAAAGACTTTGGAAATCATGAACAAAACATAATGTGTATATATATTTCATTAACATTAAAGACAAGAGTTTTACTACACTTTAGTGGGCATTTCAAGCCACCTTACATCAAAATCCAAAATTACAAAATTTACAAGAACAATAATTGCTCAAAATGCGACTAAAGCCTTATTTTACAATATCTAGCTTCAAAAACAAAATATGCAAATTGGAGTGATACCTTGACTCTCGACTCGATCCGTCGATATCTTGCTCTTTGCTTGAAGATGGGAAGAAAAGGGGATGAGCTCGAAAGCCAGTGGGTAATAGTTTTATAACCGGTAGTAAACAAAAACCATTGAAAACCTTCATGATCATAGCAACTTCTCACAAAAATCCGTAAAACATATATTTGTTAACTTGTCAAACCAATTCACAATTCACATAAGCCAAACATTCATCAAACTTGTCAACACATGTAAGTGCATAAGCACATCATAATGGTTTGGGGGGATCCGTAATAGAACGTACCACACATTTCCGATCTGGGTTCTGTGTAGCCGTGAACAGAACGTACTATCGCAATCCCACAAAATGGTCTTGCATAGCCGTGAACTTATGGGAGTCCACGAGGGAGCTTTATGCCACTAGTGGGTAGGCAGGAGAAGCTTTTTTTATCAAGTGCACTTGACATATAGAACAAACCACCACAAGCCCACATAATATTTAATTTATGAACTTGAAACATTTTGCTCATATGGCATAGTTTTGGAAACTTGATTTCATAAACTTGCTATTCTTTCAAAAGTCATTTCCATCATTCAATTCAGCAACAAACAACACAATTCATATATAAACATGTAGCACATTCTAACAATATTTTAAAAACAATAAATGCACATGAATAAAGTAGTTGAAAATTATTTATTGTCATTTCTTGGAAGAATCATTAATGGCTTATTACTTAATTATAAAAGTGAAACTCACCTTGAATTTCCTTGCTTATAACTTGCTCAAATGTGCCTCTCCTCTTGCTCCTCTTGCCTCTTGCCTCTCTTGATTTTCTTCAACATTGACAAAAAAATCCCATATTAATAGGCATTCAAATTGGAAAACCCAAAAAACCAAATGCATGAAATTGATCCTAGAATACTTATACCAATACAATTTCTAAGCTCTTTGAACCAAAAACCTTCCAAAAATCCAAAAGATTAAAATCAAACTTACCTTGAATCTTCACCAAACGAAGAGCTTCTTGGCTCTAATGGAAGCTCTAATCTTCCTCTTCCTTTTTCTCTTCTTGAACACTCTCAAAATCACTCTTTAAAACTAAGAAAAGTTGAAACCTAGCTTAGCTCTCTTCTTTCTCTCCTTTCCTTTCTCTCCAATGACACTTTCTCTCTCTTTTCTCTTCAATTTCGTTTTTGCTTCTTCTTCAATGCAAGGGAACCTTTTCTTCTCCCTTTTATACCCTTAATGAAAGAACAATGTCCATATTGCCCTTCCTTTAATGCCTTAAGATTTTACAACTTAAGTGATTTTCCCACAATGCCCCTTATAAAATATTACCACCCTAACTTTAATTCAATTAACCTATGTCATGTAATCTTACTCACATTAACAAGCTAATTAATTCTAACACACATTAATCTGGCAAGACCCCAAAATTAATCTAATCATGCTTATTCATCAAGAAAAATTCGGGGGCCAATACTTTCTCTTTGATCCCCAAATGAAGTCCTCCCTCAAACTTGCGACACTTACCCTCCTCCTTCGCAACAATGCTGGCCACTTACCGTGATATCTAGGTGAACTTTAGCTCACACTCACTCACACTCATGTCCCTCTGTGTGAGATTTAGGAACTCTTTGGCCTTCTCTTAGACATAGACCCTCGAGAAGTACTTCCTCCTGAATACTTCCAAAAAGTTGCTGCATGACAACACCAGCGGTATAACCTGACTATGGGGCACTGATTCCCACCAATGCAGTGCGCTCCCTTGTAGTAAGCTAACTGCATAGTCCAGTTTCTGTTCATTGGTACACTTCATCTGATACAGGACTCTTTTTGTCCTTTTCAACCATGCTTCAACCTCTTCCAGATTCGTAGTCCTATGAAAGTCTATAGCCCCTTACTTGCGGAGCTTATCATATTGTCCACTTCTATCCACTAGAGCTTGCACTGGAGCTTGTGACACTTGGCCCATAGCATGTGTGAAAGCCTGAGCAAAGAATTGAAAGAATTGCAGATCCGTGGGATTTACTTGGGGCATAGGAGGAGGAGGCGGTGGTACTTCATATTGCACACTAGGTGCCTCAGAATTAAGAGCAGAGTGTGTATCCGCATCTTGCGGGATATAAGATTCATTCGTACTTCCCTGGCAAGAGCAAGATCGAGTCCTAGCTCCTCCAGTTCTCTTTCGAGGCAGCATAATCAATCCTTCAATTTAAAACCATTTAAAAATCTTTAGTTCATGCTTCGTGTAAAAAAATTTCAAATAATCTAAAACAATACAAAACACTGCATGTTGTTCATTTAAACCAATGAATGTTCATTTCATATTTTAAAACTACCCATGTCATGCCAAGGATACCTTTAAACCAAGTCGCTCTAATACCAAAATGTTGGGTTCCAGGCGGGCGGGTTCACTGCGACGAAACGATGGGAGCACATGAGAAGACCCTTCAGGAAGAGTTTGTCGTGACCAACTTCTGCCTCGCCACGACGAAGTCCCAGGGTCGTACTACACACCCTTTGGGTGAAATATACCGCAGCGAAGTCCGAAACTTCGTTGTGATGAAGTTCCTGATTTATTCTGATCCTCTTGGGAGAAATATGTCGCAGCAGAAGTTCGACCTTCGCTGCGGTGACACTCCTTGTATAGGCGAGAATCGCTCTTGGGAAAGGTTCGCTGCGGCGAAACCTCGGAAACCTGAACCCAGACCCTAACATCAAACAATGCAAAAACATATACAAACATACATTTCTCACCACCCCTTAACCTATAATTTCCAATATCCAACAAGTTCACATTCTATATCGTTTGAAAATCATGGACAAAACACAAATACATTTCATTGACATCAAAAAAAGAGTTTTACAAAGCTTTAATGGGCATTTCAAGTCACATTACATCATAATCCAAAAATACAGACTTTACATGAACAAATAATGCCTGAAATGCGGCTAAAGCCTTGCGTTTTACAAATATGCAGATTTGGAGTGATGCCCTTATGCTCGATCACTCGATCTTTTGCTCATCACCTGAAGATGGGGAAGAATGGGAGTGAGCTTACAAACTCGTGGTTAACAAGTTTATAACGGAGAATAATCAAAATCATTTAAAAATATTCATTGCCATTTCAACTTTACATTTGATCCATAAACGTATATTTCTCAAAATTCTCAACTTATCAAGAAATTCATAAGCATATAAACATGTATTTATCAACTTGTCAACATATCATAACCATATACGCAAATCAGAATGGTTTGGGTAGGTTCATAGGGGAGTTCTTGCGAATCTCCATTGATAACAGAAGGAACTATCACAATCCCACATAATGATTTTGCGTAGTCGTAAATAGAGGAGAGTCCATGAAGGAGCTCTATGCCACTAGCGGGTAGGAGGGAGAAGCCTTTAACAGAGTCAATGTGCACTTGACAAAACATAATGGACCACCACAAACACACACAACATGTATTTCATGACTTGAACATATTGCCCAAAAGGCACATTTCGAAAACATGATTCGTAACATCCCGTTCCCATACTAGGGGTTAGAACCATAAAATTCGGTACATGTGAGCTCAAAGAGAGAATAAGAAAATGCATTTCATGTTCATGCATAATGTTAGTATATACGCACATGAATTTGAATTTTTGCATACATCAAAATGACTGAATATGCCGTTCATTGACAATTTTTGGGTATAATTGATCTATAAATGTGATTATATTTGGAATTGTGGATTATATGTGTGAAAAATTGAATTAAGGTGTTAAGGAAATTAAAGTGTTCAAAGGTATTTTTAGAAGATCACTTAAGGGTATAAGACCATAACCTTATAAGGAAAGGCAAATGGACAATTTAGACTCATTAAGGGCTTAAAAGGAAGAAGAAAAGAGTGTCTTGCATTTTAAGGAGGGAAAAATGTGAATTTAGAGAGAAGAACAAAAATAGAAGAGAGAAAGAAGAGAGTTTCGGTGGAGAA
>JAOTAX010000196.1:8117348-8147192 GCA_025629825.1 Erythroxylum guanchezii | reverse complement strand
AATTACATGTGCAAGGAATGCTTGGCATCCCTGACGAATCAACCTCTTAGCCTTGATCACCGATATCAAACAACTCGAGAGTACCCATCGATCACCAGTAAATTTAATCAAAACTCCATCCTGAGGTTTAAACTCCACTTCTTTCTTAAAACATTCAACTCTGGCGCGATACTTCTCTAACCAGTCAATCGCCAAAATCACCTCGAAATCCTGGAGATCGAGGGGAATAAGATCTACCTCTAACACAGCATCACTGATCTTTATCTCACAAGCAGTATATACTTCATCGCAAGCCACTTGCTCTCCAAGAGGAGTGACCATAATAAGAGGAGGATCTAACGGCTCCCGGGGATGACGAATATCCTTAACGAGGGTCATACTGACAAAAGACCTTTGCACGCCAGTGTCGATCAACACTTTAGCATCTTTGCCCAGAACGCGCATAACACCTTATAATGCTATAGGTTAGCATTCACTGTAGTTAAGAATTTACCGATACTATACAAGTAAGCCTTAAAAATATAACAACACATGACAAGAAATATTTATCCAGAACATACCTGTAATCATGTCTGGATTTGCTCGAACGTCCTCCTTCGTCATTGCATAAACTCGTGTTTGTGCTCGCATAGCTGGACGTTGCTGACCGGCTGGCGGTGCACTACTACCCACACCAGTCCTCTGTGTAGATCCAGAAGATTGAGCACCCGCTCTGACAGACTCCCCTCGATGTCTCACCGACTGCACTGAGCTATCTCCTCCTTGAGCCGAAGTCCAAATCTGCTGTGGACAATCTCTCCTCAGATGCCCTGTCTCTCCACACTGAAAACACCTTCTCGGCTTTGTACACCTGCCTGCATGTACCTTTCTACAGTTCCTACACTGCTTAGACCGATATGATCGAGCTCAAGAAGTAGAGCTAGTAGCAGAGGCAGTGCTCTGATCACCTGGTCGTGGTAACCGCAAGTGTGCAGATGTAGCGCCCCCAATACTACCCGGAGCTGAACTATCACGGCTCCTCTTAGGCTACTAGCTGAAAGAACCTCCTCCTTTTCTTTTTCGGTTCCTTTCTTCCCACTGTCTCCCACGCTCCTTCACTAACTTCTCGGCTCTCTTAACCGACTGTACCATCTCCTTAAATGTAGTAGTTGAGGTAACTGTCATCCTCTCCCGGATAGCCAAATGCAGTCCCATCTCAAACCGAACACACAAATTCTCTTCATCAGCCACATATTCAGGGACATAAGTGGCGAGCTCCCTCAACTCTGTCTCAAACTCGTGCACTGACCTATTCCCTTGTGTCAGTGTAAAGAAGGCAGCCTTCTTCTGATCTCGATCAAATCTTGTGTAGTACTGTTCGTTGAACTCACTGATAAAATCTCTCCAGGTCATCTGATTATGGTAGCTTCCTTGGACGTTTTCCCACCAAACTCTGGCGTCACCTTCCAGCAATCAGATGACAACCTTCAGCTTCATCTCATTAGACATTCCCATATCATGAAATGTCTCTGCAGTTCGCCTCATCCAGGATTTGGTCTCTGTAACACCACCACGCCCATCAAAAATACTACACCCGAGGTTCCTTGCCTCTTTGATGTAACCCAAAATTTCAAGCATCGGGTGTTGCCCTAGTGTATGACTAGGTACTGCTACTGGCTGTTGTGGTGGCGGTACTTGTGGTGGCATCTGTGGCACTCCAGCCCCAGGTTGCTGCTGCGCAGAGTACTGTGCCCACCATGTCATCACCTGCTGCAGAGCTTCTCTTGGCACCGGTGGTAAATCCAGCTGCGCTACTACTGGTGGTGTTATGTATGAGGTTGCCTATGAGCCGAAGAGCTAGCTACTGCTGGTTCTGCGACTGCTTCTGCACTATGTTCCTCCAGCTCGGGTCGCAAAGGTCTTACGTTGCGACGCCTTCCTCTTCCTCGTCCAACCATGCTATCACTATAAAATCAAAGAAAAGACATTGTTTAATAAAAGAAATCGGCTAAGCCTAGCTTATACGTTATCCCCAACATCCCAATGAATGTCGATAAGTACTCCGATCGAGGTTGAAATCATCCGACCATTAAGGACGTCAACTTAACGATCCGAGACTCAGCTTCTCGACTAAAGACTTGAATATGTCATTGATTGGAAGTGCTACCATATGTCATGTTGGGAGCATGAATTGTTATAGTAAAGTATTGAAAATGAGACTTGAAAGTCATGCACATTAGGTGTTTGATAAAATGCCTAAGTGAATTTGGCTTAGGATTTAAGGATTTTAAGGGTGTTCATTGGAAGGAAACTATCATGTTTACTTAGATTAAACTTGAAATGTTGCCTAGATTGATGAATAATGACCTAATATGGTTGGATGAAAAATGTGCTTAATTATGTCATAAAATGAGCTAGTTTGGATTAAAGGCATTAAATGCCTTAGGAAATGCAAAAAGGGAAGCTAACGTGATGGTGTTTAAATATGAAAATTATGTCTAAGTAATATTTTCTTCGTATGTTGTTTTTTTTGTATAAAGGCTCGGAAGCTGTGAATCGAGGAGCTCGTACTGAGGATTGTTAAGGTTAAGAGAGGGTATAACTTCTTTTGAGGTGAGTTTGAAAAACCATATTTCTCAAATAGGCTTAGAGCATCCTAAGACAAGTATGATGACTTGTATGTGAATTTTGAACATAGGCAATGTAAGGTAGAAATTGAATTTCAAATGGATGCTAATATGCTCATGTATTTAATAAATGGCATTGTTTTGAACAACCATGCATTTGGATTTCAAAAGATGGCTTTTCTTTGATGAAATAATGTTTTCGAAATTACTTATGCATAAATGAGACATGTATGCTGCATGTTTTTGTTCTCTTTTGGCTTAGAGCCATGACAAGTTTTCATTTATCGATTGGACCGATAAATAAAGGAATAGTACCTTACTTGATTTTTATACTTAATAAATGTATATGATTTGTTTTGTGATTGGTGAGAAAACGATTGGCCAATCGTGTGCTGGGCACAACTGATTATGATTAAGCGACCCCCGTACCCTTGACGTTGGTACATTAAAGTCGAGTTGTCGTATCGACACTTTTCTACGGGACTCGCGGGTGATTCCACACCTAGGGTCTGGACACCGACGAGGTCATCACCTAGGGTCATGACGCTCTTGTCGACTATCGTCCGGACTCACCACGAATGAAAGTCGAGCCAACATCTAGTATCGGCGGGTGTGCTCATTAGTTTGGCCGACTAATGGTGTCACACATGATTGTTTTGGCTTGTCCTGATATTGGTTTGCCTATTGAGACTTTGATTGATGCATTTTTTTCTATGTGATATATATTTCCTTCATAGGTTATCTACACTGTCTTGGAATGAATCATTTCTATTTGTGATATATGCTTCTCCTACTCATGGAGTACCAAGTGTACTCACCCCCTCCGCTTTCCAACCATGCAGGTTAATTTAGTGAACTCGAAGCTTTGTGAGGACCATGCGGCTTTTTGAACTTTTCGGGGTATTTCCGCACATGGGTAGTCTCCTGTTTGTACTTTTGTTGTCTAGTAGCTCGTGAACTGTGTTTATGTAAATATACTTTATGATTTTGTGAGTTAACTTTTGATCGCCTTGCATTTTGTAAAAAATTTTATGTATGAATTTTTGATACTTGAGTTGGGATTGCTTGGAGTTGAGGTTGTCTTGAGCGGACTAGAGAGTCCTGAAGTTGTGGTTGGATATGAATATAAAAGTGTGTTTAAAATTGTTTGCAGGTTTTTGGGATTTTTAAAATACAGTCGTTATGCTGCCCAAATTTTCCTAAAAAATAAAAATAAAAAATAAAAAAAGAGAGATATTCAATAAGCCTTGCATAGTCGGATTAAGGATACTGCGGGTATCCTTAGCCCGAGTATGCGACGGTTGTCATGGGCCCGAAGTGGTACCGAGTTGTGACAATTAAATTGATATCAGAGCCAGGTTTTGCATTTTTCAATAGTGTTATTTCTGTTTTCAAAAAGTTCACGAGCCTTAGGATGGATGACCTCCTGGGAAGGCCTTGGGAAAAACAAAACCGTGAGGGCTTGGCTAGGCCAAGGCCCAAAGTGGGCAATATCTGTAAGCGGGTGATCTGGGTTGTTACAAGTGGTATCAGAGCTGGTACCCGAACCGTTGTGCCAGCTAGGCTGGACCCCAAAGAGGGTTGGGCCCTAAGGGGGGTGGAGGGTGTGAGATCCCACATCGGTTGGAGAGGGGAACGAAGTACGCCTTATAAGGGTACGAATACCTCTTCCTTACAGACGCGTTTTTCATGGCCTAGTGGACCAGATCCCATCAGAACTCCGAGGTTAAATGTGCTTGGGTGAGAGTAGTTCTAGGATGGATGACCTCCTGGGAAGGCCTCGGAAAAAGCAAAACCGTGAGGGCTTGGCTGGGCCAAGGCCCAAAGCGGGCAATATCTGTAAGCGGGTGATCTGGGCTGTTATAATATATGCATGTTTGGAGTTATGGTTCTTGCACCATACCACATGATGCTAAGGAACTTAGGGGTGCCTTATTTTGTAGACTAGTTTAGTTGAATGTGTAGAGAAATGACCAAAATGTTCTAACTTTCACAAGATTTTGTCTAGTTGCTCTCCTAGTCTGAAATTGGATATTGATTAGATTAGGATCGAGTTGTAGTTGCTATTATAATATTACTTCAGAGTTGTTAGTTTATGAGCTACATTTGCACTTCCATTTATGTAATTCTTAAAGAATTGAAGATCAGGAATTGAATGGAGAGGCTCTTGATTAAACCAAGGATCAGTTATAAAGCTGAAATTTTCCCATTGCCTATTTGATAGCCACAGTAAGGCTTGAGTTTTTCTCTAGCCTTTTTAATATGCTTCACCAAAACTAATGCATTCTTAAGAATAGAGAAGTCCCATAAGTACTTATCATTGATATAAAAGGAATTAATCCAGTTTACCTTTAAGGATTGTCTATCTTGGATCAATCAGCAAATCTTTTTGGTAAGCTTGGATAGATTCATCAGCTTGGAATTTACCAAAACCCCTTACTTATAATGTAAGCAAGTTTTTACTCATTTAGCTTTTCCTACTTTGAAGTTCGGTCTTTATCTAGACCAAAGAAAGTCTTTAAACATTCTATCAGTTCTCTTAGTGATATATTTGGGAATGACTAACTGGGATCCCCAATAAAGTGCCATAGAGAAGTGAACTGAGTTGATGAGTTGTGATTATATAGGGTTCTTTATGACTCCAGCAGTAGATTCTATTAGTAATTCTATCTACTAGGAAGTTGTAGTCACTAAAGGAGGGATTTAATGATGATATAGGTATTCCTAAATAGAATATAGGAAGCAATTGAATCTTGAAACCAAAAATATAAGCAAGAGTAGAAGCTATATTGGAAGCACTTTTAGAAATGTAGAGAGCACTTTTATTGTAGTTAATAGAAAAACAAGATAAGTTGGTGAACATAAGAACAATAGTTTTGAGAGATGTGATAAAATTACAGTCAGACTTAGAGAATAAGAAAAAGATCATCGGCAAAACATAAACTAATAATGTTAAGCTTCTTACATTCACCATGAAAATTGAACTTGGGATCTCTATCCACCACTCTAATTAGTAGTCTGTTGACAACCTCCATAGTAAGTAAGAAGAGATAAAAGGAAAGGGGGTCCCCTTATTTGATTCCTTCCCCCCCATTGATAGTCTTTGTAGGAACTCCATTTATTAAAATCTTGAAAGAAACTGTGTTGATGCATTACTGTATCCAAGTAATGGAAGTTACTAGAAATCCATATGCATGAAGAACATTGACGATGAAGGTCCAATCTAATATATCATTTGCTTTCTGGAAGTCTACTTTCAAAGCACAATTCCTGTGACCTTTTTCTAGTGTAACGCTTAAAAAGTTCTTACACAATTGAAATGTTATCTCTCATGGATCTTCCAGAAATATAGGCTCTTTGATTGTGGTCTACATGGTTTGGGATGATAGCTTTCAATTTGAGTGACAACACTTTAGAGATAACTTTATAGAAAATGTTGCAATAAGCAATAGGCTGATAATCTCCAAAGCTGATGGAATTGTTTCCTTTAAGGATTAATGTGATTAGAGTGCTATTAATTTCTTTTAATAACTTGCCTCTGTTGAAGAACTCCATCACAACATCCACTACCTTCTTATTAGTGATATGCAATGTTTTGAAGAAAAAGTTGGCATTGAAACCATCAGGACCAAAGTCTTTTTTAGGGTGCAAGGATTTGAAAGATCGATTGATCTCGTAAATGGTTATTGGAGTTGAAAGAGTGTTAAACTCTTGACTGGAAATTTGATCTTGAACTATTGCTTTGATGAGCCTAGTTGAAGGTTTAGCAATGGATGTTGAACCAAGGAGATTGGTGAAGTGTTCTTTTGTAACCTTGATGGTTTGAACTTGTGAGTCCAACGTGGAACTTAAATAGTAAATGGACTGGATTTTGTTGGAAGTATTCATAAAGGAGATGATCTTGTGGAAGAAAGCAGAATTTTGATCACCATGTTGTAGCCAATCAATTCTTAACTGTTGCTTCAGAAGGGAATTATGGAATTTCAAAACTTGAGAATAATTTCTTAAAGTTTGTTTCTCCTAATCAATAAGTGACTTGGAGGAAGGATTATTATAGACAGTTGATTAAGCATTATATAGTGCTTTCTTGGCAGTAGATATGAGATGATAAGTATTCTTAACGTTCTGTTTGTGGAACACCTTGATCTTCGTTCGTTGTGGATTGGGGTTCCCTCACAAGGATAAATTGCTTGGTAGTAGAAAATGAAGCATTAGATCCCCTCTCTACCACTTTCCCGGAGGACCAACAAAAAAGTTATTAAATTTGAATCTTAGATTTAGAAAAACTTAGAAATGCATAAATTTTGATTTTTCAAAAATAATTCATTTATTAAATTAAATTGTAAATTATATTTTAATGAATATTAATTTACAAATAAAGTTTTATAAATTTCCTAATTATGTAATTATTTAATTTCAGTTGAATATGATTAATTTATCATTAATAAACATTACATAAGAGATTAAAATAAAATTAATTGCTTGATTAGTTCATAAATTTTTATTCGATTATTATTAGTAATAAAAGTGTAATTAAATATTAACCATCAAATATATTTTTATTTTAATTAAAGAAAATACCCAAACTAAGAAATCAAAAAATAAAATCACAAACAAAACTTAAAAGTAGAATCAAATTATCCTTATATAAACAACTCTCAAACGATATAAAGGTATCCCAAAACTTCTATTCTATTTTCTGATCCGCTTGCCTAAGTATTCTGCCCGTTTATCACTTCCCAGTTAGTCCAACTCAAGTGTAGGCATATTCATGCTAGTAAACACCTCAAGAAGGTTTATATAAACGATATTGCGCAAGGTCTATGAATGGTAACGGAAAGCATTTGACGGAGTAGAGAGACAGCATTCCATTTCAAAGTAGAAAATTAAACAGATTTTATTAGATACGCGGGCACTTTCCAGGAAACATATTTAAGTTGACTGACCCAACCCCTTCTCTTGTCTCTTTCGGACTTCAAATCTCTTATCACAGTTGACTTGACTTTCATTTTCATATACAGTTCCCTTCGAGTTGATTACTTTCTCAGACTTTTAATCCTCCACCCCACTCTCATCAACGAAGTAATTACGCCTACTTTCTTCATTCATCATGTACCCACCGAAGCCAAATCAACCTTCTAATAACAGCTTCTCCGGCCCGACGGCTTCTCCTCCTCCTTCGCCACCATTTACAGCAACTACTGGGTTTCCAGTGACCTCATCAACCCAATACTATGAATACGATCGACATCGTCCTCCACCACATGCTCTTCGCCGTGAACCCAAGAAAACAGTTCGGTGGTCTTCTGGGCTTTTTGACTGCTTCTCCGACTGGCGAAACTGTAAGCTCCAACACTTTAGAAACACTCTGCTATTTTGCGGCTGCGCGTGGTCATCACGCACTGGAAATGGTAAAATGGGTGGGAAAATCTGTTAATTTATGAATTATTGGTGTCTTTGATGTTCCAGGTTGTATCACATGTTGGTGCCCTTGTATCACTTTTGGACAAATTGCTGAGCTTGTGGACAAGGGCTCTTCAGGTAAGTAATCTCACTCACTTAATTACCATCTTTAATCATTAGACTCATTATGTATGTACTCTTGAATATGATATAATGATATAGCATCATTGATTAAGTCATCAAGACTTGAACTTTCCTTTTTCGTTTATAAATTTTGACCGACAAAATCGAACAAGAAAATGGAAATTTATGCACTTTTATGTGACGGAGAATTGTATATAACTGAATTGAGTGATGGGTCTGTGTAACTGAATTGCAGCTTGCGGTGTAAATGGAGCACTCTACGCTCTTATTACCTGTGTGATATGTTGCCCATGTTTCTACTCTTGTTTCTACCGATCCAAAATGAGGCAGCAGTTCCTGTTGCAAAAGAAGCCTTGTGGGGATTGTTTGGTTCACTGCTTCTGTGAGTGCTGTGCTTTGTGTCAGGAGTATCGTGAGCTTAAAGCCCGCGGATTTGACTTGACCGTAGGTATGTGTTTTACTTAATAAAAGAAGCTGTCAGCTGTTATGGGAATTACTTAATAATATATAAGGTGATGGGTTCGTGTGTTTTGAAAAATATGTAGGATGGCATGGAAATGTTGAGAAAACTAATCGCAGCACGGAGATGTCTTCAATGCCACCTACAGTTGAATCAGGCATGAGTCGGTAGAGCAGCAGATTCGGGGGATGCTTGAGGAACTTGAATAAATGTACCTGCCTAGTGAAATCTGATTGTGTCATTATGTGTATGGACCATATTTACTTAAAAATGTAAGATCAAGCCCCAGCTAGCATTGAAAGAACTGAAAAAGAACCTACATATGTATTTGGCCTTGTAGCCTGTGGTTGTTGTTATAAAATATTTGTGTGCTACTTACCAAAAATAAAATAAAATAAAATATTTGTGTGCTTAATTTGGTCAAACTAGGATTTATTAAGACTTGAACACGATTTGCTTTATTGTGATTCTTAAATAGGATATTTAATTAGTTCAAAATCCTCCATATTAGTCAATGGCTGCCAAATATGTGCATCAATAGCTTAAGGCATCTCTATTGGCGAGTGAAGATCCTTTACCTCATTATGCATACACACTGAGTAAGCATTCTAGCATGTGTTGATAGGCACATGAACGTATCCATTAATATATTCACTCAACTTGTGTGGACAGTGGAGTTCACCCTTATTCAATTCTGGCTGATATAAAAGTTGTTGAAATGACATTTCAATATAAATTTTAAACTTGATCGAATTAATAAATTTTAATTTAAATTAATAATTTATTATGATTATTTTAAATTGTAATTACACAAACATAAATCTCCTAATGGTAAATTTATCCATCTCATGTGCTACTTTCAATGTTAACAAATTCAATCTAAATAATCACCAAAGTTAGTAATAAATAGTTAAATAGAAAAATAAAATTATTTGATATGTTAAAAAATAAATTAAACCTATATGCTTATGTTAAAAAAATAATTATTTAATAGCAATATTAAGCAAGAAAATATAAAATATAAAACAAAGTTTAAACAAAAAATAAAACATATTTTTTATTATGTATACAATTTTGTCCTATATTAAAATTTAGTTTCATATTGCAATTAAAATTTGAAGTATTATTTTGACTCAGTAATTCTATTTATTAGATTAATATAAATATTTTTACATATAATAACTAATTTGAAACTTATTTTAAAATATTTGAAAATAAAATTAATTTTCAATTTAATCCTTTCATTTTTCTTAATTTAAAATTTTAACTCAACATTTTTTAGTATTTAGAGTACTAGTTTGTCTACTACCTAAAAGTTTTCAATACAATCTAATATTTAACTCTAATGTGGTACTAAAAGGTTTAGTACTAACATTTGGTCAGTATAAGCAAAATTGATCAATACTTATTAGTATTGGTACAAGATTCAAAACACCAACTGTAAAGATTATCTTAACAACAATCTTAGTACATAAAACTCTTCGCTTTGCGAGGGCTAGAGAAGGGATATCAATTGTACATATATAATTTCTCGTAAGCTCTGCTTTTAGCTTCTAAGATTTTCTTCTTAACCTCTTTCTTTGCCAATTTGTAACTTTCTCTATTATCTATTCTCTCTAACTTTGTGATGTTACCCAATAGAGCTTCATAGGCACCCGTTGTGGTCTTAACCTTACTTGTTCATCTTCATTTTATGACCAGGACTCCATCTTACTACCCTTAGACTGTTTAGATCTCTTTAATTGTATTCCTTAAAAGAGTTACTACTATCTTCCACATTTGGTTAGCATCACCTTCCAATTTTTATTCTTCTCCATATATTACTCTATCTTTAAATTATTCCATTGTATCCCCTTTTAGATTTTACCATTTGACTCTAGTATACCTCCTAGGACTTCTCTACTTCCTCTAATTCCTAATTATAAGATCCAAAACCAACAATCTATGCTGAGTTGACAAGCAAGTGTTAGGTATCACCTGCATTCCTTGCAACTAGGTTGATCACTTTGCCTTATAAGTATGGTTATGCTCTTAAATGTCACTAGGTGCTCCTTTTTGTTTCTTGAATAAATAGTTGCCTATTACTAACTTAAACACTACCGTGCTATAACAAGGCAGACTCACCATCATTCTTATCACCATACCTAAAACCCCTATAAGTCCAAGAATATTTGTCCAAGGTTGTCCCTATATGCCCATTAAAGTATCCTCCTAAAAAAACTCTCTCGTCAAGGGAGATTTGTTGAATTACTACATCTAGTTAAGCACATAGCACATTGAAAACAACATCTTTTACTATAATCTTTAAGGATATAATCTTATCAGTAATCTTTTTTCTCCCCATAATATGATGTATGAGTTTCATAACAACCAAGATACCTACCTCATTCTGTCTTCTCAAACACCCTGAATTCTAATGTTTGAACCTATTAATCTCTTTCACTTTATCTCTTATCCACTTTGTCTCCTGGATGCACGTTAAACGAATCTTATATTTATCTAAAATTCTGAATAATTCTAAAGACTTCCCTGTAAGGATCCTAATATTCTAAGAACTTATCTATAATATGTCAACATCTTCTCTTCTCCTAAACTGAAAACTCATCAAAAGGACTAGCCTTACTTTATCATCAGAAGTCAAAGTCACCACTCTTACCCTAATGCCCAATACAAGCTATAAAAGACGAGCCCAACAATTCCCTAAATGACTCTAATATTACTTGAGAAAGGGAACAAATATTGAAATTAAATCTAAAAATGGGCACTATAATAAATGAAAGTGACAATCCCATGTATACATGACCACAAATAAAATACAGTACTGGACAGTTAAAAAGGAACAAAAAATATTGAAAATTATTTAAAAAAGAATTTAAAGCTTTTAACAGATAGAAGATGACTAAAAACTAAAATTCCAACCCTCAAAGAGCAATGAATCAACCACGAGTAAAAACAATATGAAACCAATTGTAAGTACGTCCAATATAGAAGCAAAAATTTATAAGATATCCATTAACCAGGGAAGGGAAACAACCAAACTGATTTGATTTGTTTAAGATGTCATACATTAGCTTTATCTGTTCTCATCATAATTATCACTGTTTACTGGAAATTCCTCCATTGTGGGACTCATTTTGAATCTGCAGAAGAAGAAAGCAAAGCACAAGGTTTTCCAAGATCTAGATGAGGAAACGTCACAAAGAAGACTAAAAATAGACCAAACTTGATCAATTATAAGATACCAACATAAATGAGATCTTAAAATCAAGACCTAGAAAAATGTCTGTTCTTTTTCAATAATGTCCAAAAAATTCAATAACTGCATTTGCAAGAATGAAAAAGCTTAAGTAATAATAATAATAATAATAATAATAATAATAATAATAATAATAATAATATGTAAACCCTTTTTTAGGGCCCAATAAATTTAGATTTCGAATTTGCTAAAAAATGGAAACCCATAAGTCAAAAGATGTTCTTTAGATCAAGAACCAAGAAAATATAGATCTGAGATGTTTACTTAAAAGAAAAGGAAATCAAGACCTTTTGTATCATTAACTTTTAAATTAAATCTATTGGCAACAAAAACATGGGACAGAAGCACTTGATTTTCTCAACAATTTTAACAAAACCTCTATAAATCCCACAGAGAATGCCTAAGGAGGAGGCACATGCAATGGCTGTCTACACGCAAGAGGCGCCAAATCTATTAAACTATGTGGGCAGACTCCAATTATGCTTATAAAAAAATATGTCACTCTCCTCAATGCACTGCGATAATGGCTGAGTGAGCAGGTATTAAATGCAAAGCCAAGTAAACCATTTTCTCCAAGTCGAAGATGGACATGCCCCTATAATTACTAATTCTCGATAGAAAGGGCAAACATAGCAAGTTTATCAGGCTGAACGTATCATTCGGCTTGTGCTCATTTAGATGGCATGTAGATGTTAAAAATGGAAGGAAGGCTTCATAAACATACCAATTGAAAATGTTTATATGAGCTATAGTAGGAATATTTAGAACATATCCTTGTGGACAAAATTCATTTTAAAAAATTGTATGAAGATACTTAAATAAAGTTGTATTCATTGTTCATATCGTATTTATGTATTATCCTAAATTGTTCTATTAAAATAGGGAGTTTCATGAAAGCTGTTGTGCAAGAGTTTTTCCAAAATGGAGTATTGCTTAAGGAGATTAATAAGACTTTTATGTGTTTAGTTCCCAAGAGTTATAACCCGGCAACTTGGAGTGAATTCAGACCTATCCCATTTACTAATTTTCTCTATAAAATCATCGATAAAGTTTTAGCAAATAGGTTGAAAGAAGTTCTTCACTTCCTCATCAGTGAGACCAAGGGGCATTTATGAGCAGTAGACATATTGGAGATAATATTCTTATATTGCAGGAGCTTTTGAAAGGGTATACTCGAAGAAACAATCCTCAAAATTGTACTATTAAAATGGACCTACAAAATGCATCTGATAGTGTTAACTAGAGTTTCTTGCTACAAACTGTGGAAGCTATAAGATTTCCTCAAAAGTTTATCAATTGGATTCAAGAATGGATTACCACGGTTTCTTACGGGATATTGATTAATGGAAGCCCAATAGAGATGTTTAAAGCAAAAAAGGACATAGGCAAGGGGATCCTCTTTCCCCTTACCTATTCCTTATTTGCATGGAAGTGCTAACCCTTATACTAAAACACAATACTTCAACTACCTCCAACTTCATATATCATTCCAAATGTAAGACATTTTCATTAACTAGCTTATGTTTTGTAGATGACCTTATACGCCTGAGTAAGGCCAATACTCCCTTAGTTTTACTACTGATGAGTACTCTACAAAGTTTTAAGGAGTTGTCTCGATTGAGTATTATTTTTCACAAAAGTTATTTCTTATTGTCCAAAAGTGCTTGTCACCTCTCAGATTCATTATCACAAGTTACTGGAATGAAAACACAAGACCCTCCTCTTTTGTATTTGGGCATTCCTATCTCTTCTAGGAGACTAAGATTTTGAGAATGTCTTCCTCTAATAGAAAAAATTCAAAAAAGATTGGGGTTTTAGAGAAATAGAATCCTTTTCTATGGAGGTAAATTTCAACTTTTGAAGTATGTTATTATGTCAATGCAAATTTATTGGTGCTCTTACATATTCCTCTCAAAAGTAATACGGTGGAAAAACTAATGAAACAGTTTTATGGGGTAAAGGGAAAGGTGAGAAAGGAATAGCTAAAGTGACTTGGAAGCATATTTATCAATCGAAGGAGGTAGGCGGGTTAGGTTTGGAGTCAGTTAGTAAGAACAACAGATTTCTAATGATAAAGAGAATTTGGAGAATCCTAAACAAAAAAGAATTGTTGTGGCTCAAATGGATTCACATCTACATACTAAAGGGAGACAATTTTTGGGCAGTAAGAATTAAAGATAGCTACTCCTGGTTTCTTAACCAAATTCTCAAGATGAGGAAAGAAGTAAAGCCACATGTCACATGTCAAATTGGGGCAAGGGATAGAATCTCCCTTTAGTATGATAATTGGATTAGTCACAGGGCTTTGATTTATAATCAGCTAGAAAGGGATTTATTGGTTAGGTTCTCTAAGAAAGCTAAGCTTCAAGAGTTAATTCAAAATGACAATTGGTATCTATCCTTAGAAGAACTGAGACTATTGTCTATTCCTCAATACAGATACCATGGGAAGGACGATATATACTTATGGGATGGATTTTCTATTTTAGAAATCACTAACAAAAAAGCAATGGAGCTAATGGATGGGATAGGTACAAGAATAGGGTGCTGTACCCTAGTTTGGTGCAAGGTTCTTAAACCAAATGCTAGCATTTTGCTTTGGCTAACTTTGATGAATAAACTCAGCACTATGGATAGACTGAAGTTCCTATCCTCTTATAAGATTTGTATATTTTGCAACTTAGAGGATGATAATAGGGATCATCTCTTCTTCAATTGAAGTTTCTCTAAATAGGTGTGGATTATAATTTCTCTGTGTGTCCCTAGTTCAAACTATAGCTGTCTCACAGATATCTTATAAGATATATCTCAACTGCATACCACTAAGCACGACAAGGAAATATTTATGGTGGCAGTAGTAACTTGTCTTTAAGAAATTTGGAAGGAAAGAAACAATAGAAGGTTCGTAGGGAAAGATAACAGCCTAATTTCTCTTATTGAACTCACTATTAGAAATATAAGAGAATAGCTGATTATAAATCAGTTGGGAAAGCATCGTAGCAGACTTCTAGCTCTCTCATAGAGAGTATAGTTCTCACTGATCATCCACAGTTCAGGGACTTTTATCAGTGTTGGCACTATTTGGGAAAGAGTGAAGTAAACATTACAATTCATGCATCGGGTTTACTTCCAAAGCTACTCTAGCATATTTTCACAATAATCAACTCAAGAAGGGGTGTAACTAAGATATTCGAAGGAAATAAACTTACATGTAAAGACACAAGAAAGATCTTGGTGCCCTTCTCCAATCCTCTGCTACTCAAGATGAAGCTGGTAACTTTAAGGAGATTCAGAGATAATCCGCAGAAACAAATTTAACAGACTCATCTGTAGAGATCCAAGAAGGAAGCACTAAGGCGTTCCTCCTTCAGTCCCATGTTATTCAAGATGAAGTTAGTAAATCTAAGGAGATCCATAGAAAATCCACAGCAACCGAACTGTTATCTGGGTTGAACGAGTTCTTCTAACCTAGAGTTTAGATTTAATGTTCGAATCATCATAGACGTCTCGCAGCCTCCAGAGACATCTACCCTAATTAAGTAATCTTCTGAAGATGAGATAAAAGGCTGGGATGGGTATACCCTAGTTACAGATACAAAGTCGCCTCAGCAGTCTCCATTGGCCCAACGTCATCATTTTTCAATGTTTTGTTTACCTTAACCATGTCATTTTGATTATCTTGTGGGAGAGTCCCTCTCCACTGATGTATACTAAACATTCGCCCCCCCCCCCCCCTAATGAATTTTTAAATTCTAAAAAAAAAACTAGACATTAATATAATGTAAAAAGACAAGCGTACATTATGTTTTTCTTTATAAAGGAAGTAATTGATCTCATAGACTAAAATATGATGATATTTAAACAAATATATAGGTGTTTGTTAGAAAAAGAATTTACTGAATTGACTCCATATGAAAATTCCACTTGGAACATTACTTGTATGTCTATGAAAATTATTATTGTGATGATTATATAGATGATCCTTTAACTTGAGATTTTTAAAGTTATCTTGTATAGGAATTATTATGTTTTGATACTACTTATGATTTGTTCTAGTCAAGAGTAGTTCAGTCAGTAGTTATTTGATAAAGCATGAACTACATAGAGGTAGTTAAGTGATTGATATATGATTCATCACTATAAAGTGATTAGAAGAATGTTTTATTGTTCTCTATTAGCATTGATTTATGAAATCTTTGGTTAAAATGGAATGAAACTTTGTAAAATAGTTTACAAATATCATCAATTGAATCAATTGCTAATAATAGATAACTAACATAATTAGACTCACATAGAGTAGACATTAATTTCATGTTTTATGTCTAATTAGAACATTATATGAAGAAATAATTGAATTATATGAAAAAATCATGAACGAAAAGGCTAGTTAAAACCTCTTTGACATTACTAAGTATTTGGATGATCATAATGTGGTACCAGACACTATTCTTGATTTATAGATATAAATTTTTTAATTAAAGAATTAAATATAAAGTAAAAGAGTTTAATTTATCTAATCTTGAATGTGATTTAGGATTATAATTTAAATCCATTGCCAACATATTTGGGAACTAAATGGGTCACATATAAAAAAGGGTTAAAGAGAGAAAAAGTGTTTTAGTCAAGTTGGATTTGATTGTAAAGTTTGAGAAATTTTATAATTAAATATTAGATATTTAATAAATAGGGATCAATATGAGATATTGGATCTTATTTCAACATAATTGGTACTTAATTAGAATTATTTATAATTTTAATTAAAGTTTAATTGAAATTAAAATTTAATTTCAATTAAATTGCTAAAATATCTAAAAACCTATTATAAATATACGTAAACTATAAGAGAGTTACCACTTCTTGCCTAACCCTCTCTGTAATAGTTACAAATTTTTCTCAGCACATTTTGCTGTTATCATTAAAGGTTGAATACTTGTGCAGTTACAGTGGTTAAGATGAGTTAGTTTTGGAAACAGTTAGAAGAAAATGACAAGAAAATAATTAAACATTGGAATAAGGTACGGATTAAAATTGATTCTTTATTATGATTTATATATTAATCATTTTTATTAAATTTTAATGAGCTTGGCTTCGGAGAAATTACATACAAAATTTTTTTGTATTTATTCTGATTTGTGCGGATCAAATCCCAACCCTGATTTGCTAACAATAGTTACCTATTTTGACTTGACTTGGAAAATATAATCCTTTAATTAAATTATGGGACCAACGTATTTGCTTTTTAATTATTTTCCTTGAAGAGTGGGAGACCGTGGGCAGGATGTACCTCCCTTCATTTCTCCTTCCAACTTCCTTGATCCTTCTGTCTGAAGAATTCACTTGTGGTCAATGCAAAGACACACCAAGTTTCAACTCAATATTTGTCTGAATTAATCTTTTTCCGTTGATTGAAAGTGGTTGGATGTTAGATACGGAGAAAGTATGCTCGTATTCTTCCTAGAAATGAGAGGGGAGAATTCCCTGGCAGTAAGGACTGTGAGGAACGTAGGACCAATTCAACACTCAAAAACATAATAAGAAGTGGAGGCCCGCATCTTCCATCTTTTGCCCGCAATTGGCGCTTGTTTGTCTACGACAGAAAATGGTTACTTATTTCGGCTTTGGTCCCAATCACATCATTCCCAATCCTACCGCCCAGTTTCCTGTTTACTAAACGAGCTTTTCCATCATCATATTTCACCACCTCCCTAAGGCCTAAGCCCTTGGAATTGGAAGGTGTTTCGTGTGGTGGTTAAGTGGGTCTGCCCTGAGTCTATCAAACTCCGCGAGAATCACGTTACTTGGACTAGTTTTTTTAGAGGATTCAGCTTAATTTGGTTGAGAACATCATACAAAGTAATTGCTAATTACTAAAAAGAAAGTCAATAATCAACAGAAAAGGTATAAAAACTAATTTCTTTTAATATTTTTCGGAAATTTTCCCATAAAAATGAAAGATCAAGGAAAGGAAAGAGCTTCCTTCAAAGGGTATGTATTAAAGTTCATGCCCACTAGGATACATTGTTCTATTAAAGTTCTCGCCGACTGAAAACAACTCAATCTAATACTATGAAAACAGTCACCTCCAAGGAATAAAGAAGTGGAACAAATGAAATGAAGCATCAAACACTCTTTCCAGGTTAAGACTGATGTACTCGGTCGGCTGCAACTTTGCGCTACTCAATACTCATCGATGTTTAAAAAAATACAGTGTCTTTTGTCCCCTCTACGCCTAACCCAACAGCGACCTCGTCGATACTCGAAATAACAAAAGCTTTGATAAAGGAAGACAAAGACCTAAGAAAGTTTCCTCCCTCTACCCTTTTCTCTTCCTACTCTTTTGGCTTTCCTCTCCCTCTCTCTCTCAGTCTCAGGCTTTTTCTCAAACACTTATGTGCATTTACAACGACCAACATCATTGCTGTGTCTGTTTTCCTGTAAGTAGCAGAGAAGCTTGTTGAGTGTTTTTAGTGATGAGAGAGTAAGGAAAGGTTGGAGTGAAAATGGATGGAGCGGAACTGGAGTTGGAGAGGAGGAGCAAGTTCTTGAATAGTCTGATAGAGAAAAAGAAGGCTAAAGAACAGAAAGAACAATTCGATCGTCTCAATGTCCGTGTTAGAGCTTCTGATATGCCCATCCCTTTGCAGAACAGAGCTTTTATGTGTGCTCGTGATCTCCTTGACTCTATGTCTGGAAAACTCGACAGCAAAGGTCTTGCTCTAGCACTGAAGAAGGTGAGAACGAGATTTAGAATTTTACCATGATTTGTCTCCTTCTCTTTATGTTCCTGAGTTGTAATCAATGGTGTAAAGTGCAAAGATTAATGGGTCTGGTCTGGTCTGCTCTGATTTATTTTGTATTTGTTGTATGCGATCGGTCTGATAAAAGCATACTCATTAAATAAGTCTATTAACAAATATTTCTACTATGAGGTTAAATCTGGTGGGTTGGTTATTTTCATGTGGTTTGGTGGTTTATGACGGTAATTTTGGTGTCCAGTTCCAAAGAAGTCAGGTTTGTCTACTCTTAATTCAGTAACTTCATTACCAAGAAGGAAAGCAAAAACTTAGAAGAACAAGTTAAACTCTGACTTCCGACAAAAGAACCCCCAGAGTCTCTTGTGAATCTTTTGGTTTCCTTTCTGGTTTTCATTGAATGCATTTCGTATAAAAAATAACATTGACTGCTTTTACCTGGGAACAATTGCGTGCTATTTTCTACTTCTGGTTCATTACTGTTTTTCTTACTTTTGTTTTGGAAAATAGCAATTTTGATTGGTTGCTGACGTACAACTTACGATCTGATATGCAAATACTTATTATTAACTACCATTTGTCAACTGTTTCTGTAGATAGATGACAGAGGCTAAATGTGAGGCCAATTAAAATCTTTTGTCAGGCAGCAAATAAACTTTTCCACTTAATACCAAAATTTCCAATTGATAATTAGTATTGACAGATATGGTTTTTCCAATAGTTGAGGAAGTACTTAGCAATGATTTTTGCCAATAGCTCTTATCATATAACAAATGAATATAATGTTTCCAAATTTGCAAGTCGTTTTATGCTTTGGTTGTTGTGAAAACTTCAAGAAATTAAAGATAGAGAAGAGATTTAATCCCAGAAGTGACCAAAATTACACAGGACCTGCAAAGTAGAAATAAAACTAGAAAACAATTTATGCCACAGAAGGCCTAAGATGATGAGGTTTGGCTGTTGATTGTGTGATGTTCATGATTCAATTGCATATTCAATGGGGCTTGAACTGTGTATGCTTATTTTTAATCTTCCTATGGTAAGATATAAATTAGAAACCTCTGGAACTCAACCTTAGCAGCCTGTTATCATTTACTTAGCGTTTAAAGGTATCAGAGCAATGAAACTTGACCTCAGTAGTCTACAAACAGTTATAAGATTTGTTCATTGGGTTTAGAACAAAATGCCTCTCACCAAACTAAGCATGATATTTGTCTTCATTCTTAGCTTGATCAAGATTATTGTGCTTACTTAAAACTGAAGTCTTTCTTGAAAGACGAACCCAATTGGACTATGAAAAGCTTAGTTTTTCATTTGATCTACACATTTGTTGAAGTTTTGCTTGTTATAAATTATCATTGACAATGATGTTATCGTGGATCCATCAATTTAAGCAAGATCATTCGACCTTTGAACATGATGGTTGTGAATTATCAATTTAGGTAAGAGAAATCTTCATATAACATGATGATTCGCACTGGTCTTTAATCACAATGCCTTGCTGAAATGGATTTTTGGTATTTCACTCTAATAGTCATGAATTCATGATTTCAAGAACAAAGGATATGATGAGATAGCAAATAATTTTTATGTACTTGGAAATAGATGGCAGATACTTGGGGAATTTATCCTCAAAATTTTAGAATGCATTGTCTATTTGCATTTATACCTTTGTCACAGAAAATATATATTTTTCTGTAGTTGAGCTTATTGATAACTTGTTCTGTTTTACTAGTTTGCGGTTCTTGTCTGTTGACTTTGAAAATAAAAAACTATACATCTAAATTATAAATTATTTCTGCTATGTTCACCTTTTCCACTCTTCATTTGTGTGTTTCTCCCACCATGATATTTGCTTCTTTGCAATTGTTAAAGTTCGCTTACGCATAATAGCCTGGCAATTTTGGTAAAAGAAGGACATGGAAATTGAGCTCACAGCTCGAGAATAGGAAACCGAGGAATAAAAGAAGGGAGCTAACAAAACATGGTAAAAAGAAATGGACCCAGAAATTGGGGAAATGAAAAAGAAACTATGAACAGTTTGTGCCATTGTAGGAAAACAATGGCTTTTCCATTGTGATATCTCTCTTTCATGCCTTTTAAACATGGCCATGCCAACTCATTTGTCTCTGATCATATTTTCTTGCTCATCAATGGATTAGTTTATTAGTTGGTCGATTATACGAGCACAGAAGCATATCATATTAAGTAGTTGATATTATGCTGCATTCATCTTTTCCATGATAAAGTTCAACTTCAAAGTTGAGCTGTGCTTCTCTGTAGTTATATTGAATTGGAGTATGAAATTAAAGGTAGTAATACCATTCATCTGTGTGCAAGGGGTGCCCAGCCTAGGTTGCATTCACTCTTGTTTCCTAAGTGACTTGTGGAATAGTTTGGTCTGTAATATACTTATCCACACAGAAGGGCCTTCGAAAACCAGCTTATTCTATTTGTTGCTTCCCCTGACAGGAATTTGACTCTGAATATGGACCAGCTTGGCACTGCATAGTTGGAACCAGCTTTGGTTCGTACGTAACACATTCCATAGGAGGATTCTTGTATTTTTCCATTGACAAGGTTTATATCCTCCTCTTTAAGACTGCTGTTGAGCCTTTGGATCACTGACTGATTTGAGAACATGATTTCTGCCATTGTGTATGTTGTTCTTGGTAAATCCAAAATATCAAATCTTAGTTCGTATGTAAAACTGCTGACTTTAATACTCATAAACTCGCAATTTATTTTAATGTTTTGTGTAACTCTCTTTGTAGGAGCGTAAACGAGTGCTATGATTGTTATTCACATACATACATAGATTAGAGGTAAAAGAGAATATAAACTTTTAGGGTCAATTTGTTTATATTTATATTTATATTTTTAGTTTTCTGTTTTTATTTTTAAATTTAATAAAAAATATGTTTATTTGAGTTTTTAATTTCTGTTTTTACTTTTGGCTTCTTTCAATTTTCAAAAATTATGAAAACTTTAAAAGTGGTTTTTTGTTTTTGTTTTTTTCCATAGTTTAATTTACTATCAACTAAATTAATATTATTTATTTGTTTAATATATTAATTATTAATAAGAATTATAAATAATTTGATTTAATATTATATACTTAGTTAATTAAAATTAATTATCAATAAGAATTATGAATAATTTAATTTTACTTAACAATTTTATTTAATTTTTGTAATAAAATAAAATAAAATAAATTTAATAATTATTAATAAATATAATTAATTTTAAAATATCTTAAAAATAGATCAATCTTAAATATAATTTGATCTAATAATTAAAATATATTTAAAATAAAAAGTAATTTTTAAATAAAAAGTTAATTTTTAAATTATTTATTGTAATAAAATAAATAATTTTTATTAATTTTTTGTTAATTAATTTTTTAAGTTTTATCTAATATATAATGATCATCCGTGATAGAAATATAAATGCATTGAATATGTTTTTATTTTTTAAATAAAAATAAAAATAAAAATAGAAGTAAAACTCGCAATCAAATTTCCTTTGATGATTCACGGCGAAGAGTACTATTTCCTTATCTATACTTTGGTTACAACATGAACTAAGAACTTGATGTTGCAAATTAGCTCCCACAATCAATTTACTTCATATATACACTATCTATTAGAAAATGAAGGAAATTATAGATTCAAGTCTTCCCACAAAACTTATACATAATTCTGTAAATTATGGCAATTTGGTACAATATATATTGGCCCTGACATGAAAGAAAGAAGAACAAACGGTCTGGCGTGTCTGTTAGACTCCTGTTCGAGTCAACCCACATTGCTAAGCTACTTCTCTTGCAATTCACCATATTTTTATTTTTTTATTTTAATCTACGTCATCTCATATTATCCTCTAAAATTAAAACAAAAATGAAATGTTATGGTCTATATCTTCTTGCTTCCCAAGTTCTCTCCAGACATGCCTTCAAACTTTCCAATTTAGAACATTTTCTTTTGCCGTATCTGAAATTCATCCTCGAGTTTGAAACCATAACTGTGAGCACACGGAAACTGGAGATTATGGCTACTATTGATTCCCATCTTAGCTCTGACGAGGAACCTAAAAATAGAGAAGCTGAACCCACAGGATCACCCCACGAAGCTTTGTTCTTTGTATTGGCTTACCTTCCTGTATATGAGCTTCTGGTTATGAGTGAAGTCTGCGTGTCACTTAGAGAGGCTTTAAAGAAGGATGTGCTGCCATGGCAGAATATCTGTGTCGAAAGGCCTCTTAACTCTCGGTTGTCCATTGAAGGTTTGCTGAAGATTGCTTCAAGAGCAAATGGCAGGCTCAAAAGTTTGAGTCTTGTGGATTGTGGAAAGATTACAGACGATGGGGTTCAAAGGATTGTGGATGAAAACCCTTTTATCCGTAAGGTAATGGTTTTTTATTGATCTTGGTTTTAAATGTTCTCCATCCTTCAATTATTTTCTGCATTTTTGGCTCAAATGGCTCGTGATATTCATTGATTAGATGAGCTCTAAACTTCTAGATATGGTTGAGAATGGACAGCATACATAATTTGTGTTAAAAGCAGGCAACCCGCACCAGTGATTTAATGTTCTCAGTAACAAGTTACGTTTTCATGTTTATTTTATTCAGCTCCACGTACGTGGATGCACTGGCTTGACCCCAGAGGGAGTTATAAAGGCTGTGAAGACACTGTCCCAACATCACGACAACCTGGAGAGCATACAGATAAATGGTCTCTACGGCGTTAAAAAAGAACACCTTCAAACACTCTGTTCTTATCTTCAACCTTACTCAGCAAACCAACAGAAACAACCCATCTTTTATCATCAGTACAGAAGCTCTCAAACTTCAAGAATCAAAGAGGGTCGCAGGATTGATGTGGAAGTCTGTCCAATATGCAGCCAAGTGAGAATGGTTTTTAGCTGCTCAAGAGAGACCTGCAAGAGGAAGATGGACTGCAGAGGATGCAATTTTTGCATTTCAAGGTGTGCTGAGTGTGGAGGGTGTGTGGATGATGAAATAGGTGAGACAGTTTGCGCGGATGTTGTGTGTTTAAACTGTTGGCTTCACCTTCCAAAATGCAACTTCTGCAATAAACCATATTGCAATCAACATCTCAGTCCGTGCAGTTCTACCGGGTTTGTTTGTGACGTTTGTCACATGAAAGCCATCAAGTTCATCAATGATGTTAGTGACTGAAAATAACCCAAGAGACTCTTGTACTATATACTTGCTAAGAAATATATGTGTTAACTCAACTTTTCAAGATTTTGGCTGCTACTTCCAGATTTTGTCCTTTAAAACTTCGATTATAACCTTTGGCGATTTCAGACATGAAAAAACATCGGCATCTCCATTAAAGCCATGAGCGGCAGATGAAGAACATGACACGAAAATTCCATTAAAAAATGGTGTTCAAAGAATATAATCAAACCAAATCTACCCTTAGTTACATCAAACAATTCAATTTTTGTCTTGGCCAGTTTGAACACTAACCCCAACGTTCAACTGTAAGTTAGAACTACACAGCTAGGTAGCCAATCCTCAACTCCTCTCCAGGAAACCAAAATTGAATCGGCTTGTAGCTTTCCAAACAGATCTAAAGCACCTCCTCTCAGTGAAAGTGTACAACAGAACTAAAAGCAAATCTTTCTGACAGGTTGTACAAAGACAAAACGTTCTATAGCAAAACTGCAGTTGTCAGTAAAGCGCCTAAAATAACAGAGGTCGTCAAAGAACCAGCACCATATGCATATGGAGATGCGGTATCAGAACTAGTTGAATTTGAGGACGGAGCAAGAGATGTGTTATTAGTCAATGTGCCATTTCTACCAGCACTGCACTTGCCAAGAAAGAAACAAAGTACAAGTAAATACATGCAACAGAATTATTTCTAAAGCAGAAACAAGGAATGTAAAATAATGGCATGCATCATCATACCTTCCAGGAAATATACACGAACCATGACCTGCACCAGTGAATCATATCAGCGGATGCTATAAAACCAATAAAACATAATAATGCATTGAAACCAGGAGCGGAGCAAAAAGTTTTAGTGGGGAGGAAACTAAATACTTAATATTGTGTAAAAAATTGCATTTTGTTAATAGGGTAAACAAAAATAGTACAATAGATTAATGTAAAAGTTTAAATTTTCATCTGAGTCATTGAGGTACAAGCCCCCAGTGAATTGCATATAGCTCTGCCCCATTGTGAAACAGCTATCCACTAGTCCTGTCCTGGAGGAAATTAAAAACAAATTACTTTGTGATATCAACCAAATTTTCTAGCTAGACAGAAGCTCGCAAACCTGAAGACCGTTTTGGGAGGTTTCTCCCAAATATCTGAGACATCCAACAAGATAGCTTTTAACATGATTATAGATCATGCCATTGTCTTTTATAATAAATCAAAAGGTCTAGCAACCAGTGACTAATTAATAACTTCTAAGAATAGTCTCTCGGTCTAGCAACCAGTGACTAATTAATAACTTCTAAGAATAGTCTCTCCAACTCTTTTCACTAGGCATACAGTCACTTACTTGGATCTGTAGTTGTGATGGAGGCAACGCCTTTAAAATCACATGTCCCTGGAGCCTTGGACATTTTCTGAAAGTAAGCATTAAAAGCATATGTTGAATGCGCAGCCACATTATCTGGATCATAACATGGCTGTCCTTGCAACATAGGTGAGCAATCAACTCTCCCTGGTCCACAAGCCCAATCCAGTGCTGCCTGAAGCATCTTCGGGTCAGCGCCTTCCTTTGCAACACAAAAGGTCTGGTTTGTAGTGTCATTTGCCAACACAGTACCAGCCCCCGTTAAGTGTAAGATATAAACAGGTAGCCCATTGGCATCAAAAAGCCCCCAGTTCTTTTCAGAAACAGGGCCTGGCCTCTCATCCTCATTATACAACTCGTATATATATGTACTAACAGCAATCCCAGGATGTTTGGGAGTGCCTGTGTTATTGAGGACATGCCTAATCAAGTTACTGTTGTAAGTATTAGCATTTTCAATTGTTGCATCTGGCTCAGTCGAGTCACCTTTGGAAGGCCAACCGGACTCGGTTACAACAAGAGGCACATTGGTAAAATTTAGATAGAACATTGCAAAATACGCTGCATCAACAACTGCATCAAAAACATTAGTGTAATGGAGAAGTGTATTGGCATCAACAGCTTCCTTATTAGGAGGGAGGGGTCGAAACAGAGCATAGTCCAACGGGACTACACCATTGGATTGCATATAGTCATAATATGGATATGCATTCAGCATAAAGTACGACCCTGTGGACTGCAAAAATTTGAGCAAGGGAACCATGATCGGGTCCCAAGATCGATTGAAGAAAGCTTGGGAAGGGGGAAAAGAGTCAAGAATAATAGAAGAAGCATGTGGAGTCGAGACTTTAATCTGACTATCAAGATTAGAGGCAACGAGAGCAGAATGGATGAATTTTAAGGCAGAAACAAGGACTGGGGCAGCATTAGGGAGAGTAGTAAGGACTTCAGATCCAACAGAAATTGCTGTGATGTTTGTAGCCGGAACATGAGCTATTACATTGCGTTTAACCCAGTTGGCTGCAGTTGCATTTGATTGACCAATGCCAAGGAGCTGATCATTAGGAACAGAAACAGTCACATGGATACCTGTATTGGCAAGTGCGAGTAGCATGGCCTGGTCTGCATCATAGAGCCTAACATGTCGAATATTTTGAGCCTTAAGTAGTGCCACCACCTGAGTGGGGCTTGGCATAAAAGAAAGTGCCGTGCCAATGTTCACACCAATAAATGCATCTGCAACAAGTAGTTCAAGGATGCAGATTCAGACAAATAAAGGAGATAACTTAGTTTACAATTACTCATGTTGCCAATGACGCTGTAAACATAGAAGCTTTTTGAATTAGAGAAGGCAAGAATGCATTTGAAAACAGAGCCAATCAAGGCAAGGACAGACATTGTTAGATTTACAGTCCTGGAATATTAATTGCTTAAAACTTTAGCTACTTCAAAGCTAATGGAAGTTCTACTGAACTCCTTAATAACCTATCCAGCAGATGTCAAATTCTAGTAGACCTCGTTTGTCAAGAATGAAATCAAACCGAGTCATTAAAAGTATTATGTTCATTGACCAACTATGTCATTACCTACTTGATCAGCTCTGTTAAGGACATAGAGTCAATGTCTACACATACTTAGAGCATCGGAAGGGAATCAATTGAAAGAAGTAACTTGCTTTAAGATAGTATCAAAAGATGTGTTTCCATTAAAGGAATGATAATTAAAGGGAACTGTACTACCAAAGCTGGACCTATATAGGCCTACCTAGCGGATATTTTTCTTTTGATTCAATGATTTGGTTGTGCTTAGGGCAGGTTAGGCCAAAGGCAAGAGCTATAGGGAATTAAGGAAATCTAATTCTGTCTCCCTTTACCAATGAGATGTGAAACCAAGAGTTTGATGTTTTCAGTAAGGCCGAAACCCCTCAAGTAAAAAAAGAATCCAATTACTTGATAGCATGTACATAGCAAATCACTAAAAGAAAATTGACTACTTTGACAGCTACATGGAATCGATATATAAATGCCCACAAGCTATACAAATTACTGAAGTTGACTACTTTGACAGCTACATGGAATCGATATATAAATGCCAACAAGCTATACAAATTACTCAGTCATCATGTACTGTCTATTCTGTTGTCTTCTTTTGCAAATAATTGACATTATCCTGCAGCTGGGGCAGACACCTCTCTCTTTGTTTAGAATCTAAGACATGGATAACCCAACAAAGATATAGTTCAACTAGAAAAGTTACGAGGGGGAAAGAGGCAATCTGACAAATTGAAGAGTTTCTTAAAAGTTCTTCACCCACAGGTTCGCCAATAGCATATTAAGATTTGAAGCCTTATGAAGCCATTAACGAAAAATATAGAATCGTCCATTCCATTGTCAGATATCAGATATTGCATTTCAGGAGAAATGATTGTACCTCGCACTTTCAGGATTTTCCTTATTTTACCCTTTTTATTTAACAAAAATGAAGACTTTCATACTTTTTTAAATCTTTTAATTTTCCAGGCTTAGGAGCATCATAACCTCAATCACTGCCACGATTTTAAGTCTCTCCTTCGATCTTTTTCATTAATCACAGTTAAAGGTCAGTCTCAAGTTGCTTTTCCTTTCACTTCGACATTCCTAATAGTAAAAAGAATCATGGGAGAGTCAAAGCACGTTGCCCAAATTAAGCGAAGGAGTAGGTTTGAACATAGAATACCCTGACAACAGATCTGAGTTGGGATGCTTGTTATCAAGAGAAAATAAAAAGGGGAAAGCGAAATAATATCTGTGGGAGCTAATTGATATTGTACTGTCATAATCTGTAGTATGTTATGCCAGTGACAGAAAAAGTGACAATGTTATCCTTGGAGGTAGACGTCTAGTCATTCAATAAGAAATGAGTTTCTATTTCCAAGAAAAGGGTATTTTGGTACAGCAAACACTACATGGAAAGTATCATATATGCAGGTAAAGGGCCCTTTACCTATGAGCTGGGGCGCAATGTTGGTGAGATTCCCCATTAAGGGTTCGAAGATCTAACAAGTTTCCAATGTAGGAAAAACTTTTTCTGCAGAGGGTTACTTATTGCCTTGATAAGAACAACAAAATAAGTATTTCCAAAACAACCATGCGCTCTCTCTCTCTCTCACCACTTTCATCCTGCTGTTTTCTACAGAAAGACTTGTCATAAAGTAAACCAAAATTGTCACTTCAGAACTCAAAACCAAACTTACATTAAGTAGTCTAGCATTAAATGTAATAATTCCTAAGCTGCTGACCGACTACCTGCAGCTAACAACTTCCATCCAATGAATTCATCTAAATCACAAATAGAGATGAAACTCTGTTGGAAATGGGGTATTTAACAGAGGCAATACATACAAGAAAGATGAAGCAAAAGCCTCCTAACCCAGTTTCCGCATATAAATTATTTGAAAAGCGCAACAGAAGCCGATGGTAGAAGAACATGAATGCAGAGGAAAAGCTCCACACTCCAAAAGAAGAAATACCAACAAAAAGAAATCATTTAAAAAATGCAAACCAGTAACACCTCGTTACCAGAAGCCATCATTTCCCGTGAAAAGAAAGAAACATAGTAGTGAACTTAAGTCACTAACTCGAAAAGACTGAGTCTAGTTGTAAAGAATGCTGTTGTTTGATTACCAGAAATTAAAAGACCAAGGCAAACCCAAGAGAAACCAACTCAGAACCTCCAACAGCAATTAATATATAATAGAAAGAAACTTACTTTGATCAGCGGAAACAACGGACACTGCCAACAACATAAATAAAAGCACCGTAGCCATTGAATCTTGACCTCCCCAATCTTCCAAAAACACGAAACCCAGATATGGAGACTAACCCCAAAAAGCACAAGAGGGAGAGAGAGAGAGAGAGCAAAAGATGGAATAGAGCCTCTAGGGAGCAAGTGGAGAGGGAAAAGGAAGCTCCTTTTAAGGTTCTGTGGGAAGTGAAATGGAACCTCTAGTGTTTTTGGACTTGGCGGAATAGTTTACTATCAACTAAACTAAAATTGGGAGTTTTTATAGTTGAGAAGCCCTTAGCTTAGTTATGTTCTTTCGTAGTAAAACGACAGTGTTCTGAGTAGATTCCGGTTAACTGATCATGATGTCAGCCAAACGGCTAAGATTGAATTGAGTTCACGTTCAGCGCTAAGTTGCACCGCAGAATATATAATCCCTTATGCATCAGGCTCCTTTTTGTGCATGCACGAGAAACAGTCGCAGTCAACCACGATGTTTCCAGTGCTGACGTGGAATAAATTCAACGCTCGCACTCATTTTACATTTCATTATTACATGTTTTCTTTTTAGCTTCAATTCCTTATTACATATTTTTAGCATTTACTTCGTTTCTGTACGCTGGTAATGAACGGATAATTTAGGGACCGTTTGGTTCCACTTCTGTTTTTCTGTTATCATTTTTTGTTTCTGTTTTCTATTTTTGGTTTCTGTTTTTTTTCTTAAAAGAAACAAAAATATGTTTGGTTGAGATTTGTAATACAAAAACTGAAAATAAAAACTTGTTTGGTTGAAATTTGTAATATAAAAACTAATTACAAAAACCTATTTAACTGATATTTGTAATATAAAAATTGAAAATAAAAACATATTTATTTTTATTATCATGTTTCTATTTTTT
>JAOTAX010000196.1:8088454-8101857 GCA_025629825.1 Erythroxylum guanchezii | reverse complement strand
ATCGATTCGGATAGTTTTAGTCTAAGGTTTCCAACGCGATAGTTTCTTTGTTCACGCTTCGGATGTCGGATCCGCTTTGTCTTGTCAAAAATTTGTTCGGTTCGATTGAACCGTTTGTTTGCTTCGTTTTCGATTTGCTTCCGATTCGTTTTCGCTTCGTTTCGTTCTTTGGTTTCGCTTTCGGTTTTCGTTTCCGTTTCTTTCCAGTTGGGATTCAGAAATGGGTCCCAACATTTGTGGTATCAGAGCAAGTAAACAAATTGATGTTCGTTATGGTCTATTGGTTAAGAGGGTTGGGTTCCGGGATCGGGATCCAACAAGAACTCCCTTTAGTCTTGTGTATCATAAAGCTTGTCATCAACCTATGGAACTTGAGTATAAAGCATACTGAGCAACAAAAGCTATAAACTTTGATTAAAAGAAAGTGGGTGAGCGAAGACTCCTACAATTGAATGAACTCGATAAGCTTTACTTGAATGCATATGAGAATGTCAAATTATATAAGGAAAGGGTGAAGAAGTGACATGATTCTCATATTAAGAAGAAAGAGTTCAAAGTGGGAGATATAGTTTTATTATATAATTCGAGATTGAAGTTGTTTCCAAGAAAGCTCAAATTAAGGTGAAGTGGGCCTTTTAAAGTAACCCACATATTCGCACACGGATCTTTAGAATTAGAAAATCAATATGAGGAAATCTTCAAAGTAAATGGACATAAATGCAAACCGTATCTTGGAGGAGTATTTTCGTAAGAAAGGGAAGTAATTTCTTTTCTTTCTAATGATAAAAAATGTTCTAGATGATGAATGGTCAAGCTAACAACCACAACTTGACAAATATTTGTAGTTAGGTTTGTTTTGAATTATGGTATTAGGTTTTATTTTTAATGTTTTTGGAGTGTTTTTGATGGCTAAACTTATTGTTTTTTAAGTTATTACAAGTTAAGGAAGCAAGCTCGAAGGTTATATGACAAAAAATGACAAGTGACAAAATTCATGACATGACTCTCCTATCACAATCGTAACATGTGGCCAGACCAAGTTAAAATGTGAATTTCACTTCCAAAACCCCATTTTACCCCTCCTTCAACCCTAACACTGTATCTTCAAATTTTCTCATCTTTGACATACACTTTATCTCTCTAAAATGTTAGCCACCATTACAAATCTCTTTTGCTACTCTTTTGACTTTCCTTGGGGTTTTTTCACTTGTTCTTGTATCTTTCAACTAGATTTTCATTTCTCTTACACATATTTCACAATTTCCACGCAAATATTACATTTTTGGAGTGCTTTTTACAAGATCTTGTGGTTCCTTTCTCTATTCACGTTTTTGGTGTATTTTGCAAGTATACATTTATTTATGGCACCAAGAATCAAACAAAGTGTTAAACACTCATAGTGAAAAGGAAAAGCACAAGTGGTAGGGAGAGGGACATGTGATAGGGCAGTAAACTTTGGAGCTCCTTGTTCCATTTATTCGAAAGACAAAGGTAGTTGATTCCAAACTCTTCACTCTAGGGTTGTTAGCGCTCCTAGATATTTTGATTTTGACATTTTAGACAATTTAGGGTTGAAAGACAAGGTTGAGACTTTGAGTCATAAAATTTAATGGGACAAATTTATTAAGTTTGATTATATTATGTATAAAGAATTGACCTTTGAATGTTATTTTTAATGTTTTTAAAATGTTTTGGATGGCTAAACTTATTGTTTTTTAAGTTATTACAAGTTAAGGAAGCAAGCTTGAAGGTTATATGACAAAAAATGACAAGTGACAAAGTTCATGACATGACTCTCCTATCATGATCGTAACATGCGGCCAGACCAAGTCAAAATGTGAATTTCACTTCCAAAACCCCATTTTACCCCTCCTTCAACCCTAACACTATATCTTCAAATTTTCTCATCTTTCATATACACTTTATCTCTCTAAAATGTTAGCCACCATTACAAATCTTTCTTACTACTCTTTTGAGTTTCCTTGGGGGTTTTCACTTGTTCTTGTATCTTTCAATTAGATTTTCATTTCTCTTACATATATTTCACAATTTCCACGCAAATATTACATTTTTGGAGTAGTTTTTACAAGTTCTTCTCTATTCATGTTTTTGGTTTATTTTGTTGTGTTCTTGGTTTATTTTGCAAGTATACATTTATTTATGGCACCAAGAATCAAACAAAGTGTTAAACACTCATAGTCAAAAGGAAAAGCACAAGTGGCAGGGAGAGGGACACGTGATAGGGCTGTAGACTTTGGAACTCCTTGTTCTATTTATTTGAAAGACAAAGGTAGCTGATTCCAAACTCTTCACTCTAGGGTTGTTAGCGCTCCTAGATATTTTGATTTTGACATTTTAGACAATCTAGGGTTGAAAGACAAGGTTGAGACTTTGAGTCATAAAATTTAATGGGACAAATTTATTAAGTTTGATTATATTATGTATAAAGAATTAACCCTTGAATTTTATAGTATCTTACAAGTTGCACCGTAGGATTTGACTGAATTTTGGTTTCGATTAAGGGGTCAACCATATCATTTGAATTATGATGTTTTAACTAAAATTGGTGGATTTCCTTAGTTGAACATAATTGAAAAACATGATGATTTTTATGTAAAAGGTATTGGAAACATTTAACGGGGGTAATAATAATGTCATTCTTACTCCTGAACATTTGTTACTGCATAAGTTTATGTGCCAAATTGTTTTCAACAAATTGAAAAGTAAGAAATGTTCTATTAATGAATTATTCATTTTATACTGTATGGACAATAATATAAAAGTTTGCACAATCACCCATAATTTTCAATCTATAACTACTGCTCTTAAAAAAAAGTAGTTATCTTAGCATGAGATATATTGTTACCACACTTGCTATTTACTATGGTGTTGATGTTGCAGGACTAATAATTGCTTTTCATGAGTTTTTATATCACACTCACTTAAGGCAAATTGAGATCTTGGAAATAACACTGAAGATGATGAAGAGGAAGGCTGGGAGAAGCTCTTCAATTTGGTCTCCGATAATAACAAACTTCTAAAGGAGATGGAGCAAGAACAAAGACAATATGTGATATTAAGAAGATTTATAAGTACTTTGCTGCTCAAGGTGTTCAAATTCCTTCGCCAACACCGTCACCACCTCGATCTCTATAAGTGGTTTTGTGCTCTTAACCTTTTCTTTTTGTTATTTCTTGTCATTTTTATTTTCATATATGTGTTGTTTGTTTTCCCACATTCAGGACAATGTGCTGTCCAAGTGTAGAGAGCATTATGCATTGACATATCATGTGTGTGATTATTTTATATCATATTATGTTAGTTTTATTAGGTTGACATTATATGAACATGTGTTGCATATGTGTTAATTGTGTGAATGTGACAATGACAAGAATTTGAAGGAATTAGTTTAGCTTTGAATAAGGTTATTTAATTTGTAAAGGCATATTGACTTGTGAATTTTATGTTTTAAGTATCTTTGTTTAAATATGCATTTTAATTAGGATATGACATCTATTTTGTTCACTTTAGGAAATTTGTTGGTATATATTTATAATTAGAAGTCAATTGAATTGGTTGATGTTACCAGTGACTTTTCATGATAATAATTGGCTAAAAAAGGAATGAGGTAGGCTAAAAAATTAAAGAAAAGACAAGAAAAGAAAATGTTTTAAATAAATAACTATTCCATTGGCCCTTTTTTTTAAAAAAAAAGGCTAAGAATATAGCTGATAGCTAGTTAAGAATGTGATATAGTTAAGTAACCTGGGGCAGGCTAAGAATATAGCTGGTAGCTAGTTGAGAATGTGATATAGTTAAGTAACCTGGGGCATTTAGATAAAGTGTTTGTCTTTGCATCAAAAAGCTATAATGACATTCCAACCAAGTTAAATAATAATAAAAAAACATGGCCTATTTGAGTAAGTGGGAGACATTCATAGTAAGGTGTTTGTCTTCGCGTCAAAAAAACTAGGTTAACGTTAAAGAAAATAAAAGGTGGTCTTTAGATAAATAAAACCTATTGATTTTTTAAAGTAGCAAGAATTTTCATGAAGGGATATTTAGTGATAGTTGCATTATTTGGTTGATTACTAATTATAAATGTATGTGTACAAGTGCTATAGGTAAATGAATATATGTTAATGTTTTAATTAATATGTATATTCAATTTAAAGTGCTTAACCATGAAATGCATAGGTTAGTATGTTGGCATAATTCAAATGATTGATGTTTGCGGTTAAATTGATTCCATAAAGCTTGATGCCATTATCTCATTATTGCATATTGCATGAATATATTCTTATGTGTTGATATTTGGTTTGTTTGAATTTGTGTTTTTTTTTTGCTTGAGGACAAGCAAAAGTTTAAGTGTGGAGATGTTGATAGATATAGTTTATTCAAAGTTTTGATAGGAGTTTTATTATTAAGTGTTTACTAGATCATTATCGTATGAATAGGTTTAAATTTGTGTTAATGCGAGTGTTTGTTTATATTCTAAGTGTTTGTGTAGTTTAGAGCATGATTTCATTCTTAATTTTATATTTCTTGAGGTGTTTGATGTATTTTTTTAGTGTTGGAAATCAGATAACTGAAGAACAAGGATGATAGACTATATAGGTAAGATCACGATTGTGATAGAGAGAAATTTCCCAGAGTCATGATCGTGACAGACAATTTCCCAAACATGAGTTTTTTCATCTATTTTAAGGTTTGGGGGCATTTTTAGAATCAATTAAAGTGGGAAAACCCTAGTTACAAGACAAGACACTAATACACTATTTGACAACGTTAAACACGCTAAAAAAGGCTATAGCCAACACAAAAAGTTTTTCTTCTTATCATTTAGTTATTTCATCAATCTTGTTGTGTAATCTGAATTCTAAGATGTATAACATGTTCATGAGTTTCTAAATTTCTTATTAGGGTTTATTTTGAATTTATTTTGTGACTTTGATTATTATTGATTTAATACATATTATGGTGTTTTGATAATTGTGCATGCTTATACGTGACAACAAATCGAGAGCGTGAGTCAAAAGTAACCATATTAGATTGTGTAATGAGAGTTAACAATTTAATAATACCAAAATTATCAAATTAACAATCATTTGAAGAGATATATTATGTGAAAAATTAGTTATCCAATAGATAACTTCATATCTAATTGGAACTATTAGGGAAAGTTTCGTGAATTGAGAGGTTGCAAATCTAGAATCTTCAAATTCAATTAGGGCTAACTGATTGGGTCTTAAGAGAGAGTAATCAATACATTAGGAAATCTAGGATTAACACATAATTAGATCAATACTAGTTAAGGAAATAAAATAAAGGAGAATACGTCATAAGCATTCATCCTTGATTAAACCCTAAATTAATTGGCAGGTCACTTCTTATTTGCATATTTTCTTTGATTTATTATTTGTTTCAATTTTTGTTATTTAATTTTATAAAAAAAATCAATTTCTTATTACCTTAATAAAGTTAGGTTCGAATTGGTTCTTACATAATCCTCGTAAGAACAATACCTTTCAGTACTACAAGATACAGTTTATATAATTAGAGGTATTTGAGAGTTTTATTATATATAAACTATGGAAAAACTTAACACTCAAATTTATGTTTTCTCCTCAACCTCATCACCTTTAAAACGAAAAATTAAGCATGTTAAAACATCATTCAATCCATAGAAAATATTTTATAAAATTGCTAAATACCAAGTAATTCATCCTTAAATAACATGCAAATTTAAACCTATCAAAATCCTCCCAATTTAAGTGATTTCTTGTCCTTAAGTAATCAATAACAAATAAACCCTAACAACTAACCTAAACTCAAATAAAATAAGAAACGATGTCAATTTCATAGGTATATATTGACATTTAGCATATAGCACAAGCCTTTAAAATCTAGGTGTCCCTAATAGAAGAGTTATAGTCTCCAGAGTTTACTTAAATGTTGCCCATAGACATTAATCTAAACTCATTAGTTAGCTTCATGGTTAACAACACAAGATATACAAATTCAATTCCTTGATTGGATCAAGCAGTAGATCTCATAAGCTGTAGACATAAGTTGTTTAGAGTTAACATGTGGATGCTTACTAAGGGTAGTAAGTACATTGGATTGGCCTGTTATGAGACAATCATCATCATCAAACTCAGTCCAAAGTCCCGCAATAAAGCAAGATCTGGAAAGGTTTGATAGTATGCAGCCTTACCCCTACATAATAGAGAGACTGTTTCCGGTAGACCCACATGCAAATGTGATAATAAAAGAATGATGCAGATTAAAGATTAAATAAGTAAAACTGGCACACTAAATTATTATGTAAATAAAATAACAATAAATACGTGAATAAATAAAAAATAAAATATAACCAATGGATATACCTGAAAACAAAATATAACATGAAATAATAATAATAATAATAATAATAATAATAATAATAATAATAATAATAATAATAATAATAATAATAATATAAAAAGTACAGATTAGTTGATTCCAGTTTAGAAAGAAAAAAGTTGTTAAAAAATAATTCGACAAATAAACTTGATAAGCTATAAAATTCTGCTTATACCTGGTATGTTGCAAACGTCTGCTCATTATTTCTAGAGTTGTACTTGTCAATCTTACATCTCTGTATCATTCTAATTACAATCTAGAACTAATAATAATAAAAATGATGTAGATAAATTAAATGGCTAAGTATAATAGATCACATCATACATAACTAATTATCATTATACCACATAATACAATTTTTTTCAAATCAGAAAACAATAGTAGAATGAGGCAGAGAAGTGTACCTGGAAATGAGAAGAAAACTCGAGAACAAAAATCCAAAAACTTCAAAGTCTTGAATGAGAGAGAAGGAAGAGGGGCAATATAGTACAAACAAGAGGTCGCCAGTAAAGGGAACACTAAAAACTCTCACTTGCATTTACAAGATAAACTAAAGGATCTCATTCTCTCCATTTCTCCACCATGTTTGTCGGTACCAAGTCAAGACTCAAACAAGAAACTCAAGAATGATGATGAATGAGAGAAGAACACGGAACAAAAAGAAGAGGAAAAACCAACACGCATGTCATAGATAGCAAAAGAAAACCCAAAATGTATGTCATTTATTAAAGCACATTTAGCAAAACAAAGCTATAAAATCAAGAAAATGAACTTTCTTTCTTTCTTCGTATTATACCATAACAGAAAGCAAGACTTACCAAAGCTTTCAACTTTTCACTCTTTCCCTAGTCTACTTTACTTGAACTTGAAGGGATTCTTAAAACCCCAGAAAACAAAGGTGCTCAAGGATATCTCAGATATTATGGGATAAGTTAGTGGTTTGACTACGAACCCTTCCATACGCAATGTTTCCATGCAATTCGTCCTTTCACCTTTTATACCCCACTTGGCCCAGAGTATAGTCAAAGTATCAACTCCTACTAGACTGACTACTTAAAGGGATTGCTATTATGAGACAATCTTATGGATATTTTATTCCAGTGTCAATGATAGTCTCATCATAGCAATGGTGCAAGTATCCTTTGACTTAAGGTTCTCAAGGATATCTCAGATACTAATCATGTGCTTTGACTTCATTCATTGGTGCCTTTCAGGGGTTACACATATGGTGGTGATTGGGTATAGTTTGAGGTATTCGGAGGTAATTGAGGAGCCAATAAAAGATTCACCACTCCTGATAAAAGGAGATGAAACCCACCGCCTCTTATTAGGGTCATTACTCAAGAGTTTCTGGCCAGAGCAGATATGTGTCATGAAGAGAGTCGTCAATAATGCATAGAGTAATAAGATCCTCAGGACAAGATTTAATATCACTTGGACTAGATGTGATATAGTCAGTCTAGTGGGAGTTAACACTTTGACTATACTCTAGACCAAGTGGGGTATAGAAGGTGAAAGGACGAATTGAATGGCAACATTGCGTATGGAAGGGTTCGTAGTCAAACCTCTGACTTTTAGATCAATTGGAGGTCATGACGTGTTGCTAGATACTGCTCTTGACTTATTTGAATTGAATATTAATTCGAAGGATGAGTAAAATGGTCTTGAATGGTGATTCAAGATATGAGAGAGTGTTTTGGGATTATATCGCGATGTGATCGTGATAGAAAATGTTGCATGGAATGGATTAGAAACCAGAGTTGTTAGTTGCCAATTTGGCTATTAACTTCCTAAACTTCCATTAATGCATGTTATTCATGGTCATTAACTTCTCATATCTTCCATTAATGCATGTTATTTATTACCATTAACTTCTCATAACTCTCCATTAGTAATGAGGTTATGGAAGGCCAAATGGTGCAGAAAATAGAGATAATTTTTGTGCATCTTGTGTAAGACACAAGTAAAAAAAAGGTTCTTTTCACACACATATCTTTTTTTCTCGAACTCTCACAAGAGTTCTTGTCTTTTCTAGCATAAAGAAAGAATTCTAGCTATCTCTTAGTGAGATTTCATCCTTCTATCTTTGTGTAGACTTTCATTAGAGACGGTCTACATTGATCATTGTAATTTATAGCAACCCAATGAGGAGAAGATTAAAGAACGAAGGAGATCGTCAGAAAGGTATGTAAACATCTTATATTCATGTTTTTATTTTCTATATCTATATGCATGAGTAGATCTGTTTTTTTAAGGTTCCGTTTTATTTTTCACTGCGTATATTTGATATATATTATGTATTAGATACATGATCAGAACCTTATAGGCACTTTGTTAGAATATCCACTACTTGTTCATTTATACTGTAATACTCCGAGGTGATTGAGTTGTTTGTCACAAGGTCTCGTATAAAAAGAACTTGTATATCAATATGCTTTGTTCTTCCATGATGGGTTGGATTTTTTGACATAAGAATTGTAGCTTTGTTATCACCGTAAATCCCAGTTGCTTCCCATTATTCTTAACCAAAGTTTGCTAGAATGCTCCTTAGCCAAATAACTTGACATGATGATGCATTTGCAATTTTAGCTTCCAATGTAGATAAAGCTACTGTTTCTTCCTTCTTAGAACTCCAGCAAATTGTAGCTGAAGCAAAATTAAAAACACAACTGAAAGTGCTCCTCCTATCCTCCAAACATTTAGCCCAGTCACTATCTGTATAACCAGTTAGCTTAAATTCTGAAACACAACCATACTATAACCCAAATTCAGTTGTCCCAACAATGTATCGCAACACTCTCTTTGCAGCTCCAAAATGATGTTTTGATGGACAATGCATAAATATGGAAATAACTCTAATAGAGTAGCTAATATCCGGTCTTGTATGAGTCAAGTAAATTAAGCCTCTAACTAAACTTTTGAAACTCTTTTCATCTGCTAGTTTGTTATCATCTTCAACCTACAATTTCTCATTCAAATTTATTGGAGTGGCTAAAATATTACAGTTCAACATATTAAACCTTTTGAGTAAATCAGTAGCATATTTCCATTGTGATAGAAATATGCCATCTTCAACTTGAATCACTTTAAGCCCAAGAAAATAGTACAACTCTCCCAAATTTGACATTTCAAACTTATCCTTCATACAAGCTTCGAATTAATTAATTAGAGATGAAGAAGAACACATATAACTCATATCATCCACGTAAAGACAAACAATACGAAGATCATTTTCACCTTGTTTCATCACATAAAAATTTAGTTCATATCTACTTCTTTTAAAGCCTTTATCAAGAAAGTAAGAATTTATTTTACTGTACCATACACGCGGAGCCTGCTTTAATTCGTAGAGAGACTTTTTTAGCTTGTACACCTTTTCTTCTTTGCCTTCAACTAAGAATCCTTCAGGCTGAGAGACATACACCTCCTCTTGCAATTCTCCATTTAAAAATGCATATTTAAAATCAAACTGAAAAACAAGTCATTGCATTTGTACAGCCAAGGCTAAAATTGTTCTCACAGTATCAAAATGTGCTACTAGAGGAAAAGTCTCTTCGTAGTCTATACCTTGTTGGTGCGAATAAACCTCTACCATAAGTCGTGTTTTATGTTTTTATATGCTCCCATATATATGAAACTTTGTTCTAAAGACCCATTTAACTCCAATGGCTTTCTTATCTCTATGAAGATCCACCAACTCCTATGTATCATTTCTCTGAATTGTTGCAAGCTCTTCCTTTATTGCATTGCGTCATTCTTCTTTCTCTATGGCTTCTTCAAAGGTTGTTGGATTAATAACTGTAACATCTCATTATCTGCGGGGAGGTTAGAATAGTAAATGTGAGTGATCAATGAGAGCTTAGAAATGCATTTTTCATGCTCATACATAATATGTCATCCACATACACGTGAATAGTGAATTTTCTGCACATGAAAATAACTGTACGTCCATTCATGAATAATTTTGGGTATAACTGGACTGAGTTGTGATTTTTTGGGAATTTTTGTGAATTTGGGTTTATTTTGGAATTTATAGAGTATTATGAAAAATAGGAAAAAGAAATCAAAAGAAATTTAGAGATAATTGTATTGTAAAGATGGGAGTTAAAGAGTTTAGTTCAAAAGAAACTTGGTTAGAGCTTAGACCATAGGAAAGTGGCAAGTGTCAAGTTGCTTTTTGTAGTTTTACTAGAAGTAGGTTACTGTTCTCTGAAAGTTGAAAGGTTAAGTTTTGTCCAGATAACTTCTTCATAATCACCTTCTTTAAATTTCCTCCCAATACACAAAGTTTTTCATCAAACACCTTCTAAGAGATCTCTATGTTTTTCCTTTTCCCTATACCAATCCCACCTTCTAAGTTGTTTCTTCTGCCTTACGAAAAAAAAACAAAAGATGATTAATGTTCTCAGTGGATTACGTGCTTTGCATGGAGTTTAGGGCTTGAAGATAGTTGAAGTTTTTGGAGTTTTCAACAAGTAGTGAATAAATTTGTTAGAGTTATGGATTTTTTTGAAATACATTGATGAAGTTACTGTCATTTGCATGGAGCAGGGCACTTACATATATATATCTTCATGAACACTGATGATGAGATGAAAAATTTGGTTATAGTTTTAATTCAGTTTTTGATGGATTGTTAGTGATTAGATGATGTAAAATTGATTTTGAAGTTAGAAATAGCATTGAAATGGTGTATAGGGTTAGTGTAGAATATTAAAGTTTGGAAAAGTGAAATATGCTTTGTTTCTTCACTGTGCATATATATAAATATATAAGTGTATACATAAGTTGATGAATCCTTTATAGATGATCAGGAAAATGCTTTTTTTTTTAGTTGAAGAGTAGTTGTAAAATGATGTTCTGAGATGGGAATGAGTGTTTAAATGGAAGTTGAGAGGAAACATGGATTTTAGAGAATGAAGTCTGGAAATTCTGGATTGATCTAGATAGATTTAGACAAAGTTATCTTCTTGAGAGTTGTAGGTCTTCCTTTAGCTTTTTAATGGTATATGGTAGGCAATTTTTGGACATCAGAGTTGAAAGTCCTGGTCTTTATAAGAGGAGATGCTCAGGAGCATAGATGTATTGTCTGTAAAGACGTATTGTTTGTGATGACGTCATATCGTCTATGATGACGTCATATTGTCTGTAAGGATGTATTGTTTATGGAGACATATCATCTGTGATGACGTCATATCGCCTGTGATGACGTCATATCGTCTTAAGTTGAATTTGCTTCGTCTTAAGTTGACTCTGCTTCGTTTTAAGAGTTGTATCGTCTTAAGTTGACTCTGCTTCGTCTTAAGAGTTGCATTGTCTTAAGTTGACTTTGCTTCGTCTTACTTTGCTTCGTCTTAAGTTGACTTCTCTTCGTCTTAAGAGTTGCATCATCTTAAGTTGACTTTGCTTCGTCTTAAGTTAACTCCGATTCGTCTGTTTCTTGCTATCGTCTGCTTTCTGCTTCGTCTATGGTTGACTTCTGTTTCTTCTATAGTTGACCGAAACTTCTTCTGTGCACTGTTTATCTGATCCTATTGTTTGGCCTACTTTTGACCCTACAGATGATAGAAATTGTCTTCAAGGTCTTCATAAAAGTTGTAGATATTGAAGTCCTCTTTCAAACCATCTTAAGAACAACTTAATCCGTTATCTCTAAAGATAGTTATTGCTGTTGTCCCGAAATAGGTTCAATATGATTTAGGACAAAACCTTGTTTGATTCTTTCGGCCATAACATTGTTATCCAACCTCCAAATAAAGTGATTTTTGAACCAATAGATTCCTAACATATTTTTCTATCTCTCCACAAAAATTTGTAGCATTCTGAATTGATTTGAAAAAGATCAATCAAATCAAAATGTGGAATCTGTTGGAACAGTGAAATAGGATTATCTTACTGAACACCTCTCAGTATTTTGATTATATCTCGATCTATAGGATTCCAAACGAGATAATTTTTGATTTGAAGTAAACTAGAGATATAGGCATACAAATTGTCTCAAGAAGTAGAATTATGATTCAGTCTCTAAGATGCTGAATTTTTGGGTGGAAGCTGTGCATAATACACTATTTTTGGAATAATGTTTGAGGCATATCTTCCAAATTACTGAACCAAACTAAGTGATTTTGGTATCAATAGAAAGATAAGATATAGAGGAACTCTTTTCTAGAAGAGAGTATGACAAAATTATATCAGTTTCACCTTCTGATTCAATGTGAACAATAGACCTGAAAGTGTGATTTGGAAAATTCTGAAGTGAGTCATTGAGAAAGGAATAGAGATTTTAATGGTTTTAGTGAGACATAAACCCAAGTATAAATTATACTTAGTTGAGTTTTGGATATGAGAATGATTTTGTGATGAAATTGATGGTAAAATACCCGGGATTTGTCATGAACATGCATTTTTCATGAAGATGCATTGTACATAATTCATTTTATTCATGTGCATTATTAAACACTTATGATTGTACAAGATGTGATACATGTGTATGTTGTTTAATATAGAGGAGCAACTGGAACGTCAACCTCCAGACGTTGCCGGAACTTTCTGGAATTAACTTCGGGAGCAACTTGTGAGTAACTTAGACGGTCTCACTCAATTAATTGTTTGATTTTATTATGTTTGAATTATTGAATGAGTGTGATTTGATTGTGTTGATTCCGAACAGGAGGTCTGATGATTGTGAATTGTGGAATCTATATTGAAGTGCTGATTGTATGTGAATACAAAAACCTATGTGCTTTATAATATGGTTAATTGTGGTACATGCATTCCATACACGAGTGTACAATCAGATAATGACAGTTGTAACCAGAGTAGCCACCGATTAGAGCTTAAAGCTTAACCAGTGAAAAAGAGCCTCGAGCTCAGAAAGTGATTAAGTGTTGGACCCCGAACTTTTGGTGAAAATTAGAAATTTTAAAATGATTTTAAATGAGAAAGAAATTGGTGAGAAAATTTATGAATTTAAGAAAATTTGATGAATTTAAGAAAAA
>JAOTAX010000196.1:8043660-8062396 GCA_025629825.1 Erythroxylum guanchezii | reverse complement strand
ATAATTCCGTCGCTAATTTGCTACGTTTTCTTTTCCGTCGGTAATTTTCCGTCGCTAATTAATAATTTTCTTGTAGTGCAATTCTCTCAGTTCAATCATAAAAACTTTGAACAGTCTAACTTTTCAATTCACTTTTCAACTTTCTAATTTGATTTACTTTAATATCTCTTGTTGTTAAAATCGATCAATTTATTAATTAATTAGTCAATTTTTATTGATTAATAAGTTCTTGTAAACCAAAATAAATCAATTAATTTTCATTTAACAATCTTTTTTAAATTAAACTTAAAATTATTCAATGGGTAAGGATAATCTCTTTCAATTATATTTCAAATTCTTTAATTTTATTTAATCTTTAGCCAGTTTTATAATGATCTAATATCAGTTCACCCTTTTAAACATTAAAACTCTTGTCTTAACAGTTTAACTTCCAATCTAGTTTTTAAAACATTGTTAAAAACCCTCAACTTGTCTTTTTATTAAACAAAGTTAGAACCAATTTGTATGTAATGGTTCTTCTATGCCTTTCTAAACATAGTCACTAAATCAAATATCATCCCTTACTTGAATTGAACTTTGGAATCCATGTCAATTGATGTATAGACTTCTTCCTTCCATAATCTGAACTCCCATCTCGGTTACCTATGTCCTTATCATCAACTTCTAATTTATGGTATTTGATAGGTAAATATTTTACATATTGTTAAGGATTAATTTAATTGTATTATGTTTTCTATTTTTATTTCATTGTATTATAGGTGAACAATTTGCAAAATAAACACAAGATTTAGTGCAACTTTCTCCATATTTGTCCATCTGAACTAATTTTAGAGTCATAAAAAACTAACCTAATAAAAAAATTGCAGAACACTTCAAAAGTGAATTCTAACTTAAAGATGTTGAAAAGTGAACAAGTTTGAGGCATAAAACAAAACAGGTCTCCGTATCTTTTTCTAGGGCCTAGAAAATGAGTTACAATACAAGAACAACATTGAAGTTCGTCCAAGACCATTGATGAATGTCTTTTGAGTTATATAAGAGAGAAGTAGAACAAGACATACATCGATTATAAAAGGTGTCGAGCATTAGTGGTCGAATGAGGGAAAGAAAAAGATCGTGATTCTTCAAGTTTAAACAATCAAGGAATATACTAGTGTAGCCATATTTATAAATAATTGTATTAAAAGACTTCTACGGGAGTTATAGCAAGTGGTAGCCATCTTCAATTAAAAATTTTCACTTCTTTCTTTAAGTTAGACGAAGATTTGAGAGCAAGGAGTGAAGAAGCTAGTGATATATTCTATTTTTCTTTCTTTTACACTTATTTTTTATGTTAAGATTGATGTTGTTGTGTTTAGTTTTCAATATATTTAGTGGCCAATAACTTTACTTAGAGTTAGAAATGTAGCTTGTAAAGATTTATCTAATTAATTATACGTGTTTTGATTATTTCATTGGTTGATTTTAATGTTAGAATTGTGATTGGCCATAGAAGATTCATTCTGGGAGCTAGTTTTACTATTGCTTTTAATCTTGGCTTATTGTACTATTGGTGTCACCCTAAGAAGTGGAAAAATATTTGACTCCGATATTCCCAAATAAGAGAAAGTTATGGAGTTAGAAGAAGTTGCAGAGTAGCTCAAGAACAGGGGAAACAAAATCATATTGATGTTGTTCTCACCAATATCTAGTGCTAGTGTTGATCTAGAAAACATGAGTAATGGGAATAGAATAAAATTGAAACTAGTTCGATCCTTAACAAGTGTTAGTCATAGATAGAGACCTACTTATGTGAAGCTTTATTCCACCCCTTAAAGGCTTAAGATAAAGACAAACAAAGATAAATTTAACAAAATTTTGAATGCCCTTAAAGAAATTAAATATCAACTTGCCATTCGTTGAAGTATTAGCTCAAATACCATCATATGTGAATTTTTTGAAGAGGATCATATTCAATAAAAAGAAAAGTTAGATGAGTATTCTACAATGTCTTTGGTGGAGGAGTATAATGTCATTATAGACAATAAGTTACCTCTGAAGTAGAGTTTCGCCATTCCTTGAAACTTTGATAATTTTAAAGTTCTAAAATGTTTATATGATTTAGGTGCTAGTATAAATTTAATACCTTTATCAATTTTTGAGAAGTTATGAATTGGTGAACTTAAACCGAAGAACATGTCACAACAGCTAATGTATCATTTCATTAAGTACCCTATTGAGATTGTGGAAGAAGTATTTGTAAAAGTAGGAAATTTTTTTCTTTCTAGTCAATTTTCTTGTGACTGGCATAAAGTACTATTAGAACTCCCCAGATCCTGCATCTCAGTGAGATTTTTATTGGGTGTTATGGGTGTTGTTATTGTTGAATAATATAATTGCTTCTTTGTTGTTTATTAAAATATTATAAATTCAAAAAATATGTTCCCTTTTTCAGTCTATTATTTCAATTTGACCTACAATTATAGTAATTTTATGTCTTCAGAGAGATTACAAAAGTTTTAGTAGAAATATCACTATATAGAATTTATAAAAATGTTTTAACTTCTAAAAGGAATACAATAAACTTCATACAGGAAGATTAAAAACTCCTTAAAAAGGGAAAACAAAAACATATTTGAAAAATGTATCTCCACTCTAATGTGTTGGTGAAAATAGAAGACAACAATTAAGAAACAAGTAGTACGCCTTAAATTTATAAAGGTCTAGGAAGAAAAATAAGAAAGGGGAAAGATGGGAATAAACTAACTTAGAGAGGGATTTAAGTTTATAAACTTCCACCATTATTGAAATACAAAAATAATTAAGCAATACACTCAGTTAAGAGATTATGGTATAAGCTTCTTCCAAAATTCCCATTTACACAGTTGTTTTGCACTTTCATTATAGGTATTACCAGGCTTTGCATTTCTCTCTGGATGATCTTAAGAGCATTTCTTATTTTGACATGATGTATTCATAATTTTAGCAAATACTTTTTACAGGTATCAAGAATTAGTTGATAAGAAAATCAAACTGTAATTCAGAAGGAAATGAGTTCATTTCCTTACTAACTAGATTAACCATTTTAGGTCCAATATACTTAATAACCTCTCTACAATGGTTCCATCTCACTCTCCTTCTCCAAAACAACATTTCAACTCTAGGAAAAGTAACAACCTACATCCTAAAGTGTACAAAAATTATCGGCTTTTGCAATGCAACAAAAACAACTTACAATTGGGTCAGAACTTAGATATACAAATCTCAAACTTTTCATGTAACATCTTGTTATCCCATGTTAAGGGTTGCAATCCTAGAATAGTGTATATGAGAGTTTATTGAGAAGTTAGAAAGTGCATGTCATGCTCATGCATAATATAGCATACACACACACACGTGAATATTGATTTTTGCACATTAAAATGATTGTACATGCATTCATTGACATTTTTCTGGGTATAATCGATTCTATAAATGTGATTATATTGAGAATTGTGGTTTTTATGTATTGAAAATTGATTTGGAGAGTATATGTATTGATTTAGAATTTTGGTGAAATTTAAGAAATTTCTGAAATTTTTAGGTATTTTTGGACTAGGAAAAATTTCAAATGGCAAGACAATTGATAAATGGTAGTAGAATTAATTGTCAAATGACAGTAGAAATTTTTATAAATGGCTTTGAGATTTATTGATAAGTGTCATTGAAAATTTGGAGACAATTGGAGTAGGAATTGGAATTAATTGGACTAGTTAAATAAGAGAACCTAGTTTAAATCCATAGAAATTGGACATGTCCAAGTCTTAAAGTCCACGATTCTTTTAATTTGAAAGATGGTCTTTGTTTTATCTCTCACGATTGCCTTATGCCTTCTTCTTCTTCTTCATCATTTCCGTTTTCTTCACTCACTCTCACCTCATCAACGTTGAAGATCACTCTCACCTCCATTTGCTACTATCATTTTTGCTATCTTCTTCATATTTGTCACTAAAGACCTATCCCTACCACCTTTAGAATGATGAAGATCATATGATGCTTGGGAGCTAGGGTTAAGTGATATTTTGAAGATTTTGAAGCTAAATCAAGTAAGTTATGCTTTAATTATCATAGGTAGTGTTATATGAAACTAATATGATGAGTAATTTGATATTGATGACTTGATCATAAAATTTTTATGTGTGTCGTGAGTGATGAAATGTATATATATAGATGTCTTGCTTTTGTATATATATGATGATTAATGAATCATAAATTGTTATAGAGATGTTTTTGAGATAAAATGATCATTATAATGGTGTTTGGATAAGTGCAGTAAATTGATGAATGAATGGACATATTTGAAGTCCTATTTTGTGGTTATGATTAATAGTCTTTTATGACATTGTTTTGTGAATGTTTTGAGCTGTAAATTGAGGTGAGAATGAAGAGGAAATGAAGTAGAAAAGATGATCTAGGTACAAGATGTGTTAGATGTAAGATGTAGGAAGTTATAAAAATCTGGAAAAATTGGAAGAGAGTGGTTGGAATATTTTAGCTATAGTCTTTCCACTGGATATGCTTCTATATTTTAGCCATAACTTGACCTGTAGATATCCAAATGGGATGATTTTTTATTTGGATTAAATTAGAGACATATGGTTACATTTTTCATGAAGACATAAAATTCAAATTCTGTCTTTAAGATTTTCAAAATTACACTTGAATTTGAGTACTGGGTGTAGTGCAGTTTGAGAACAGTAGGTAGTTTTATGATGTCTTGAAATGAGATGAATTAAGGTGATATTTAGGAATGAAATGAAGGTGAAAAATGAAGTAGAACATGTGCAGAAAATTTATGATGAAAGTGTATAAGAATATGTTCTATTATGGTGTTTATGATCAAGCATAGATTTTGATTTGTGTATGGATGATATTGAACTAAAATTGAGGTATACATGAAGAAGTTATCAACTTGAAATGATAAATGTTGAATATGAATTATTACAAACTTATGAATGAGATATGTTATGGAAAAAGGATAGGATTTCATGAATGATGAGTTTTAGTAAAAATGATTAATCAAATGAGTTGAGGTTTGAGAGTTTAATAAAATCAATTTGGTAGTTGAATTAGTGTAAAATGATGTTGCATTAGAAGAGGTGAATTCGGGAAAATTTAGACTAAAAGTGATGTTAGAATATAGGTAAAAACCATTGGAAATGCTCTTAAGTGAGTTGTGTTTCGTTCATGTCTGTTGGACGGACTTTAGGTCCGCTGAACGGACCTTCTAGGGTCTGAAAAACTTCCCAGCCCCATTCATGTTCGTTTGGAGGGACGTATGTCTGCTAAGTGGACATTAATGGGACACTTACACAAATTTGCAATTTTTTCCTTTAGACGGCAAAATGTCTCTTCGAGGCCTTTACGAAAGTTGTATATCTCAAAGTCCTCTTTGAAAGTGTCCTAGAATGACATTAATCTGACATCTACAGCAAAAGTTATGCCTTTTGTCCCAAGATATGTTTATTTAGGCTTGATTGTGATCTTGAATGAGCCTTGTTGATGTTGGATTGAGTGATTAAAGTAAGGAAAGTGTATTAGGTGTTAAGGAATGATTCAAAGATCATGTTAATTGGTTATGAGATGTGTATTAAGGAAATGTACCTGGAATTGTTATTGAACATGCATTGTACATATTCCATATATACATTTGTGCATAAATGAATACTTATAATTGTGCAAAGTTGTGATGTGTATAAAAGTGTATGTATTGCATGATTTAGAAGAGCATATTGAGCGACAACATTCAGACGTTACCGGGACTTCGAGGTAATAGCTTTCTGGAGCAAACTGTGAGTAACCTAGACGGTCTCACTTGAATAATTGTTTGTTTTAAATTAGGTATTGAATTATGTTGTGAAACTGATTGTGTTGATTTCAGACATTGAATGTCTGAGGCTTTTGATGCATGAATGACATATTGGAAGTGTTCCTTATATGTGAATTTGACGAAATATGTGATTTCTCAACATTTTGTTGAATGTCAGACAAATGTCCGATGACAAATATGAATCATGAATGTAAATGTGATTGTGTAAGTGAAATCAAATGACTGAGTGAATATATGTGAATGTGATGCATGTCATTACATGAATGCATGATTAGGTAAAGGCAGTTGTGACCTGAGTAGCCACCAAAAATGAGCTTAAAGCTCAGAATGTGATTAAGAGCCAAAGGCTCGCTATGTATAATGAGCCATATATTTCCAACGAATAAAGGTCAGTTAACAATGAGCTCGGTATCCACAATAGATACGAAACAGTTATAAGCACTCGGTCACAACAACGTAATAATCGAAAATGAATCTCATGAGCATTACATATACATTTAAAATGTATGTTTGAATGATTGAAATGTACCATTGACTTGTATTTGAATGAGAACATGAAAATTGTGAACAAAGTGCTATGTAATGCTATATGATGACAAATAAAATGAAGTGAATTATGTGGATATATAATCTGATGTGTTATATGATTTTGAGTGAAACATTGAGGATGGTTACCTCACTGAGTTCACAAAACTCACCAAAATTGCAACGTTGACATTTCAAGTCCCAGAGAGGACACTAGTCACAGAGAGACTCTACAAGATGCATAGTTCATGTACTTTTGGATAGAAAAAATAACTCAAAAGTCGGTCAGCTAAGACTGAAGGATCTAGTTAAAAACTTTTGTATAATTCCTCATGTTTGTAGCGTGTTCTGTAATTAGTCTTGATAATATACATATTTGGATCATTTTGTAAAGATACAATGTATATTCATTTTTTTAATGAAATGAAACGAGGAATTTTAGATTTTTAATTATTGTGTTTTTCTTTAAGATGCCTTATAAGAGAATATGAGTGCTCTAACATGTCACCCTTATGAGGTACGTATTCGAATATCACTTAGGATGTCAGATACATGTTTTGCAAGAGTGGGGTACTACATTTCACGTGTCAAAATTTAATTAAGTGGTAAGATAGTCTTTGAATCATCTAAAGTTGGACTAATCCTTAAAAAGCTTACTGTCGAGATTTTAGCATTGATAAACTCTTCAGGAAGATTTTGTATATGGTCTATATTTTTTTAAAATTTTTTATATATACAAGGCATCAGCATGTGGCCATTAGATAAAGTTTACACTTGGTTCTCCTGTCTTTCATGGTCTTATTGGAGACAGCCAACTGGGAGTGATTAACATATTGAATAAGTGTAGTCACATTAACATATTGAATAAGTGTAGTCACATTTAGTATCTATAACAAGTTTGAAAATGAAAGGCAGACATGGGGCATAGTGAGAACTGAGAAACCAAAGCGTTTCCTGGTTGGTCCTGGTTTTGACAAATGTGATTGGGAGGTGGGAATTGATGTGTGGCACTAATTGAAAACGTGTTTGACGATGGTGACCTCCTGCTAACCATACGATGCAATCCATAAAATCTAACCTTCTCTTGTCCATTTAAAGGATTTTATGGTTACTAAACCAACCAATTCAATCAATGCAGAAGCAGAACAATATACAACTTCCTATAAGTGCAACCCAAAGGGCGTTAACTACATGGAACTTGTTTGTAATTTAATATTTCCTAAACAAATATAAATTAAAATTTTTATAATTTTAAAGTTTTCACTAAAAAAAATCCCTCTTATGATATTTTGTTAAAATAATTAATAACAAGACACATGTAATTAGCATAAACTCATTGACGTGGTTGATTCATCTCAACCCAATTTAAACTATCCAACATGTGGTCTTTGTAAAGTACGATTCAAATTATTTTATTTTTTATTTACAAGTTTTTATCAAATACTTACAACCAATCTTTTTTATTAATGAGATAATTAGCTATATCAATAATTTTTTATTTGTTTATGTATACTATTATTACTCATATTTTTTCGACATTAATTTTTTAATAGAAATTTTGTTAAAAAATATAATTTTTTGGTATTTTAAAAAATGTTATAAACAAACTCACAGAATAAAAAGGTCGATGTTTACCCCAAAAAGGAAAGGACAATTTTTATGAATTATGCGGGAGAAACGTGTGATTCTTGGAATCTCATACCGACGCAGCTTATCCTAAATGAGAGCCAACCAAGCTATATTCAAGATTATCTTCAATTATATATTCATATTCTATTTTTGCAAGAAAAGAGGCCCTGTAACTGTAAAACGTCCATATCCTTAATTTTCTCTCATGAAAAGGAAAAGATATTTATTCTTTCTTTTTTCTAAATCTTAAAATTTTATTCTTGCATCAAAAAGGGTGAGCGGAAATTGACGTTGGACTTGAAAGCATTTGAATTAAGCATGTGAACACATGTTTCCCATCGCGATCGTACTTCTTCTGCACATAAAAACACAGGGGACCAAGGGGGATTCCAGACGGTGATCAGATAACATGATTGAAAGGAACTCAACCTCTATTCACTACAAAAATCAAGGAACTAAAGACATGACAACTTTTGCTAAACCACAAAAACAATTGATTATTACAAATTTCCAATTTTTATCAATTCTTTGGGATTTTTTTTCTTTTGGTTTATGAAGGCTTTTCAACATAAAATAATTTCCCAACATTTGCTGATGTTCCTACTCGAAAAGGAAAAAGATAGAAAAACCAAGATTCCAAAACGTCACACACAGAGAGTCCATAATATCTTCATCTGGTATTCATTCCCTAACTTCAACAGAAATTGCATGGCTACAAAAGGCACTTAAAAAGCAAAGGTTCTGACTGACTGAATTAATAATATTGGAAGAAGAAAGGAAGGGGGTTGAGGTGTGCACCTACAGTTTGAAATCAAACAAAGACATGATTACAGTTGCTTTTGTAATGATGCCTCACGGTAGTTGCCATCCTCGTGTTTTAGGAGAGATTCATTCTGCAGCGTTTGATGCTGTGCGTGCTGGAGATTTCTTACTGGGATCATAAGGTGCCGCACTCATTATCCTGCATGCACATATATAAGTAATTTCAAACCTGAATCAAACAAGCAGTAGACTATGAAAACTAAAGACGCATAAACTTTTTGTGAAACTGCAGCAGCCAAGCACAACCTGGAGTTCCCATAATATAAGAACATCCTCTGACTCCAGGACACAACTATTCAGATCATTTTCAATTTAAGAATAGAAACTGGATTTTGCCTTGATATTACAGTAGAGATTAAATCAGATCATTAACTAAGATTTACATCATATCTCCACAAATGTTCTCATTTCTATACTACTATTAACAGTTCACCAAAAGACATTTTCTTGCGCTTTGCATTCTTAAACAACTTACCTTTCCTTGCGTTTCTCCAAAAACCTAGCCAACGATGCTTTTCGAGCCTGAGGAACTGTTCATAAGGATTCACAAGTCAAACACCAATCAAAAACTACAGCAGTTATAAATCTCATAACTTCACCATCTATCCTGAATGACTAAGAAATATGCAACTCAGCAACCACATACCCCAAACAATTTCCCCCAAAACAAAGACGAGCATATCTATGCTGAAACATCTACACTTTGTCATTAAGACTCTGCCTTAGGACATCATTATTTTCAAAATGGTCATACCAGATGGGATCGTCGCTGTTGCACCAAGAGATCCCATTGCACTTGAAATATTTTTAGTCTCCAATTTGCTAACAGTGTTTGAAACTCCTGTAGTTTTTGTTGCGATGATTTCTTCAGTGCTAGTAGAACCGCTCACTGACTGAGCAACTGACTGTGAAGAAACTGATAAAGGACTTGAGAGATGAGAACAAGGCGGGGTACTTATTGGCTGGTTCACAGGATTAACATCAGCAGCCGTTTGGTTTAAAATAGGTGCCTGGACTTCAACTTTTGGTTGTGCTGTGTTGGAGAAATTTAATGATCTGTTTTCAGCCAAGAACATGATAGCTCGAGCCTGGAATCCAAAAAACATGAAGCTCAACACTGCCTAGTAGGAAAATAAGTAAAATAATGGTTAAGATTAATAAGAATAGAAAGACAGGAAACCTTCTCAGGGGTCATATCATCATAGACATTCACTGTGCCCGCGTAAAAGATGGTCAGTGGAGTAGGAGAGACTGGTGTTTTGAAACTGTTTTCCATAACATTCTGAGATCAAAACACAACCAAATCAACAAGTAAATATAAAAAAATCAAAGTTTTATAATACCATGATTCTGTCTTCCCAACTGCAGAATTAAAAGTGGGAAAATTTGGAGCCATGACGGGAATTCCTCCAAGTAATAACGGCTTCATGTTAGTGCCTGAAATTGTCTGCTCAGTGGTTGCAAAATAACTCCGAGAGAGAGGGTTGTCCACAGCAACTGAAACTGCATGACCGGAGACTGGAAACATCTTCCCATCGAGAGGATGATGCACAGAAAGCACATCATGTTGCAGGGCATAAGCAGTCAGTGAAAAGTGAGTCCCACCTTGCCTGTTGTGATTGAATGATTTCTACATGGTAAAAATCAAAATGAAAAATAATGATTCAGTGGATATCATCAAGAACTGGGTCGAACAGATGTGGAAATGATGGTCCATTTTACTTCACTTGAATTAAGGCCGAGGAATTATTTTCCTCTGCAGTTTTGTTGATCAAGTGTCTGTCTAAAGCTGTTTATGCAAAGGAAATACCACTATGCCTCCATGCAAATCCTAGAATCACCCCTAAACATGAAAAAGAAATGACAGAATAAAGACATACCTGGATTTCAGCAGTTGGGCGTTTTCCGTTAAGATCATAACCATCTGCAGGTGAGATGGACAAGAAGTCACGGGGTAGCAAAAGATCTGATGCAATCTTCTTAGTCTTGTCTTCTTGAGGAACCTTGAATGACTTCGAATGAGTGAGAGCAGAGATCTTATTGGAAAAGGGCCATCGTATCCCTGAACCTTTAGCAAATCGTAGAAGTTGAAAAATAAGACAATATAGCTTACAGGCGTTTCAGCTAGAGCTAGTAACGTATCAAGATTAAACCATACAAGTAAAAAATGTCATAATTGAACAAATTCGAACCGAAAGTTTAGTGTGTAGCTGTTGTTAGGAACGGATACAGGAAATCATAAGTTAGAGATAGATTTCAGAAAATTCTTCTCGGATACTGAAAAATTTTAGCAGCACATGGCTGAAAAGATAGACACGAATCCTACAATAAACATTAGTCTTCACTAAACAATCAAGCACAGCAGACAGAGAAACGTGCAAACACAAACGGAAAAGATAGAGATGCAAATTCACAACTAAAAACATAAAATCGTAGTAAATTTAAACCAAAAGAGAAAGACGTACACCTAACAGAGAAGGAGAAACAAGACAAGCAGCTTTCAAGACGCACAACAATTCTGTTTAGAATTATGGTTAAATATAAATATAACATCTCACCACAATAAAAACCAAATTAGCTGCTTAATGGTATAGAATCTTTTGGTTATTTCGTCGGCTTTTCTCTCTTTTTTAAGTAGTATATCCCAGTTTCAGCAACCATGCAGTCTAAAATTCACAAGGCAAAGGCAGAGAATTTCAGACTAACCCATCTCCCAAAAGCAAGAACTATAACGAAAACAAGCTCAAATTGCAGAATGTTAGAATCCATAGAAAGGGAAAAATTTTAGAGGGATGATAGCAAATACCTGTCTCTTTGAACCCTTCAACGTTAACCTCATCCTCCGCAGGAACGAGTGGCTGCTTTGAGCTCAATCCCAGAAAATCTCTCTCCATTTCAACTCTCAAAATTTGCACACGGGATGATAAACAAAAAGAAAAGACACAGAAAAACTTGTGAGTGTAGAGAGAGAGAGAGCAAAAAAGCTTCCAACAGCAGCAAAAGCTAGAGGGAGACTGGGAGAGAGAAATGGGGTCCGAGGCACTGTATAATTATATTAATCAGTTTCCTTACAAGCAAATGCAGAGCGATCAGGTGTCTTTTATAAGATGTTTGACGGTTAATAATATCACGGTGAAACGATTAAAAAAGGAAAGAAAGTGAAACATCCCCCACGTTTTCCTTTTGACTCCAATAAAACACCATAATTTATGGCAATTACTTTTTACAATAATAGAATGGAATTAAATATTATAATCCATTAATATTTGCTTTATAAAATAAAAGTTTTTTTATTTTTAAATGAAAATAGTATATAATTTAACAATCATCAGGATCAAATCGCCTCTTTCCACTTTAACTTACCATAAATAAATTTGTAATTTGTAAAACCAGAAATTTGGAAATATATGCATGCTTTAGATTCATATTATGAAACAAGAACATCTTTATACAAAAAATTGAAAATACCACATTGATATGCATTAAATCGTTGAGTCAGAAACACATTGAAGTTTATAAGTCTAGAATCAAATTTAAACAATCATAGTTTTATATTGGGATAGAATTTTGAGGTATATTATATATTAAATATAGATTAAATATTTTTTTTCTTTCTTTCTATTAGTATTTAAATTTGGGCATTTGACAAATTATAAAGACCTAGTCAAATATGTTACCTGCATGAGCAAATTTGTAAGTAACTCCACTTCAGCCTACTTAAAAAAGAAAAAAGGTTGAAGATGGTATATACCTACTATTTGATTTTAAAATATAATGCCAAATGCTAATATTAATACCAAATAATGGACTACCAAATCGTAATATCATTCAACAAAATGAAAATAATATTTAAAAATATATATATCCATTACGAAAAACCATCCAAAACGATCCAAATACCAAGAACTTGCATGACTCTTCGAAAGTCGAAATCGAAATATAAGATATGAGACGATCAGGAATAAGCCGGCAACGTCCGCTTACGCTAACCGGAACAGCACGTAAGAGACCACGTGCTACAGTCATTAAAAGTGGGGTCCCTCTGTCGGTGGTAACGCACATGTGCAGCTCTTTCTTTTCGTTATGTTGATTGGTAAACTGAAACGTGTGTTTTTCACGTGATGCAAAAAGGGCGCGAGTGCCCTCGTGCGCCTGCCCCCAAGTCGTCCCTGCTGCGTTTGCTATATACAATTTGCACCTGTTCCTCCCCTTTTCCGAAATGGTATCACGCTAAGTGCTTCCATCAGTATTCTACTTTTGATTCTATTACATAATTATATGTATATACATTACGATTTTATGTTCTTAATGAATTTTATTCAGCATACAAAAAATAAGAAGCATTTTATTAATACAAGTGTAATATTCATATTACGTGTAATTTATCATTATTTTTTAACTTAAGTTTAAAAGAATGAATTTTTCTAAAAAAAATGAAAATAAAAATTTTTGAAGATAAAAACAATGCTCTTCCTCTGCAAGGATCTTAAGGATTTGGTATAAAATTTTACTTTGTAAATACAAACCCACATTGTAGAATCATGAGAACCCTTTATTTCTTAAACGGCCAGTAGGTTAAGAGCTTAATATTATAATAAACCCAAAAGACGGTGTATAGGTTGGAATCTGTGATGCAGCTCCCATGAGACTTATCGTTAAAAAATTTCATGAGCCTACGAATCACAACGATAATTTTTTTTCACAAGTGTAAATAATTTCACGTACTATTATGCTATTAGGTTTTAAATCAAATTTAAAAATTAACTTGTAGGTGATTAATTCAAACATGAATACTTGAACTTCAATGTGATTGCTCACTGTAATGTTAGATTTAATACATGTATGTTTTTTTTTTTTACTTCTTGATGTCACTTCTTACAGGATATTGGTTGACATATTGTTTTATTTGACTGATATATACTTACATATGTTGTCTTTCAATTAAATTGTCTAACTTCTGTTTATATTTGGAATATTGTTAGAATAATTGATGGCTAGATGTATGAATTACAGTTCATTTGTAAGGTTATTATGAGTTAGAATGTGGTGATTGTCCAATCACTAAGGTGGAATTGGTTGTGATTGAGTTTTCTAATTGTGAACTCATATGGTGGGATAGGTTGGTTTCAATTTGAAGGGGAAACGGTTAGAGACTTGTAAACCCTTAGGAGATGTTCTGTAAAGTAAAGATTAAATGTTCTATAAACTTAGGGGAAATGAAGGATATTAACTATGAAATCACTTTTTTAAATAACAGTTTTACAGAAATGAGTAATGATAATAGATCTTAGATATGTAGACGATTAACACCAGATGGTTTCATTAATCCTGAGTTTGTTGAGGGAGTTGAAGCTTTTATTCGCTATGCATATTCTCAACCTGCAAATATGAATGGCCCAAAGATCAAATATCTATGTAAAAAGTGCAAACATATTCGTTTTCTTCCTATTAATGAAGTGAATCTCCATTTGTTAAGAAAATGGTTTGTTCCATATTATTTTGAGTAGATATGACATGGGGAGCTACTAATTTGTAGCACCTCAAGAGATAATGAAGTAAGCTCGTCAATAAATGTGGATGAGTTTGAAGGGGGGATTGGATTTAGAACAAGTAATATAGGTGCAACTGAAAATCCTTGCATCCAAATGATTTATGATGCAGCCGGTTATACCTTTCAGGAAAATATAGAAAATCTTGAAGAAGAACGAAATCCACATGCAAAACAATTTTTTTGACTTACTACAATTAGCTGACCAAGAATCATGGCCAAATTGTGATACCATAACTCAATTATCTTCAATTGCTTAAATATTGAACATAAAATCTGAAGGGCATATTTTTTATCAAAGTTTTGATAAAATTCTTGTTTGAAATAATGAATCATTGCCTCTTGATCATACAATGGTTGATAATGTTTACAATATGAAGAAATTTATTAGGGATGTTGGTTTTTCAGTTGAAAAAATTGATTGTTGCAAATTGGGATGTATGTTGTTTTAGGGAGAAGATGTAGAATTACAAGAGTACAAATTTTGTGGCTAATCTAGGTTCAAACCTAGAAAGCGTACTATGAATTAGTACCTTGGAAGCAAATGCATTATTTCCTACTTACTCCGAGACTTCAAAAACTATAGGCCTCTGATGTTACTGTATCTTACATGAGATGACATAATGAACATGAACAGGAAGATGGAATAATGAACCATCCATTGGATGCACTCACATGAAAACATTTCAAAACACGTATTAATTTACAGCTGAAAGTTAAAATGTTAGGTTGGGATTGTTGACGGATGGATTCCAACTTTTTGATCAATATAGTCAGCAATATTCATGATGGCCAATCATAATTACTCCTTATAATTTGTCTCCATATATGTGTATGAATGAGGTATATATGTTTTTGACAGTGATTATGTCAGGGCCTACAAATCTAAAACACAAAATTGATGTATTCTTACAATCATTGGTATCTGAATTGCATAATCTTTGGGAATATGGTATGGAGACATATGATGTGTCTCTTAAACAAATTTTTTTGTTGAGAGTAGCTTTGATATGGACTATTAGTGATTTCTTGACACATGTTATATTGTTTGGATGGAACACAACAGGAAAATTGGCTATATTATTTGGATGGAACACAACAGGAAATTGGCTTGTCCTTATTGTGGCAATAATTCTGATACATTTTATTTTCCAAACGGGGCCAAAAATCTTGGTTTGGCAACCACAAGAAATTTCTTCCTCCAGATCATTCATTTAGACACAATAAATAAAATTTTATTAAGAATAGGATGGTACAAATACCTCCTCTCCCTCACAAAGCTCGTGAAGAGATATTGCAGGAGATCGATGAATTAGGGTTGCTGAAAGTTACAAAAATTGAAGCTAATGAAATTAATATAAGCATTAGTAAAACTTTGGTTGGAGAAAACACAACATCTTTTGGGATTTGCCATATTAGAAAACTAATTTGATACATCATAATCTAGATGTGATGTACATTGAAAAAAATATTTTTGAAAATTTGTTCAATATCATAATGAACATTGAACGGAGCACAAAGGACAATGAAAAATCAGAGCTAATTTGAAACTTTTTTATAGAAGGAATGATTTAGATAAAGATCTTCACACTAGTAAATATTCGAAAGCATATTACACTTTGGACAAAAAACAAAAGGAAATTTTGTGTGAATGGTTGAAAAGTCTAAAGTTTTCCTCTAGTTATGTTTCAAACTTGGCAAGGTGTGTGGATATAAGGAAGTACAAATTATTTAGAATGAAAAGTCATGATTGTCATATGTTTATACAAAGGCTAATTCCAATTGCATTTCGGGAGTTGCTACCGAATAAGGTTTGGGAAGCTATAACAAAATTAATTTTGTTTTTCAAAAGCTTAACATCATATGAAATAAAGTTGGATGAAATGTAAAAAATAGAAAGGGAACTTATAGTAATCTTGTGTGAATTAAAAGTGATTTTCCCTCCAAACTTCTTTGAATGTTTGGAGCATCTACCCGTGCATTTAGCGTACGAAGCTAAACTTGTTGGCCTAGTTTAATATCAATGGATGTATCCTTTTTGAGAGGTAATTATAATAAATACTTAAATTGGAGTTATAGCATGTTTTAATCACATAATGGTACTAACCCTATTTTCTAATATAGGTATTTACATCAATTGAAAAAAAATATCAAAAACAAGACTAGAGTTGAAGGTTCGATATGTAATGCTTATTTAGTAGAGGAAGCAAGTATATTTTATTCACATTATTTTGAGCCACGTGAGCACACAAAAGAAAGAAAATTTCCTCGTAATGATGATAAGAGAGGAACGGGTGATGTTGATGGTAACTTATCCATTTTCATATATCCTAGACAAACATATGGACGGTAAAAAAAAATGTTAACAGAGGAAGAAATAGAGTTTGCCCATTGTTACATTTTATTGAACTGTCAAGAGGTTCAACCTTTCATGCTATAAGTTGAAGTTGATTTTGAAATTGATTATTTGCATTTTTAAAGTTAATATTGTTCACAACTAAAATACATAATAATGCTTTTAGATTATACGAGGAATGGTTACGTGAGCTAATACTCGAAAAAACACTGGATGATATCAATAAAGAAGTTAAAAGATACTTTTCTCGATGGGTAGAGAAATATGTAAGTTTTCACTTACTATTATTGAAATGGTTGAATTATTAGATCAAAGTGTTCAAATAACATTATACTATTTAATATGATAATTTGTTTTTGTGTAGGCCCTAGAAAATCCAATAAAGAACAAGTTCATATGTGATCTTGCAAAAGGAACTTTGCAAACTTTTAAATTGTATCAAGTGTATTTCATTAATGGATACAAATTTCGTACAGAATATCATGATCATAACATGGCAACATTAAATAATAGAGTTTGCATAGAGGGAGAATTGATAAATTATTATGGTAAAATTATTGAGATATTTGAAATTGAGTACCCTGCATTGACAATAAAGTGGAGTGTAATATTTAACTGTGACTGGTTTTGTTGGGACCCGATCTCGGAACCGGACCCCAACCAGAGAAATGAAAAACGGAAACGAAAAACAAAGTGGCGGAACGAATCAAACGGATTTCAAAACCAAACGAAAGCGAAAACACAAATCAAATCGGAACGAAACGAACGGATCGGAAAACATAAAGCGGAAGCAAAATCATAAGCAGAAATCGAAAGAACGGATTACGAAGCGAAACTATTCGGAAACAAATTGAAAAAGAAGGAAATAAATGGTTCAATCAAACCGAAAACAAATTTTTGACATCCGAGAACAAATTATTTTAAAAAAACGTCGCGTTGGAAACCTTAAGACTAACCAAATCCGAAATCGGTATAAAATTTTTTCTTTTCTTCTTACTTTTTCATTCTTTAGTCATCTTTATTCAATCTCATACAAAGCAAAATCAATTTCCCATTTGGAATATTCATCAATTCCAACATCTCAATCAAAAACTCAAATCATAATATTCGTCTTATATAATAAAGCCATACACAAATAAACACTTCACTATCTCAACCCCAGTAACACAATTCATCGGACCCCCTGTCCGGAATCCCAACACAAACAAACACAATCGTATATCTATAACACTTCAATACTTCTCAATCATAATCAGAATCATCCATATCCAAGTCACAATCGTATCTTAATTCAATATACCATAACATCAGTCAATCCAATTCACATTCTTTCACATTTCAATATACAAATTTATATACTATATCCATGTACAATTTCATAGCTTAATACTATCATGAATTAAATGCTTACAAAACCTTTATGGCATTTTAAACCATATACAATACCCATAACCACAATCCAAAGTACACAATACACAACGATTCTAAATCTCTCAGCTAGGTGTGAGCATTATTCGGGCCGGCCCGGCCCTAATTAATTCGGGTAAGCAAATGCTAAATTTCGGGTAATTCGGTCCGGCCCGGGTATTACCCGAATTATTTTCGGGTCTGGACGGGTAACTCTGAAAAAATTCGGGCCGGTCCGATTACCCAAATTAGGTTTAAAAGGATTATGAAATAGGGTAATTAGGGTAATTCGGGTAAATCGGGCAGGGATAATTCGGGTAAATTGGGTAAATCGAGCCGGGTAAATAGGTAATTCGGGTAAATCGGGCTGGGTAAGTTCAGGTAATTGAAAGTTTGAGTTTGGGCCGGGTAAGGGAAAATTTTTTTGGGTAATTCGGGCCGGGCCGGGCCCGAATAATGAAAATTGGGCCCGAATTACCCGAATGCTCACCCCTACTCTCAGCAACAATCTAACTTAATAATAATACAATATGAACACATACAAACGGAAATCCTCGTTTTCTTTCACCCGATCTTCTTCTCATCACCTGTGGATGGGAAT
>JAOTAX010000196.1:8030551-8043560 GCA_025629825.1 Erythroxylum guanchezii | reverse complement strand
AAGCGACAGCAACCAAAATATCTTCGATTTGGCTCGATTGTCATCTCCTGCCCAAAATACATAGAACTAGATAAATTACGCCCTTTCCACATGAATATTTACCCAAAAGGTCAGCAAAATCATTAATATAATTAGCAAATATTCACACCATCAGATATACATTCTCAAACATAAGTATGTCCTAGATTGTGTCTTGGCTATTTTTTTCACAACGAACATGACCTAAAACATAGTTATGTCCATTTGAAACCCTAATTTTTTCTAGTATTTAAGGGATTTTTTAAAATAGTTTTTGACATTCTTTTTTTATTGAGAGTCGTAAATGCTTCATTTCTTTGTTCCTCATTGAACTTCAAACTTATTAAAAAAATTGTGATGTTTAAATACTTAATATATTTTGTACTCTATAATTAATAGGTTAATTTTCTCTATATGTTTGATTTAGCTTTCTTCGATTTGATTCAAAATTATGTATAGTTTCTCTAAGATTTTATTGATAGGCAAATTCGCATTATTTGGTATCAAAGTTTGGCTCTAAATTAAGTGTACTTGTCTTTTCATCTTTTTTTATTTGTGTTAAAAAGTCATGTTCTTTATTATTCCTTTTCATTCTATTGCATCGTATTTTTATATCTAAATTTCTAATAAAAAACTAATTTCTATCATCTTCTTATTTTTGCGGTTTGTCGATATCTTTTGTATTAGGTGGATTAATTGCAGGTGCTTATTAGAGCAATTATAATAGTTAGAATTTGAGAAAAATAGGTGGTAAAGGATCTATCTTTGGCTAGACACTGCCATGATCTAGTTTGTGTTCCTATCAAAGTATAGATTGGAAGTTACAATGTGTTACACAACCTCTAACACAGTCATGTTCTAACCTAGCAAAATGTGAAGATATGGCCTCCAACACATTTGTATTATAGACCATAGCCATCTCCATGGAAGTTACATAAAGATATACATTCTCAAACATAAGTATGTCTAGGATTGTGTCTTGGATAATTTTTTCACAATGAACATGACCTAGAACACAGTCATTTTCATATGAAACCCTAAATTTTCTAGTATTTAAGGGATTTTTTTGGTAGTTTTTGACATCCTTTTTGATTGAGAGTCCTAAATGCTTCACTTCCTTGTTCTTCATTGAACTTCAAATTTATTAAAGAATTTTTTGTGATGTTTAAATACTTAATATATTTGGGACTTTATCCTCTATAATTAATAGACCAATTCTCTTTATATATTTGATTTAGCTTTCTTATGTTTGGTTCAAAATTATTTATAGTTTCTCTAGGATTTTATTACTAGGTGAATTCACATTATTTGGTGTCAAAGTTTAGCTCTAAATTAAGTGTACTTATATTTTTATATTTTTTATTTCTTTGTTAAAAAATCATGCTCTTTATTATTCCTTTTGATTATATTGTATCGTATTCTTATATCTAAATTTTTAATAAAAAATCAAATTTCATCATCGTCTTATTTTTAGGGTTTGTCTATATCTCTTATTGTGTTAGGGAACCTCTTTGTTCAATTCTTTGTTCTGTACCTTCACATCAAAATTGTTCTGAACTCTATTATTTGTATTATTATTATTATTTTATCAAAGAAAATAAAAGAAAAAAGTGGTGAATGAATGGTGACATTAAGAAATCATTCCCAAGTGCAACTTGAATTTTCGCTAGCCTTCTTTGTTTTACGCTATTTTCGTACTTCTTGGTTAACTAGTTATTTATCTTCTTGCCTCAACTATTAATTCATTAGGTTTGTTGGACTCTATCAGATTAAATTCTTTTGAGTTTTTTCTATTCTTTAAAAAAATTATGAGGGAAGCAAAGAGTGAAAAGGTAGGAGAATGACACATTAGCATCGAGAAAAGTCAAATAAAGAGTGAAACATGAATGATTTGTCATATTTGAGAGTAAACATACGAGTAAGTGCATGAGAAAGTTTTTCTTTATAAATTTTTCTTACAACTTTCAAATATGTCTTCTAAGGGCATTCAACAATGAAGGTGGAGAAATATAACTCATAATTTATACAGGCTATGCAACAATAGATAGAAAGGATGGATATGATACTTGTTGAAGAATTAATCACTATAGGTTAATGAATTGTAAGGGAGACGACAACCCTGAGTTCTGAGGCATAATAGGCATATTCTTATAATGAAGATTGATGAGGAGAATGATGAACTAATTTGACCTCACCTTTAAGATTGAAGGGGACATGTTTAGGACTAAGAGTTATACATTATTAAGAGCAAAGTTGAGAGCCTAGAGTTTAAGGAGTGTATGAGAATCTTGCTAACATCAAGATGACCATACTTTCTCTTAGGGGTAGGAATGAACCAAAAAATTATTTAAAGTAGGCGATAAAGATATAATTGATCTTTAACCATCATACTCACTTTGATGAGAAGCAAGTAACGATAGTAGTAATAGAATTTATCAATTATGTCATTTGATATGATTAAATGGTGAAGAATAGAAGAAATCGTGAGTGACCCATAAATACCATAAACAAATATACCACTCGTGATAGCGACTATTAACCATTTTTTAATAACCATTATTAGCAATTTCCCAAGCTAGTCATGCTCTTGCAATCTCATAATTCAATCAAATTGTTGTCGTCTACTTTGACCAATAAACACATGACATATTGATGGATATTAACCATGGGTGATAAGAGAGAAACACGTGTGTGGTATAGTGACACTATAACATTTTTGGTTCCTTTTACAACCTACCCATCACCATCTATTAGGCTTCTTGGAGCTTAAATAAACTTCCTACCATTGGTGGCATCAATGTTGTACGAAGGTTATGTTTCCATATTTCTAGTGTCTTTGTTCACAATGTTAAACTGGTTTTTATGGTAACAGAGAAACATAAGCTTTTTTTAGACTGACTTTGCTTGGTCGAAAGAAGGTACGTATTAGAGCTGTTATGAAGTAAGTAGATTAGATAGTCAGGGTAAGGGCTATGAAAAGTTGCGCGTTTAAGGCACAGGGTTTACCTGTGAATAATTTAGTTAGTTGGACCAAACCGACGGAGGACTGGGTCAAGTTAAATACAGATAGAGTGGTTAAACAAAGGTCTAACATTGCTACTGCTGAAGGATTACTTAGGGACTGTCACGGTCGGTGGTGCGGTAGTTTTCTATAATCCATTGGAAAGGGCTCGTCTTTAGTTGCCGAACTCTAGGGAGTCCACTTAAGACTTACACTGGCATAGACGCTTAGTTATAGATGAGTTGTCGTAGAAGTAGATTCACTAGAGGTAATTAACATTCTTTCCTCTTCTAATATAGTTTCGTCTGAGGATAATTTTTTGGTGGCAAGTAACCGTGGTTTAATCCACCGAGCATGGGAGGTACAATTTCAGCATGTATATCGTGAAGGGAACCAGTGTGCCGATAGTCAGGCCTCTCTCGCAGTTTTATCAGCCCAAGCCTGCATATACTTCAGGAGCCTCCGACGATCGTCATGGAGCTCATCCACCGAGACAAGCAAGGAGCTTTGTACCGCAGAATACTGCGCTAGTAGGATGTTTGTTGTGTGTTTGGTTTTTATCCTTTGTAACAAAAAAAAAGTAAATTGAGTTCAACACCTAGTCTTTACAATTTGAAGTAATTGAACAACGATGGTAACTAATCCAATGGTAGTAATCAAGGTATTGGGATCCGTACCGTTTCGGCCGGTACAGGTTGGAAGGTACCGTACCAGTCGGAGATCGGTACCTAGATCCCAACCTCGATACTGGCCAAAAATACCGGCCAGTAATGAGGTTTTTCGTTAGGTACTGGCCAGTACCCAATATATCGGAAAATTTTGGGCCATTTCGCAAATTTGTAAAAGCCGGAGGACTTATTTACAAAAAAAAAAAATTAACCTAAAAAATCTACCCAGCCCCTCCCGACCCCGAGCCTGCTACTGTTGGATCCCGTTTCCGGAACCCAACTCTTGCAGACTCATACACCTGTTGGACCTCGCTTGTTTCCAGAGTCTAACGCTTGGTCTGATACCATACATGTTGGATCCTGCTTGATTCCAGAATCCAACTCTTATGAAAACATGAACGTATGTATATTACCTTGAAGGGTTATTTCATTAACCCTCACTAGCCATAATCGATTCATCTTCATTCGCATAACATCCCAAAAATTTTCCTCACAATTTGTTCAATGATATGCCCACACAAATCAATCACCATGCTCGAACTCATTTCTCCTGGTTGTGAACAGAATTTGGAAATCTTCAAACCATAATTTCAATTTGACTTCTCCAAAGAAATTGTAGCTCTAAGTCTCTAGTTTGTTTTGAAGTAAGAATCATCTTAATTGGAGCTCTATAGATCAAGATATGCTTAAAAAGCTAAAGGGTGTTCATACCCCAATTATGCTCTTACAACCGATCCCTCATTTTCTTTCCATCAAACTTTTTCAAATCAACTCCAAAAGATACCAATTTTTTTGGAGAGATAGATACATGTCTTATGAATCTATTTCTTCAAGAGTCACCTCATTTGGAGGTCGTATGAGGAAATTCTGCCCGAAAGAATCGAACATGTTTATACCCTTAATCAATTTGAACCAATCATGGCGCGATTGCCTTAACTTTCACCACAAATGTCGGATTGATTTCGTTCTTAGACGGTTGGAAAGAGGACATCGAGATCTACAAATTTTATGAAGACTATAAAGCGAGATTCTGCCTCTAAAAGAGTCAAAAAATTGCAATTTACTATAGCTATCCCATGAATGTCCTTTTAACGGACATCCATGTCCGTTTAATGGACATTGTCGGGCCTGGGAGCTTTTTTTCACCCGAGAAGGTCCGTTTAATAGACATAAAGTCCGTTTAACGGACATGGGCGATGCTGGGGGTACTTTTTGACTCGAGAAGGTCTGTTTAATGGATATAGGGGTTCCCCAAACCCCTCCAAAGCCTCTCCAATGCTTCATACATCCAATCTAACATCATATTCACTTATAATCTCACCAAATTCAACTCTTCTAGTGCAAAATCACTTCATAACAACTCAAACACCACATTTATCTCATAAAACTCTCAATTCTCAACCCATTTGGTTTATCAAAACCACTATTTCCCATCATTCTCCATAGTTGTCCAACACACATATCCTATGCAGCATTACAACTTGTAATGATCATATCTTTCCATTCCGATATCCAAAAATTACAAACTTTATAGCGTTGGAAAGCTAAAAAGACCATCTACAACTTCCATGAAAACAATTTTGGCTAATTCTACCTAAATCAATACAATTTTTCCTCTTAGTTCAGCACCCAATTTTCCCTTATGAAAACTTGAAATTTATCCCAACTTCACTTCCTCTATTACAACATCATTCATAACAATTCAACTACCAATTGGAATTCATCAAACTCTCAACCTCAATTCATTTGACTCTTCATATTCAACAACATCTCATCATTCATAACATTCCTATCTTTCTTTTCCATAATGACTCACTTATATATATAACAATAGTTCATGTTTAAGATTCATCAACTCAAGTGGATAGCTTTTTCGATTATATCTAATTTCAACTCACATCATCCATACATAATTCATATTTCAAATCCATACACAAATCCATATTTCATTAACATCATAAATAAGAGTTTTACAAAGCTCTAATGACATTTCCAAGCCACATTACAACATCAATATCAGAATACAATATACAAGGGATGCAAAACCCAATAATTCTCGGAATACATCTCAAGCCTTGTTTTACATAAACTACTTCAAAACAAAACAAAACATGCAAATTCGGAGTAATGTCTTGACTTTCTTCCACTCAATCTCTTGCTCATCACCTGGAGATGGGACGGAAATGAAGGTGAGCTTAAAAAGCTCGTGGGTAATAGTCTATAATCGATAACAAGCAAAAACCATTGAAATATTTATTTCGACTGTAAAATTTCACATTGTAAAAATCCATGTAACAAATATTTCCCAAATTTACAACCTATCAAGAAATTCATAAACATCATGAATCATGCATTCATCAAACTTGTCACAATCATAAACACATAAGCACATTAAAAATGGTTCGGGTGGATCAAAAAACAGAACGTACTACACATTTTCGCATAGCTGTCTTGTGTAGCCGTTAACTTAGGGGAGTCCATGAAGGAGCTCCATGCCACTAGCGGGCAGGCAGAAGAAGTCTTTTATCAAAGTGCACTTGACTTAACTTAGGGGACCATCACAAAACCATATAACATGTAATTCATGACTTGAAAACAGATTACCCAAATGGCAAAATTTTGGAAACTTGTTTTTCATGAACATGCAATTTTTCAAAAAACCCTTTTATGTAGCAATTCACAATTCATCATCAAAATTTCATACACCAAAACAGATAGCAATTTCGCAAACCATTCAAAAGTAACAAATGCCACAATTATAAAGCAATTGAGAAATCATTTTATTCTCTTAACTAAAAAGAAAACATAATGGCTCATTATCCAATTATAAACATGAAACCCACCTTATTTCCTTGCTTAATACTTGTTCAAAATGCCTCCTCTCTTGCTCCTCTTGCCTCTCTTGATTTCCTTCATCAAAGGCAAAATTCCCATTCAATAGGAATCCAAATTGGACATCCCAAAGAAACATATTCATAAAATTGATTATAGAAAACTTAAACCCATGTATTTCCTAAGCTCCATGAACCAAAATCTTTCTAAAAATCTAACAAGTCAAACATACTCTTACCTTGATCCTTCACCAAATGAAGAGTTTCTTGGCTTGAATGGAAGCTCTCATCCTCCTCTTCCTTTTTCCTTCTTGAGTAAACTTGAAAATCCCTCTTGAAAACCAAGAAATGATGAAACCTAGCTTTTTTCGTCTTTCTTTCCTCTCTTCTCCACCGAACTCTCTCCTTCGTCTCTCTTCTCTTGGTTTCTTCTCTCCCAATTTTCGTTCTTGCTTCTTCCTTAAAAACCAAACAACCCTTCTTATTACAATTTTGCCATTAATGAGTGAACAATGTCCAATTTACCCTTACATATATGCCTTGTAACTTAAACGCTTAAGTGCTCTTCCTAAAAAGACCTCATACATATACACTCTTACTACTTAATTCAACTAATCTATATTTTAAAAATCCTACCAGCAACAACATAATAATTAACTCCAAATAAAATAATTAATCTAGCAAGACCTCAAAATTCATTTAAGTCATTGCCTAACTCCTTCCAAAAATCAAGACCTTTTTTTGATCATGTAATTGAAGGAATTTGATACTACTTCCTTCTAGAAAAATATTCCTCATTGTCTTAATTTTCTAATGACATCAAAATTATTTAATTTGGTTCGTTAATTTGAAAGTTATACACCAAATATTTTTGGACTATTCTTATACTAAAACAATATTCTATACTCAAATTTCATCTGAAAATTGAAATTCTTATAAACTGAATTAAAACTTGATTTCATCAGACAATTTGTAACCCTATTTCGCTAGTTTAATCCAAATTAAGAATTATCTCATTTGGATAACTAGAACAAAAGTTATGGCTAAAACACCGAAACATACTCAATGAATATGTTTCAATTACATTTTACAACTTTTAACTTCCAACATTTTCACATATAATAGTTCTAACTTCCAAGAAAAGTTTAGGGTCCAATAACTCTTCCCCCCTTAAAGAATTTCGTCCTCGAAATTCTTACCTAAGTGATCAAACAAATGGAGGTAATTTTGTCTTATGTTTTCCTCCGTCTCCCAAATAACTTATTCACTCGAATAGTTTCTTTCAAATGACCATAGTCAATAGACTCACTTGGTCTTTCAGTCACTTATTTGATCATTCACTTTCTTAACAAATTCCTCATTATGTTTCAGATTACTCACAATAACCATTCAACTTAACCTTTTGAACTTCTATATATGTCTCCATCATTCATCTCATCTTCCAATTATCCTTTATTGCATCTCACATATGTATATTCCAGATCAAATTCAAAATTATAGAAGTATAATCATCATGAAATTCTGATCTCAATTCCACTAACACATTCTTATGGTCGATCATAACTCTTGTCACCTTAATCAAACAACCACTTTGGTTCTAATTTCATCTTCTTAAGATCATAACAATTTCTGTTTTCATTACATTCCGCTCGTACACTTTAATCTCATCATTGCCACTTATGTCTTTATCTTCCTCAAACAATCCATGATCATACATTTACATCTATATCACATTCGGGGATATATCGCCATAATGCCATACAATGCATCGCCCACTACAAATACATTGAATCATTATTTGTCATATTTACCCATATACTATTTCTCATTTCCATTTATCCAATGAAAGAATATCCTTTTGCTCACCAATTCGATCAGCTCAAACTCTTAACAATTGCTCTTGCGTGTGATACACATGCGACTCAGACTAGGGATTAGTCGCTATTGCATGCTAAGACATTTTCATAATGCATGTACCTTGAGACATAATTCGAAAAATGCCCATGTAAGATAGTAATTATGGAGCTCTGATACCACTAATATTGGATCCTATTTCTGGAACCCAACTCTTACGGACTCATACATCTGTTAGACCCCGCTTGTTTCCAGAGTCTAACGCTTACTCTGATACCATACATGTTGGATCTCGCTTGATTCCGGAATCCAACTATTGCGAAAACATGAATGAGTTCATATTACCTTGAAGGGTTATTTCATTAACCCTCATTAGCCATCATCAATTCATCTTTATTCGCATAACATCCCAAAACTTTTCCTCACAATTTGTTCAATGGCATGCCCCCACAAATCAATCACCATGCTCGAACTCATTTCCCCTGTTTGTGAATAGAGTTTGGAAATCTTAAAACCACAATTTCAATTTGACTTCTTCGAAGAAATTGTAGCTCTAAGTCTTTAGTTTGTTTTGAAGCAAGAATCATCTTAATCGGAGCTCTATAGATCAAGATATGCTCAAAAAGCTAAAGGGTGTTCATACCCCAATTATGCTCTTATAACAGATCCCTCATTTTCTTTCCATCAAACTTTTTCAATTCAACTCCAAAAGATACCAATTTTTATGGAGAGATGGATAAACTTTTACCAAAAATGTCGGATTGATTTCATTCTTAGATGGTTGGAAAGAGGACATCGAGATCTACAACTTTCATGAAGATCACAAAGCGAGATTCTGCCTCTAAAAGGGTCAAAAAAATCGTGTTTTACTGTAGCTGTCCCATGAATGTCCGTTTAATTGACATCCATGTCCGTTTAACGGACATTGTCAAGCCTAGGAGCTCTTTTTTACCCGAGAAGGTCCGTTTAACAGACATAAAGTCCATTTAATGGACATGGGCGATGTTGGGGGCCCTTTTTGACCCGAGAAGGTCCGTTTAACGGACCTAAAGTTTGTCTAACGGACATAGGGTTCCCCGAACCCCTCAAAAGCCTCTCCAATGCTTCCTACAGCCAATCTAAAATCATATTCACTCATAATCTCACCAAATTCAACTCTTCTAGTGCAAAATCACTTCATAACAACTCAAACACCACATTTATCTCATAAAACTCTCAATTCTCAACCCATTTGGTTCATCAAAACCATTATTTCCAATCATTCTCCATAGCTATCCTACGCACATATCCTATGCAGCATCATAACTTGTAATGATCATATCTTTCCATTCCAATATCTAAAAATTACAAACTTTATAGCGTTGGAAAGATAAAAAAATCATCTACAACTTCCAAGCAGACAATTTTGGCTAATTCTACCTAAATCAATACAATTTTTCCTCTTAGTTCAGCACCCAATTTTCCCTTATGAAAACTTGAAATTTATCCCAACTTCACTTCCTCTATTACAACATCATTCATAACAATTCAACTACCAATTGGAATTTATCAAACTCTCAACCTCAATTCATTTGACTCTTCATATTCAACAACATCTCATCTTTCATAACATTCCTATCTTTCTTTCCCATAATGCCTCACTTATATATATAACAATAGTTCATGTTCAAGATTCATCAACTCAAGTAGATAGCTTTTTCGATTATATCTAATTTCAACTCACATCATCTATACATAATTCATATTTCAAATCCATACACAAATCCATATTTCATTAACATCATAAATAAGAGTTTTATAAAGCTCTAATGGCATTTCGAAGCCACATTACATCATCAATATCATAATCTAATATACAAGGGATGCAAAACCCAATAATTCTCAGAATACATCTCAAGCCTTATTTTACATAAACTACTTCAAAACAAAACAAAACATGCAAAGTTAGAGTAATGTCTTGACTTTCTTCCACTCAATCTCTTGCTCATCACCTGGAGATGGGACGGAAATGAGGGTGAGCTTAAAAGACTCGTGAGTAATAGTCTATAATCGATAACAAGAAAAAATCATTGAAATATTTATTTCGACTGTAAAATTTCACATTGTAAAAATCCATGTAACAAATATTTCCCAAATTTACAACTTATCAAGAAATTCATAAACATCATGAATCATGCATTCATCAAACTTGTCACAATCATAAACACATGAGCACATCAAAAATGGTTCGGGTAGATCAAAAAACAAAACGTACTATACATTTCCGTATAGCGGTCTTATGTAACCGTGAACTTAGGGGAGTCCATGAAGAAGCTCCAGGCTACTAGCGAGCAGGCGGAAGAAGCCTTTTGTCAAAGTGCACTTGACTTAACTTAGGGGACCACCACAACCTACATAACATGTAATTCATGACTTGAAAACTGATTGCCCAAATGGCAAAACTTTGGAAACTTGTTTTTCATGAACATACAATTTTTCAAAAAACCCTTTCATATAGCAATTCACAATTCATCATCAAAATTTCATACACCAAAACATATAGCAATTTCGCAAACCATTCAAAAGCAACCAATGCCACAATTATAAAGCAATTGAGAAATCATTTTATTCTCTTAACTAAAAAGAAAACATAATGGCTCATTATCCAATTATAAACATGAAACTCACCTTATTTCCTTGCTTAATACTTGTTCAAAATGCCTCCTCTCTTGCTCCTTTTGCCTCTCTTGATTTCCTTTATCATGCTCCTTTTGCCTCTCTTGATTTCCTTTATCAAAGGCAAAATTTCCATTCAATAAGAATCCAAATTGGACAACCTAAAGAAACATATTCATAAAATTGATTTTAAAAAACTTAAACCCATGTATTTCCTAAGTTCCATGAACCAAAATCTTTTTAAAAATCCAACAAGTCAAACATACTCTTACCTTGATCCTTCACCAAATTAAGAGTTTTTTGGCTTGAATGGAAGCTCTCATTCTTCTCTTCCTTTTTCCTTCTTGAGTAAACTTGAAAATCCCTCTTGAAAACTAAGAAATGATGAAACCTAGCTTTTTCCTTCTTTCTTTCCTCTCTTCTCCACCGAACTCTCTCCTTCTTCTCTCTTCTTTTGGTTTCTTCTCTCCCAATTTTCGTTATTGCTTCTTCCTTAAAAGCCAAACAACCCTTCTTGTTACAATTTTGCCATTAATGAGTGAACAATGTCCAATTTACCCTTACATATATGCCTTGTAACTTAAACGCTTAAGTGCTCTTCCCAAAAAGCGCTCATACATATACACTCTTACTACTTAATTCAACTAATCCATATTTTAAAAATCCTACTAGCATCAACATAATAATTAACTCCAAATAAAATAATTAATCTAGCAAGGCCTCAAAATTCATTTAAGTCATTGCCTAACTCCTTCCAGAAATCAAGAGCTTTTTCTGATCATGTAATTGAAGGAATTTGATACCACTTCCTTCTAGAAAAATGTTCCTCATTGTCTTAATTTTCTAATGACATCAAAATCATTTAATTTGGTTTAGTAATATGAAAGTTATACACCAAATATTTTCAGACCATTCTTATATTAAAACAATACTCTATGCTTAACTTCCATCCGAAAATTGAAATTCTTAAGGACTGAATTAAAACTCGATTTCATCAGACAATTTTTAACCATATTTCTCTAGTTTAATCCAAATCAAGAATTATCTCATTTGGATAACTAGGGCAAAAGTTATGGCTAAAACACCGAAGCATACTCAATGAATATGTTTCAATTACATTTTCCAACTTTTAACTTCCAACATTTTCACATATAATAGTTCTAACTTCCAATAAAAGTTTAGGGCCTAACAGCTACTGCCCCTCTTTCTTTTGTCTTCTACTCTTCTCTCTAACTCTCACCCTCTCTCTCTCACTCTCTCGCTCTCACTGTCTCTATCGCCGGCGTCTGGATCGTCTCACCGCCACCGACGCTTGGTTGTTGTCTTCTCCGGTTCTCCTCCTCGCCCCGGTTGTTCTCTTCCTTGACCTCAACTCATCGTGTAGATTTGGCCTCTGGGTTTGCGAAGTTTGCCGCACCTCTCCTCCTCACCGCACCACCGCACCACCACCGACCCTCCGACGCTCACAGGTGGATGGCTGGACCTGGACAACGGACAACCCCATCACCTGAAGCCCTAACTTGAATACCAAAGTGAAGACCTGAGTCACCCGACGGTTAAAATTTTTTTTGGGTGTGTGTTGACTATTGATACTTGATTTTGTTGGTTGATCCGTTGATGAGTTGATCTGTTCTCTTTGTTTCCCAAAATTGTTGGTAAATGGTTTTTTTTTTAATGTTGTGGATTGGAAATGGATTGGATTTGCTGTGTATTAGTGTTGATCAATCGATGAAAATGTTGTCGGTGGGTGGACTTATGGAGGATTGGATTTGGATTTTGAATACCGAAGTTGAAGTTTGAAGTTTGAACTATTGAGGAATTGGAATGGATTAATTAGTGAATATTGATTGTTTTGTTTTAGAATTGTTTTGGAAATTGGAATGAGGATTGGTTTGAAAATTTTTAGAATGGAATTTTCACGGTTTTGGAATGGAATTTTTGAAGTTGATAATTTGAAATTGTTGGATTGAAGTTGAAGAATA